>VWZU01000607.1:1244725-1307255 GCA_013397095.1 Sterrhoptilus dennistouni | reverse complement strand
AAAAAACCCCAACCAACCAAACAAAAAATTATCAAAAAGGCAAACAAAAAAAGAATAACCAAAACAACAAAACAACTGCTGGAAAATTACTTAGGGTTTCCAGGAGGAGAAGCATGCATAGCCATCTAGTAGAGAACAGCAGTTGCAAAAGGGTGGGTATTTCTTGAAGTGGCCCTTTTGAAACATCTTTGCCTGAGTTCAAAGATGGAGCTATCATCTGAAAATGCAACCACGGAGGAAATACTTGCTCCTTTTTATGCAGTAACCTTGGATTGCGACATTCAAGAAACAAAGGCTACCCTTCTCCCTGTCCTTCACCTCGAGGGCCGTGAACCTAGAGATCCTGTAGCAAAGATCTCTCCTAATCATGAGGCAAGGTTAAGTGAAGTTCTTTCCTTTGCTGCTGTTGCAGCTAAGAGGCAGTCCAGCAATCTCTACAAATTTATTTCGCTTAGTGGTAAAGCAGGCAATTTCCTGTCTAATCCAGTGTTCCTCACTGAAATATTATTTCTGCCCAATAGTCTTTGTGGTTTGTGATATTTGTGGATCGTTTATTGACTGGTTTTTCCTCTTCCCCTTTCCAGACTCTAAAGTAAAAGGCAAAAACATTTTGCACTTCAGCATGACAAGAAATCAAAATTGGGTTAGAAACCAACTTGCTGTGCCCTTTGTATTCTTAGAGAACAGAGGCTCAGCTTGGATTGAAAAAAGAAAAAAAAAGGTTGCTTTTATTCATAACGTGTCAAAACCTGGGTAACAAAAAACTCTAGACTGAGGAAAATATGGATTCAAATCTCCGACTACAGATTAGAACTCAAGACTACTTCTTGTGAGTCTCTGGACTCTAGGCCTGTGCATTCAAAATGTGTATTGAGGCTGTGTTTGGTGTTATTTTGATGCAGGTTGGGATTTTTTTTCTTACAAATACCAGAAGAAACAGGTCATGAGTTTCCATTATCATAACTCGCCGTTATCAAATACTTACAGCAATGTATTCTATGTCTGAGACAGATGAGTGAGTCGTGTTTGACTCATCTGAAAGTTTTGGTGAGTAAGACTGGTTCTCCATTGGCCAGCAATGATGTAAAAAGAAAATTCCAAACCTCCTTTATGATTCCAAACCTCCTTCCAAAAGAAAAGTCCAAACCTCCTTTATGATTTTCTCTTCCTAACATGACATCAGAATTACTTATTTTCTTTTTTGTGTGTCTGTATATTACACACATTTGGGTAAAATATAACAGCAATTGAAGGCATACACTAGAAAGACTAAAGACTATGACTTTCTAACACTTCTGAAAGACTGAAGAGGATCTTCCCATGCCAAGCATTAGCCTAATGTGACTACTCAGTTATAGCTCAGCCAGTATATAATGTGATATTTTTAAGCAGAAGTCTCTGAGTCTTTACACAGAATTCTCTGTCCCCTCATTTAATCTCTGTTGTGGATGGAATATTGTGGTATCATTCTCACCTTTAGCCCCTCTTCTGAATGCAAATAGAGGTTATCAGGTGTGTTAAGCACGTGTTGATAAATGCTTATGTATTCTTTTGTATTTTATGTCCTCCATGGCAGTTGTTTGAGAATATGTGTTCTCTGAGCTGCAGATAATATTTCTTTTGGCACTCAGCCTTGGGTTGTGCTCATCCCGAGCTAAACTTTGCTTGAAACTGAAAAGGGGCCACCTCCCCAAATGACCACCACAGACCCCCAAAGGTGCAGTGACAAGTATAAGACTGCAGAAGCTTAACAATTGTGCAATAGGTAAGTGATAGCTGTATTAGATAGGTACATTTATGTAGATTTCAGTGTATGGATCACTTGCTTTTTATTCCTTGGCATGATTGATTTGTGGAAAATTTCCACCTTGCACCCTAGGCAGAATAAAAAAGGTCTCCTTTCTAAAACTGACTCTTTGTGTTTATAAATTTTCAAAATTTGTCAATTTATGGTGTATTGAAAGGGTCAGCATCTGCACCCACTGAAAACTTTTTGGACAAAAATATACTTAAATGAACTTGAGAATTTGTAAGTTCTTATTTCAAATGCCAGATACTTTAGACATTTGCTAATAGATTTTTGTATGTTTGTATAGACATAGATATTAAATATTGTATTTCCCTATGGTTTTTTTTCCTTTTCTGTCCCCTTTTCTCATTTTTTTTCTTTTTCCTTTATTGCTATAGCTTATTTAGCTTTCTTGTCCTTTTTCTTCCTTCTTTATATAGCTTTTCCTCCTACTACCTGAGCCAGTATGAATTTGCAGATCTATTCAGTGTAAGTAACATTAATTACATACTGTTGGAGTCATAATATAGTCAGACATTTCTTTTGTATTTCAGTACTGAGTATAAGTAATTTCTATCAGTTATTTAAAAATTCTGAAGAACCCTGTACCATATTGATATTTGCACTTGTACAGCAATATGTTCAGACATCTGCACAGGCAAATGCTTCATAAACTCTAAAATACTAAAAAATATGTATATATTAAAGTGACTCACACCTAGTCAGATAAATAAAAAGCCAACCACAAAAACATGAGGAAAACAAGACGTACACAGAATTTCAGGGTGAAATTTACAGTATGCATTGGAATCACTTACATGGTGAATTTAATGAGATTAAAATTTAATCTCTATTCTTTTTGGAAATGGAACACATGGATATACATGATGAAAAGTCAGTGAAAAAAGATGTTTTCAATAGAGCACCAAACAGATACTGGTTTTGGACAATTAAGAATTAACCTAAATAAAATAGCATTGAGATATTTTCTAGTTCACTTTTAAATTCCTTTTGAAACAGCATTTTAAAGAGTTTAGAATCTGACCAAATTGTAGTAAGATATATTGAAACTGTTGGAATGCATTAGGTAGTGGCGACATTTTGTTTACCAGTTCAGACACATTTTTTGGACTACAGAAGTCATTTGAAGTACATGCAAATCTTCAAGCGCAAACTGTTACAAAAGTAGAATGCTACTTTATTTATTAAATCCCTTCCACTTTAATGATTTTCTGAACTTTCCTGGAAGATCATTTATTTTACATATTTTTGGTTAGACTATATAAGGTCAGATCCAACAAGTATGCAAGAAAGAAGAATAAAAAAAAATATGTCAGCAAGAAATAGTAACACTGAGACTTTCATAAATAATTGAGTAAAACAAAGAAGGTTTTATTAATTGTACTTTCATTTTAATAACCTCAAAAGAGTACCAAATGTTTTTCTTCATGTTAAGTTTTCTAAAGTGAAGCAAGCAATTTTGAATTGCAATTGGTTAAGTTTTCTTTGCTTTTGTCTTCCTATTTCCATTCACCAAAGTTCTTGCATTTAACTTTCTCTTTCCTCTTGAGTGATTCTTGCCCTGAAATTTGATTTCAAAGAGCTGCATAAGAAAGGATGAAGCATTTGCTTTGTGAGAACAGTGTTTGTCAGAAAGCCTGAGATACGCTAAAGTGCCCTTCAGTGTGACAGAAGCATTTTTCAGTGCCGGGTGACACAGCACAGAGACGTCAACAGGAGTTCTGTTGGCAGCAAAATGAATTAAGCATGGTTTCATAAAAACCTGTCTCTTGGTTGAATTATCTCACACTTAATATAGTGAAAGCTATCATTAAAGGGTGACTGTCTCTGTTCCTCCCCCTGCCCTATGGTTGGAGTTTTCATTTTCTTTCAGTTTTCTAATGGGAGTTGAGCTCAGTGGAAGACATTAGTGAGTGTTTCCTCTAATTAACCATGAATTACACAAACCTTTTATGGATACAATATTATTAGAGTTTGTAGGTTTTTTTAATAAATCGATTTATAAGTTCAGCTGCGAGTAAAAGAAAAGCCTATGTATATTTATGTCATACTGTACAAACCTCAATTTCTTGGGAACCTGGCCTAAAAGTGTTTTCGTCAGGGTATTTTGATGCTAAAATTTGTGCACTATAGAGGTCAGGCAACAACATGTTGTCAATAGCAAGCTGTGGACTGAACTGTAGACAAAATTAATGACGTGAATAGAGGCCCCAGCTTTAATAAAAGATCCTCAGCTACATTCTTCTGCTTGCAGGCAGCTATAGTCATTCTTCCCCTATTGACAAATTGTCTGACACTTTTCAGATATAAACTGGTTCTGCTTTGAGGTTACTATCATATACTCTTCAGGCCTGGTAAGGAGTCCAGCTGACAGTTTTTTTCCAGTTCTGTAATATCCCCCTATTTTATCAGTGCTTTATTGGAATTAACTTACTGAAAGCAAAGATATTTCACTGCTATTGACAGTATTGCGGGGATGAGGAGGAAAAGAAAAGGGTTCAGCATGCAGGCAGGGTTCTAGGATAGAACTTTGGATAGAGCACAAAGGAAGGTTTCAATCCCCCCAGCTCTGTTTCTGTAGCTGCTCACAAGATTTTAACACTTCAACTAGATTAACACCATGCAGCCTTGCTGAGTATATACATACAAGCAGCTCCTGGACTAAGCTTATTGAAGGCAGACAGATGAAATAAACTCTTTGCCCTAATTTCTCTTAAGGCTTTGGACTCTGAGTAACTGCAGGTAAGGAATGGCTTTTCATAGTTTTCAAAAAATACATTATTTGTCTTCCACTTTTTATGGTCAGAAACAGGGTATTGAAGATTTTAGTTTGGAAGCTGAGAAAGTGCCTGGAAAATCTTCAGCAGGTGATCTGGGCTTCAAACTGTTTCACTGCCAGTGCTTTGGGAGTGCAGGCAAACAAACATAAGTATTTTGGACACGTAGTTAATAGAATGTTGTAGCTGGAGAAATCTAGTTACTGCAGTCAGAGAAGGGCAGAGAGACTGATGAAAACAAAGTGCATGATGACAGTGGAAAACAGGCATGAAGAGAAAAAGCTGACAGAAAACATTTGTAAGTTGTGCTGACATTGAGGAAAATAGGATGGGAAGGGAGCATAAACCAGGCCTGTTTTATTCTGTGTCATTTTAATAAGCTCTGCGATCCTAGCTCTTTTGAATAAAAGGGCTGAAAATGAGGCTTGTTATATCATATTTTTCAGAATTGCTATAACTGCCATGAATAATGCTGTTACCTCTTTCGTCTGTGTAGATTACCAGTATATTTTGATGTGAAAAGAATGATTTCCATAGTGTGAGTTTGAATACCTCTGTGCTTCACTTGCTATTGAAAAAGCTGAGGGGGGTGGGGGCAGGATCTCGTGGTAGCACCCAGTCTGGAGTCTGGTCTTTGAGAAGCAAGAACTGTGTCTTATTCCCTGTGGGTAAGTCATTAAAAAGTCCTCAAAGAACTTGGGTGTTTAAAGCCTACACCCATAACAACTAGTTTGACTCCAAGGGTCTTTTTCTAGGCTTAGATACCACTGAATTGAGTGTTTCAATTACAATTTCTAACATACACGCATTTCTATATATACATCACAAATAAAGCAAACAAAAATCACTAGTCATTAACAGCTGCAGATTTTTTTTGTACTCAAAATAGAAGCCATTTAAGTTCATACTCTCTGTCTTTGAAGCCTTATTCATGTGGGTAATTTTTGGTCTTCATGTGAATTTCTTTGAGGGTATCCAGATTCTATAATATAGAGTTTAACTACTTTGGTATGCAACTAGACCTTAGCATTTCAGTTCTTAGCTGAGAAAAACTTTAGTATGTCTAGGCTTACAGTTTCTTGCTGTGATTTTTGAGTGATGTATAAAATATTATGACTTACATCAAGTCTTATGAGCCTTTGTTTTCCATTCATCTTCTCTATATTTCAGCTTTCTACACTTTTAATAGATGCCTTCTATTGTTAGCACAATTACACTGCTTTGAATGGAATATTTGTTCAACAGAAGATACAGAAGGTATTATTTATGAAAAAAACCCTGGTGTATATTTTTAAAGAATGTCAAAATTGTGCTAATTTCTGTTAACTTCATCTTTATATTCCAGTATATGACCGAAAATAACTAATACTTTCTTTCAGCCTCTTGGTGATTCAGTTCCCCTAATGAAAAGGTTCATTTGGCATTGCTCATTTGTTTTCTTACCTGGAGTTTCCAGCATAAAATAATGTAGTAGAAGTCCAAATGAAATTAAGTACTTAATTTCATTTAGCCATATCTGGGCTAAAAACAGTTAGCAAAACTGATTACCTAAAATGATAATTTTAAAATAAACAGATCTGAAAACCTCACCCGATCCTTACATCCTGGGAAAGAAAAACAAAAAGAAAAAGGCAGCAAACTGTTGTAGTGGTCTTAAGGTAGTGAATCCACAATTATGTTAGTCAGATTAGATAGCAGAAATTTCTTTTCCCATGCTATTATGCTCAGCCTACTAGTTCAGTAGTTTGGAGGTGTGGATAGGCTGGAGCTAAGAGCTGCAAGGGGAAGGCGGGGCCAAATACTTCCTTTTTGTTCACATATATTTCTTTTTCCAAAAATGGGGTTTGATAATTTCAATTATATTAAGTATATTAATTAATTACTATGTAAATATATTAATATATTAGAAGCAAATTTTTTTCAGTTCAGATCCTCCCAGAGGCCGCACCAGAACACAACTATTACTCAAACTCCAAAAGTGAGTTCTACTTTTATTATAAGAAATCCCCTAACATTTATGAATTTTCAGTTTCCTTTACTGTAACTTAAGCTTGTAAGATGTGGAATACTTTTAATGAATCTGGTAGCATTTATAATTCCTGCAGAGAAAATGGATTTACCTCAAGGTTTTTATCAGGAGGAAGGGGGAGAAAAAACTAACAGTTGCTGAGCAAGGCTAGAAAGAGTTTCTGAAAGAGGAGACTAATAGGATTAACCTGTACTGAACATCCTGTAGAGACCTATGGCAGACTGGAAAAGAGATATTATCAAAAGAATATTTGGCATTTCTAGGAAAGATGATAGAAATTTCTGTTAAATTGAAAATGAAAAATGTTGCAACACCTTTTTCTAGTTGGTCTTGAGACTATTGATATTTCCAGTTCCATTAACTGTGCATTCCTGGGCAATTTAACTGCAATATCGTGATACCAGAGAGACACAAGTCTTTCATGGACAATGCCCATAGACATGCCATTTGTACTTTGAATACGTCAACAGTAGTCTTAGGTCATAGAGATCATGTTTTACATCTTTCCTGTGTAGTTTCAAGATTAAACTTACAGATCTACACGACTGAAAATCAGAAATCTTGCAAGGAAGTAAAAAATAATATCTGTGCAATACTAATATCTCCATCCCTGCCATATGCAAATTTTCCAGACTAGACTTGCATCCTCTATGAGACTGGATAAGACCACAGCCAACTGTGGTTTGGTTACAGGCTGAGACTCTGCATCCAGAGATGCACAAAGGAATGTGATAAGTAGCAAAAAATTCAAGTGGCACAGACATATAACCACTCTTTCAGCAGGTGAGAAATATCAGACACACCTTCCCCGACTACAGCTTTGTAAAGCACAAACAGTCAGAGCAACTGCTCTGGGATATAAATTAGGAAAGCCTCAGAGAAAAAAAAATTACCTTCACAATATCTAAGGGATTTGATATTCTGTAGCAGACCAGCCAAATAATAGTCTTATAAGCTACTTGATTAGAAAGGGTTTTGATTTAAATGCTCTCTCATTTACAATTAGAGGTGTTAATTCCATGGCTAAAGGTCAGGAATGACTCACTTCTAGTGCTGTGTCTCAGAAGCATATCCGGGAAATGGTCATCAGCTCAAATCAGAGGTGTTAATATGCAATTAAAGGTCACAGTGCCTTTTGCTGAATGAAATTAGCTGTTCTCTAGATTAACTTTTTCTGAAGGGATGACTGCTTGGTTGAGGCAAGTATGCCTCCACAGGAACATTCCAGTTAAGCATCTGCTTTTCAGAGGAGCCAAAGGCTTTGATGAGACAGTTTTTATACTGCTCGGGATAGTTTCAATGTGTCTTCCATTGTCTGGGTAGAGATTAATTTTAAAAAGAAAAAGTGAGTAAATTCATTGTAGTGAATGTTTCTGAGTGTGTATGAAAGAATTAATCAAAATTAAATGTAAACAAAGGTAAGCATACTTACCTGAAGCTGTAGCTTGTAGGTCTACTGCTAGAGTCATTCACATTAGGGCTTTGTAAATGACTTTTTGTTGGCTCAATACCGTTGTTTTAACTTGTCAGTACCACAGCTGTTGAAAATACACAGAATTGCGTTATCAGTTGTTTCTTGTGCCTGGGCAGAAATATATGCATGTGGAGACTTAAGCTGATTATATTCTTTTAGACAACTTGTTCAGTTTTCTTTGTGACTCTCTTTCTGTCTTAAAGACATTCTACAGAATCTTACACTTCTCCTAGCATGGTGTTGTCTGCAGAGAAAAGGGACTTTTCTACTCTGTTGACCAAAACACTGAGTGACGCCAAAATTCTTGTCACTCTTGAATATTGTCTGTAATAGTACTGAGCAGAATGAAAGTCAGGATGTATCTGTAAGAAATGTGATTCAACAAAGCTTTTCAGATTAAAAATGAATCTGGCAACTACCAAGATTAGTTTCCCAACCAGTTATTATAAATTAAATTCATCCAGACTACATTATATACATATATTCCTAAACACATAGATATATCTTCAAAACAGAGATTATAACCAATTTAAATACTCAATGAGCAATGGAGAGGAAATTTCCCAGGAATCTCAGTGCTTAAGCACAATTTATTAAATAGACCACTAATTGAGCTGTAGTAATTTGTATGGGCTATGAGCCTGTCGTCTCCTGCTGTAAGTGAGTTGTTTTATTTTCAGTTTGATAAAGGCAGTGTAGCACATGTAGGCAGTCAGAAATTGTGTTTCTGAACCGTTAGTTCTACTACAAATTTTTTTGAATAGTGTTATGTTCAGCCCTATTTAATTTTACTCTTATCTCCTAGTTGACAAGCATAAGTTGAAAAACATTTGCAAGTTCACTTATTTTAAAGGGCATTTGCATGACAGAAATGTTTGTGTTGATGTTGCAGCTGCTCATAAACCACATGTCTGATTTACATGCATATAATGAAAACTCAAATTTTTCTTCTCAAGTGTGCCAGTGTCAGAATCTCTGTATGAACATGAATGCTGTCATCAGAAATGTTACTTTGATATCAAGAATGGTCTTCAGAGATAACACTTGATTACATTTTTTCTTCCTCAAGATGCTTGTCCTTCCATATAGTAGCTTTGCATCTAAAAACACCCTAAATTATTAAGTTGTTCCATACATAAGAAAGCACATAAAAGTGTTTACAGTTGTTGACTTTTATTCCGGGATCTTGGGGTAGCTACCTCCAGCAGAACAGAGTTAGACTGTTTTGGCCATCTGCTCCACTCCACCAGCATCCTTCAGCACTCACTAGATGGCTGTGTATCCTTATGAATGCTTCCTTGTGAAGCTTCTAGGAGTAGTAGTAATCCACTCACCATTTGAGGGTTTTCAGGAGTAGTGTGCATTCCAGTATGGGGCTTGCTTACTTTCCCATCTAGGTCATCTTTCTTTAACTTTGGCTAAAGCGACCCTTGAGTTAAACTAGATTCTTTAGCTATAAAAACCCATTTATCCCTCTGTACCGAGTTTTACAATGCTTCCTCAACCAACCTCAAATATTCTCCATCAAACAGAATTGAGTATGCTGGCTTCTCACCAGGAGTATTCTCTTTGCATATTCATTGTTTGGAAAAAATTTGCTAATTGTAGCTCTTTGTGCTCTAATACTGTGGTGGTTTTATCAGTGTGGGGAAGAACACAAAATGAGGCAGTCTTCAAACAAACATGTAACCTCTTGAAAGCAAACTGATAACATGAGTTTATAAGCTGCATTCTGAGAGGGTCCTTAGTTAAATACCTATGTCTGGATTGTGCTCTCATTGAGTTAGTGCAACCTAATGCAATTTGTAACTCTGCATGTTAACTGAGCATCTAAAGTAGTTGAAGCCTTGTCATACTTGAGAAGACGAAAGACAAATGCATTTAATTATTGACCATACTACTGGCTTCTCAAAAAGCAGCCGCATGATACTCCAAAATAAAAAAGTGCTTCAAGTGACTAACAGTTGAAACACGACACTTCTGTTTCTTTCTAAGTTTTTAAATAGTCCTTTTCTTGTTGTATTTATCAACCTTTGTTCTTTCTTTTTTTCTGTCGTAAGTTCTTCCCTGAAGACATATACTGAAGCAATGCATTCTACTTACAAATATAGGTGAGGGGGAATGAGCATTTCTCCCTTTTGTTCTTTTAAGCTCATATTTCTGTTTTATACAACAGTAAAATACAGCTTTCAATCTTTGTACATTTTTATGTATCTTCTATTCTGTTTTGCCTTGCCTTTCTACAGTAAGGTCCAAATATACTTTGCGTTCTCCTGATGTGAAAATATTTTCCTACTTTTATTAAATAATTTGAATCATGATGGAATATGTTTTTTGGATAGTAGTTGGAAGTTAGCCATATAAACATGTTAAACAGATGGACTGAATATTATACCATTGACTAACATTGTATTAATCTCAGTTTTATTTACTATTCCTCTTTTTACATCTTAATGTCTAGCTTGTTGTCACATTCTCAGTAGATTATTGAATTTTCAGTCTAAATAGCTACATCACTCACAGTTGTAGAGGTGTTTAAGACTTAGCACTGGTCCTGCATGCTTGACTTCAAAGAGGACTGGGCAATCACCAACCATATTAAGTTCAATAGGGGAAAACACCAGATTCTGCATCTAGCATGGGGCAACCCTGGATGTATGGACAGACTGGGGAATGAGAGGCTGGAGAGCAGAGCCAAGGAAAGGGACCTGGGGGTCCTGGTTGATGTCAGGTTGAACATGAGTCAGCAGTGCCCTGGCAGCCAGGAGGGCCAACCCTGTCCTGGGGGCATCAGGCACAGCATGGCCAGCTGGGCAAGGGAGGGGATTGTCCTGGTCTGCTCTGCACTGGGGCTGCCTCACCTCGAGTGCTGGGGGCAGTTCTGGATGCCACAATATAAAAAATACATTAAACTGTTAGAGAGTGTCCAAAGGAAGGCAATTAAGATGGTGAAGGGCCTTGAGGGGAAGCCACATGAGGAGCAGCTGAGGCCGCTTTGTTCAGCCTGGAGGAGACTGAGGGGAAACCTCGTTACAGTTAGAGCTTTCTCATGCAGGGAAGCAGAGGGACAGACATTGATTTCTTCTCTGTGACAAAAACTGAGGAAATAAAAACTGTGAGAGGAACTGAGCCTGATATTGTGTTAGGTGAGTTTTAGGCTGGATATTAGGAAGAGGCTCCTCACCCAGAGTGTGGTTGGGCACTGGCACAGGCTCCCTAGAGAAGGGGTCATAGCACCAGCCTGACAGAGTTCAAGAAGTATTTGCACAACCCTCTCAGGCTCATGGTGTGACTCTTGGGGATGATCCTGGGCTCAGTGATCCTCGAAGGTCCCTTCTAACTCATCTGTTTCTTTGACTATACTGCCCCAAAAGCTATTTACTATAATTCTGTCTGATTACCTAGTTAGGCTAAGGGTCTCTACAGCTCCTTGATTTTATTTAAGTTTTTAATTGGCTGTTTGTTTTTTCTGTTGGCTTATAGTGTAACTGTGTAGTGATTAGATGAATTTCCTAACGCTGATATATTTCTGCATTCTGAAACTTCTAATTAATTAGAAGGGCAACCCCCCCCCCAAAAAAAAAAAAAACAAAAACAAAAAAACAAACAAACCCAAACCTGTGTCCTTGAGACAAATAGGACACCTTAGCTCTTCTAATTATATTAATATGGAATATTATTATATGTATTATTATATGACGACTTACTGTTATTTTACACAGCCAAGACTTCTGTCTCTGATTGCAGCAGTGGGCCAGATTACTTTTAAGACGAGCCATTTTCACCAGTTCATTTATATTCTACTTCCCCAACTTCCATATTGTCAGAAATACCACTTTTGTCCCTGCCACTAGTAGGCTTAAAGAGGATAAAAGCTCTCTTGTGAAATGCATTGGACGGAAGAGAGAAATCATAACCTAAATGTCTTTTTATATGAACATGAATAAAACAACCACTGGGAATGGAAGCCTTAAAAGTATAAAAACAATTTAAATCCAGATCTGAGGTTTGAGTTTTATAAATAAATAAACTTTTACATAACATAGTAAAGAAAACATCTTCTGAGATACCCAAAATCATAGAAGGTCATCAGAAAATGAAAAAGGACCAGACTTGAAATTTAGTTCAACTTTTTTTGTTAGTGTGTGCATCACAATGAGTGTGGTTAAAGCTGGAGTTGGAAGTGAAGCTGTCATGTGTGATGCACTAGAGGATAATTGAAAGGATTGAGTGGTGGGTTAGAATCAGTGGTTACAGCAGGAAAAGCAGTCAGCTGTCTGATATGTTTTTGTATTCATACTTCAAGCTTTAATAAAACAGTAGGGAAACACCATAGGTGTTCTCAAGTATGCTGCATACAAATTTTCAATAGAAATATATGCGTGATTGTCACTCTGAATGCTAGCAGAGAAGACTGAACAAAAGGATTTGGCTGTCAGTCCTCCATTTTGAAGATGATTCTTTAGGTTACTGTCTTGTCATACAGTGCTCGTCAGTTCTGTCTCTTTCCAGTTTCTCAAGCTTCCCCTACACCGTGTGTTTTGTGAGTGGGAGCTGCTGTTAGGCTGATCTTTATGGTCTGGGATATCTGTCCTGAACTCTCATGTGTTGCCTTGCATGCATTCTTGGTGGTGTATCCATTGATTCATGAGAGAAAGGAACCATCATCACGGTTAAGGAACTGGTCCCAGACTCGAAAGGTGTTTCTCTTCATGTAATTACTTACTCAGGTCTTACATTTGGTCTAGAAACGGTAAAGGTAGTGAGCGCTAAAGGCAGTATAGCACAAATAAAACCAGCCTAAATGCACTAGGACTGCAAGGAACCAGTGTTTGTCAGTGTTGTTTTCTTGCATCCCAGCAACAAAAACCTGACAAGCTTCATCACGTTATGTCTGGATTATCATTTAAATTGAATCACGACTGAAAATATGTTCGTTTAGAATAAATTCCTCTCTTCAGATATGGGTACTAAATTAAACATAAACACTGGAAAAAGTCTAGTAATCCTGTTACTAAGCAGCAACATCAGTAATGGAAAC
The DNA here is from genome assembly GCA_013397095.1 of Sterrhoptilus dennistouni. NCBI lineage: Eukaryota > Metazoa > Chordata > Aves > Passeriformes > Zosteropidae > Sterrhoptilus > Sterrhoptilus dennistouni. Next base: position 1,294,124 of record VWZU01000607.1, on the reverse strand, counting down.
ACTCTAGTGGATGCGCAAGAATATTCAGTCATTTTAAGAGACCTGGAATAGTCTGTTTTAAACCTATAGTTACCAGAAGCAGCTGGATCTACCTTAATGTAATATTCCCACAGATTCATCTTTGCCCTACAAGTTTTTTTATCTACTGTCTATTTTCTCTGTAGTTCTCTCTAGCCTCACATCTGACTAGAGAATTCCCTCTGATTGTGTACAAACTCGAATGCATAGGAGAGAGGTTGCATTCAAGTACAAGTTAGCTGGCTGGTGTCAGAGGCCTCTGGAACATAAGGCAGAGATTTGAAGTCACCTGTGTATCTTTGCTGAGCTTGAGGAAGAAATGTCTTTTAAAAGCTAAATGCAAGTCATTCATATCCACAGTACAGTGTTGTAAATAGAAATTTTCTGCAAGGAACAGTCTAAACAGGTTGTATATGTAACATATAAAAATATTAGCTGTGAATTTTAAAGAAGCTGGACCCCATAAATATTTGCTAGGGTGTGGTATCTTGAGCAATTTCAGAGACATGCTGTTCAGCACCCTTGTCAACAATAGTTGTGCACACTGTCATATGTGAACTATTTTGCCATGGACTAATAAGGAATTTCTTTAAAATAAGTATATGACACTTCATTACTACAATTGCATAAAAATTAGAAGGTCATGAAAGGGCTATGACTCAATAAAAGGCCATGAGGAAAAAGCTTCATGTTCTGTGTCAGTTCCATAAGTATAGAAATTATGAATGTCTTGGAAGGTAGGTACCTTCTCTGCTCTGATTCATTATTCCATGTTGCAAAATCTATCACTTAAGTTCTTATATATATATTACTTAACAAATATTCTAACTTTATTATTTGAAAATAGACACTTTTATATAACCAATATATACAACCATTCACAAAAGTCTGCTTGCAAAACTGTGAATATAAAGCCTACTTGAGTTAAAAAAGGAAAAAGAAAATAGATCTTCATGTTAAAAAGTGCATTCAGGTTTGTTTTGTGTTATAAAAACATGTATATGATCATCCCACGTTTGTTTCTTGCAAAATTGCAGTACAATACAGTAATGATCCTCAAGGGTTTTGTTGGTTTTGGTTTTGTTTTGTTTTGTTTTGTTTTGTTTTTTTCCAGATATTGCTAATGGCTTATAGAGTTCTTGAACCTGTGATAAATACCTTTTTCTTTTCCCCAAAAGATTATTCCAAAACAGGACTGGTAGCAGGGCTGCTCTATGATTAAATTGAGAACAGAACATCTGTTCCATCACACTTAGTTTTGTATTAAAAGTTGATAATTATCTTCATTTGTAGTATTGATACCCAAACTAACCATATGGACAGAAAGAGATGAAACATGCTCTGTGAAGAAAACTTAGGCACTTCTGGTTTTAGTATAATAAAAGATGCCATAACTATTTCTGAGCTGCTGCATTTTTTTGCTTTAGCATCTTGCTTAACTAACCTGAATGCTGGGCTAAGTTGTAACAATTCTTTATAAGTTGTTAGATCTTTATCCTACATTGATCAGCTAGGAGGCTTGCTGTCTGATACTTCAATGTAGTCTTTAAATAAAATTGACTTGTGTTTTCACTAACGTGATTTATTCTGAACAAGTCCCTTTAGATGTGTTTGTTACATAAAAAGTAAGTGGCTTCAGTAAGGAAGATATGCTAAAGATTTAAGTATTAAAGTATCAGTGAAAACTCGGGGAACTTGTGGCTTCAGTTGTCCTGTATATTTAGGTTTCCTATTATTTTCCCAGTTGTTCTTATTATTTTGAAGAAAAATTGTTTCTAATATCACTATGGTGTTTAAACAATATCATTTCACTTTTCAAGCAGTCAATCAGAGAATAATTTCAGGTCAGTACTGAGCCTGTGTCTTGTATTGTTCTTTAAAGGAATGGCATGTTATATAATGATAACAATGAAGAACTCAGTGTCAAATGATTAAGAGGAGCAGCTGGTAGACATTGTCTCTCTGTTGGCCTTCTGGATGAGTAATCCACAAAGAAAGGTGTCAGCTTTGAAGAACAACTTTAAAAATAACTACTAAAATATTCCAATGTTTATGATGCTATCAACACTATTTTGCAATTTAGTAATTTTAAAAATTTTAAATAGTATTTTTTCTCCTGTGTTCACAGTTTTCATGGTTAAATCAATGCAGCTGGTTTTCTACTTAAATGTATGAATACTATGATATAAATACACCTGACTTTGTGCCAAGTACCAACTCACAGGAAAGACTCTGATCTATTGCTCATCCTTTATAATATAGTTCTGGTCAAATTTTTCAAAGCCTGTAATATACTCATTTAGGGATAGTCATAAAATGCCTGAGGCAGTCAGACCTCCCATTAACTGCTGCTGATAGCAAAGAGCCCAAGTCTTGTTTATCAGGTAGTGCAGTAATTGCATTTCAGAATAAAAGGTAGCCTTTCTGCTGAGTGTAACCTTAAAATTAAATGTGGCAAACTAAGCACTGAAACTCGAATTGTTCAGCGTGTCTTTATTTAGGAACATCCTGAGAAAAAGGCTGTGGTTTGACCACTTGAGAGTAGCTATTGAAGAAAGTATTGAGAGTAGCTATTGTTCCTTTGTGAACATCTATATCCTGAGTTTTGAAAGCATTTATTGCTTATGAAGTCTTTGATTACAGGTATTTGGCTAATTATAGATAGTAATAACTTTTCTCCTCTAAACCTGAACTGGGTGGTTTGTCTGGGTGTGGTATACATGAATCCATATTTATTTATGATAGGATGAGCTTTTAAAGAGACCCAGGTAAACAATTTGTCTGTTTGAGATAACTATAGGTTATGGTAGAAATAACTAATGTAGGTGTTAGTAATTGGGTAGAGAGTGGCGCCTTTTGAGGATGAGTTAACAACGATGTTCATATGGTAAAGTGAATTGCCTTTCCAGGCTGTGTGAAGTAGTTGACTAACCTGAACCACAGACCTCGTGTGGCAAATGTTAAGTGATAGAAAATGTAGCTCGTTTCTAAAAGTTATCCCAGTTTTATGCATTTTCTTTTTTCGATTCTGGCTTTTATTTCAAATGTTTACAAATACAAATAGATCAGATGTTCAAGATATGGGAACATACTGGATTTATTTAGTAGTAGAATGTTATTTCCTTTTTGTTTAGAAACTGGAGAGGTGTATTGAATTAATTCCCACTTAACGTGTTAAATAAAATGGAAAAAAACCCAGGTGGTTCAGGATTCAAGCTATTGTTTGTGAGTCTTAACAGCAGAAAACATTTTTTTTTACAATCATGCCACTTCAAGAAAAGAATTGAAATTAACAGCAAAGTTTATCATTTGTTGTCTGAAAATTATTTATATTATCAACAGAGAACACAAGAATTAGCACTCCTTTGTTGCCTTGGCAGATTAGATTGGTAAGAGGTGAACTGCAGCTTTTTCTTACTTTTAGTGAAAAAAATGTGGAATATACACTTCATGTCTTGGGAACTTATATGATTATATCTCATGTAGTAATTACTGACAGAAAATGTGAAAAGTTTCAGGCAGGTGACAAGTTGTGGGTTGAAAATGGATGCTATAATGATGTGAAGAATGATCATGAACCAGCAGGATTTTAGTGGACATACCGTTTTTTCCCAGAAAAATATATTTGAGACTGAGAATATATCACCTTTTACATGGCGACTGTTTTCTTCTTTTGCTGTATGTATAGTACTTTATACTGTAAATAACCCTGATTTAAAAAAAAAAATTAGTATAGAGTCACAGAATCAGATCTAGGAGGTCTCTCTGTTATGCTAACAAACAACAGAGTCTTTTATTTGTAGAAAGAAATGTTGTGGTCAAACTTTTTTGTTTTGTATTCTTCTTTTAGTTTCATAATATTTTAGTGTCAGTATTTTTTGTTTGTTTGCTTTTTTTTAGCCAGGCTGCTTGCAACCAAGGTAATTAGTGCATTAGCATTTGGATTAAAGAACAGTGCAAAAATAAATTATCTAATGAGAATTGAATAGGAAGTCAGTACAAAATACGCTCAGGAATCAACGCTGGTGTTGTCTCCAGAAAAATTGCTGTACTGATTGTCATGAAGTATATTGATGTCACTGTCACTATGACAACATTGTGACAAGAACTAGACACTCTAGGCTACCTTGTAAAAAGGATCTGTCATCTATATTTTTTTATTTTTTTGTATAAAAAGTAATAGAAATGAGAACCTCTCCCCCAGCACAAGGTTTCATTTAAGGTTAGATATATTGTTACAAGCATGGGATCAAGGTATTCCTGAACAAGTGACAAGCCACCTTTTCAAGACAGGTAAGAACAACATATTCACATATAATATGCTTTTACTTTTCAACTAGTAAAAAGAAGAAAAAAATTATTATCTCAAATAGAAACATTTGTATGCAGAAAAATAATGTTTTGATATATTTCTCAAAAGTATGGCATGATTTTATATCCAAGGATGTGTGTGTGTAATGTAACTTATAAAGAGGATAGGGGGTTTTTTCCATATGTGATTCTTTCTGCTCTTTTAATTTAAAACAATCTCTCCAACTTTATGTAATTCTGGTTTTGTGTTATTTTAATGAAGCCACAGAATCTGTGATGTACTGCACTTTTTCTTTAATTTTTTAAACTATATTTTATCACCCACAGATCTAGTTTATTTTCTCATTGTGTATCTGTGTGATCTCTACTGTCTCATTGATTTTAACATTTGTGTTTTCCCACATCAGAGGTACTAGTTGGTGTCAGCATAACAGCTTGAGAAAATTGCACTCTGTGGAAATACTACAAAATTAACAATATTTCCTGTCTTAATCTTCATGTTACTTTTTTTGCAAATATGTTCATCAACTATAGTGCTTTTTAATATATTTATTTTTTATTAGCAGTTTAAACCAACATGATATCAACATGGAAAAATGCCTAGATAAATTTTTCCCAGAAGTATTTGAATTCCTAGTAATTCCTAAGCAGATCATAAACTCTTATGGGAAGTTTTAATGTTTGCTTTGCTGTCATTTAACGATGCAAGCCTAAGTGAGAAGATTTATTAAGGTCTGGCTCTCTTGATCTTCATTTCAGTTGAAACAATTAGTTGGTGTTGATTTCTAAACAACATTGATAAGATACCATTTAAGACAAACATACTTATCTTAAAATGGTCATTACTTCAAAATACGATTTTAGTCATTTATCAAATACAACATTCAGATATTAGTAAGAACAATGATGACTTTGTAAGTTTCCTTTTTACATCAATAATTATTCTGTTCTTCAATTGTTCACCAAGTGAGACTAATTTAATTGGAAAACTGGAAAAACAAAGTTATTATTTAGCTAATGTATATTCCTGAGACATAACTAAAAAAATACAATGTTGAGGAAAGATTTTATATATAAAGTTTGAAGACAGGTATATGTATTAAGGAGTTAAAAAGCAATCCCATGTGAGGGGAAAAGCTATCAGATTAACAGCAGTAGCCATTACACCCACAGTGCTTATTGTACTGAGATCAAAAAATCAGAATGAGTTAGATCTCCTCTAAATACAGGCTTGAAAAGTTTCTGTAATGCTGTGGAGCCCAATGCACATTATCTTCAAAAAACAAACAAACCAAACCAAACAAACAAACACTTACCTCCTCTACATCCATCAAAAAGGGAATAGGTCATCTGCTTTTAAAATAATTGTCCTGAGGTTTTGAGCAAGTTACCTGCTCTCTTCCAAGTCATGTAAGTGCCTTTAGGTTTTCTTAATTGTAATGTGATAGATTACTTACTTTAAAAGCATTTTAAGCTTGGGTGAAATTTCTCTTGGAAAATGCATGTTGAAGAGCTGTAAATTTTCACACCATAACTTCAGTTAACAGTGCAGTGCACTGAAGTCATATGAACATGAAGTCATATGAACACCTTTTGCATAAAGGGATCAAGTAGCAACCAACAAGGGAGATGTATGCTCATTTGGCTCTCTTTCACTCTGTACCATGTCAGATCACTCTAAAATGCCTTGTGTCTATCTAGAAGTGAGTTATAAGAAAACTTCTCCTCTTCCCAAATGCACTCAAGCCTCGGCTTTAGCCGAAAGATTTTATCCTGCTACAATAAGAGCAGAAGATGGGTATTTGCTCTGTGGGTGGATTCTAGGCACAAGTGAGGTAGGAAGATATTAGGCTGCAGGAACTGGCTTTTCCTATTAAGAGCCTGAGTTAAAAGTAGGCTGGATGGCAGAGCCCAGAACGTGGTGGTGAACGGTGCCACATCCAGTTGGCAGATGGTTTTTAGTGGGCTTCCCTAGGGCTCAGTATTGGGCTCAGTCCTGTTTAATATATTTATTGATTATGTGAATGAGGGGTTTGAGTGCACCCTCAGTAAGTTTGTGAATGCCACTATGTTGGGTAGGAGTGTTGGTCTGCTGGAGGGCAAGAAGGCTCTGCACAGGGGTCTGGACAGGCTGGATCGATGGGCTGAGGCTGATTGTATGAGGTTCAAGAAGGCCAAATGCACTTGGGTCACAACAACTCCAGGCAATCCAAAAGGCTCAGGGAAGTGTGTCTAGAAAGCTTTCCAGATAGATACTAGTAGAAAGTGACATGGGGTTACTGGTGGACAGCCAGCTGAACATGAGCTCTGTGTTCCCAGGTGGCCAAGATGGCCAATGTCAGCCTAGTTGTATCAAAAATAATGTGGCCAGCAGGAACAGTACACACTGTTGTGAGCATTGGTGAGGCCACACCTCAAATCCTCTGTCCAGTTCTGGGCACTTCACTTCAAGAAAAGTATTGAGGTGCTGGAGAGTGTCCAGAGAAGGGCAGTGGAGCTGGTGATGGGTCTGGAGCACATGCCTTGTGAGGAGTGGCTGAGGGGGCTGGGGTTGTTTAGCCTGGAGAACAGGAAACTCAGGAGGGCCTTATCACTTTCTACAACTCCCAGAAAGGAGGCTGTAGCCAGGTGGATGTTGTTTTCTTCTCCCAGGCAACCAACGACAGGATATGAAGCCACAGCCTCAAGCTGCACAGGGGAGGTTCAGGTTGAGTATTAGGAGGAATTTCTTCATGCAAAGGATTGTTAAACATTGGAATGGGCTTCCCAGGGAGGTGGTGGAGTCACCAATCCTAGAAGTGTTCAAGAAATGACTGGATGTGGCCCTTTGTGCCACAGTCTAGCTGACAAGATGGTGATTGGTCACAGGTTGGACTCAATGTTCTTAGTCTTTTCCAACATAAGTCATTCTATGTTTCTGTAAAGGACCATTCTGCAGCAAATAGAGGCTGGTGGGTACATTGGCAAGGGCAGAGAGACTGTTCCCTCTGATAGGACAAGTTGCCATCTTCTATTGCTGGCTTCAGAAGTTTCCAAGTCCAATTTCCTTAGGCTCCATCCTAGCTAAAGCTGTGTTCAAGCCTTGTGTCCTTTGGACAAGAAAATTTAGTTTTGACCACACTGTTGAAAAACCAAAAACTGGTTCTATCACTCCATGATTTTACATCTGAGAGAGGTTAGTTTAACTCTGATAATGCTTTGTGGTAAAAAGTTTGACACATCATATCTGGTTGCTACTGACAGGCAGTGGGATTGGGGCCTTATTAAAATTTAAATTCTTTTTAAAACTTACTTTATTTTCTGTTATCTGACCACTAAAAAGGTAATTTATTAGCTTTGTCATGATCAGTATAAATGAGAAAATAATGTATTTCATGTGCAAGTATAAATTTTAATTTTTGAAAAATAGTTACATTAGTGGAATGACTGCATTATACAACTGTGCAATCTCAGATTCTGTTTATGTTTTGAATTCTGTTAGCACTTGTAATATTTTCATGACTTTGATATTGGAATCTTCAGTGTTTTAGAAAAGAATAAATATTTGCAAAAAAATATAGAAAAGTCCAGAATTTTCATATCCAGATTTAAGTAACTATATCTATCAATTTATAGTACTGTAAGCAGTAATTTGTTTTAGAAAATAGAAGGAACAAGTTGTAATCAGCACTGACTCTGTTATTTTTATGATTTGGTTATATTGTATATTCCATTAATGAAAAATATTTTGTAAAGAATGCAAAAAGGATTAATATTCAGATTACTTAATATTAACTGTGTGCTTTGAGAATATAATACAAATGTGAAGCTAGTTCCTTTATTAGTGTTTCAAAATAAGCTGATTTTGCATTGTTTTGAATAAAGTTATTTTCCATTAACTCAATTGCATATTTTCAAGATCATATACCTGTAAAACAGCATAATTCCGAATAGCGCTACTGTAAGACTGGTGCCTTTTTAGTAAGCATTTTCACCTGCTGAATATACTCTAAATGGTAGTTTGTGTTCCTCTCAGAAAAGATGATTTATTACTTTTAATCATGTAAGTGAATGCACATGAGGGAATGAAGCTGATTCTGTTATTTCTTTAACTCTTCAGGGGAATTGATGAATCCCTAAATATATGCAAAACCACTAAATAGCAAAGTTTTAAGCAAGGACATCATACAGATTCTGTAGATACTTCTGCAAGCTGGGGTATGCAGTTTATTACTAAATCAGTCTGAGCCTAAGTTATCTATAGGTAAACATTGTGCATAATAATAAAAAAAGATTAAAAATACCCCAAACAGAAAGCAAACAAGCAAACAAAAGCACCAGTAAAAACCCCAAACAAGCAGAGAGGAACCCCAATACATGAATTACACAAATAAAAAACCTTAGTTTGATAGTTACAAAGATGGAATAAGAACAGATATTTTTCTGCATTTAGCACAATTAGCCTTGTGCTTCTATACAGCCAGCCACATTATTTACATGAATGAGAATTTATTCTGTGGGCCTTCTCTTTCTATGAATAGTTAATAAGTGGTGGGTGTTTTTGTATTGTGCTTTTTTGGTGGGTTTTGGTTTTTTTCTTTTTAGATGCTGGTTGTTTTTGTTTCTTTTTCACTTTTTTGTCAAAGAGTTTAGAAGAATTAAACTTTCATGTCATATATCTTGCTGGTTTTGAATTATATATTTACGTATTTTGTTATTTTTATACTTTTTGCTGCTGAGAGTTTTTTTGAATAACAGTTTTATTTTGAATTTAATTTTTTTACAGTGGCAACTTCAATTTTAAATTAATCGCATCTTGGCATTAGCTCAGATCAATCCTCATGTAACAGTCATCCAGAAAGGGGAAATTGCAAGTTCCCTTCAGATTGCTTTTAATACTCTTCCATGATTGCCTCTTCAAAAATAAATGGGAAGATGATCCTCTGTTTCAATTTCCCACTCAGCCCTGGAGTAGATTCTTTTGGCATGGTGGGTACTCCACACAAATCTGCACTTTTTATGAAAAGTAGTTGAGAAAGGCATGTCTCCACATTTCTTTTACAGATGGCAGATTTGCTTCTGGTGTTCTTATCTTCTGAAGTATCTGAGTGACTAAAAGAGAAAGTATTTTTTCTTGTGTTATTGTATTTTTTTTATCTGACATCTCCATGATGAGACGGGGGCAGGCGAAACTGAGCATTTATAAAACATATGCAACGTGTAATGGAAAATCTCAAAAATCAGAAATAATGGATAAATTATCTGTTGTTCTGGTTACCAGCAAAGGCCTTTGTGACACAAATGTCACATGCTTTGTGTGCTGCAGGAATACTCAGACTGTTGCTGCAGGCTGGGAAGTACACACAGATGAGATCAGATCAAAGATCTCAGTGAGCTTTGCACTTAATCAGAATGGGGATGCATAGTATTGTTAGACAATTTTTCCTCAGAAGGGAAGAACAGTTATTCCAGGTATTGATGGGCTAGCAATTATGGGAAAGTCAGAGCAAATGGGCAACTGCTACTTCTCTGTTGCTTCTCTGCTTTGAACAGTCCCTTCTTTTATTGCTCCTGTCTCAAAGCTTGTGAAACTTGTGTTGTCTTGAAATATTGCAGGGAGTAGTTGAGGTTTGAGATAATATTGAACACTCTCACTGTGCATCTGTTCCTCAGTCCTTTGGTGTGATAGTTTGTGCCTGTATACAGCCCTCTTCCAGAATGTGGGTCCCTTGGTGGTTTGTCTTGCCAGCACTGCTTGTGAAGAGTGTGAAAAGGTTTCTCAGTCAGATTTGAATAATTATTTCTGCAGCACCGTTATTTTGTGGTATAAATCACATCACATACTCTCCCTTTCCCCAGAGAAAATATCCAGGTAACATCAGTAATACTGACAGTAGATATAAAGGCATTCATAAATAAAACAAAGAAAACAAATAAGTCCTTTTACTTTTTGAATAGTTTCCTTTTTTCTTTGTCTCAGTGCATATAAGCAGCAGTTTTCCCCAAATATTTATGTCTTGGTGGCACTTAATGGGGCCCACATACAGAGCTTCTTCCAAGCAGACATTTGCAAAAGTAAGGATCTTGGAAATTACAAGATTATGGGATTATGCTCACTTTATCTTGCTGTCTTTTAACAACATTATTTAATGAAATTTCAGTGAAATCCAAAAATAAATTTGTAGGAAAACCTGTTTTGAGATGGGAGTTTTGATTGGAGTATGAATTATCTGAACTGACAGGTGTCTTTCAGAGGGTTCTGAGCTTCCCTCTTCTGCTACAAAAGCAGAGAGCGTAATAGTGGGTTGAATGTGTATTAATGTGGCATGTAACACATTTCTTGTGACAGAAGAATGTCAATGTTTAGAGATTAAATAAAATACTAAAAATCGAGTGAGGGAATGCAGCTGGATTAAGTAAACTAATTAGGGAAAAACCTCTGATCAGTAATAAAGTACTTTTCACCTTTGAAAAAGAAAAATACACTGCAGAAGCCCCAGATAAATAATCTTGGCTTCAAATTGAAAGCCTTTAAAGTATCTCAAAAATATGATGTAGTCAATAAAAACTTGATGGTAGTTTTAAAGTAGAAATTATTCTTGTATATGCATGAGTAAATATCCTTTCAGTTAAAAAATGGAAAACTCAATCTCATAAAGATTTATGCTACCATGACATGGTCAATGTATCTTCTCTAAAATTGTTATGAGAGTTCAGCAATATCAGACAAAATTCCCAGCAACAAAGTGAAAATACAAGTGGATTTGAACTGCAATTCACACAGAAAGAAACTGACTTTGTCATTACAGATTATAAGAACCCACAAAGATAAGGAACAAAATAAGATATGGCACATGCGATTGCTTTGATGTTGCTATCATTTTTTTCTTCATAAAACTAAGACCTAACGCTTGCCTGATGTTCTGAGATGCAAGTACTTAATGGTGTTTCTTTTTGAAGGCTCAGAAATTGAAGGCTAAAGAAAATGGAGGCAATTGTGTACAACTTTCAGTTGTGCTGTTTATTTTGGCAATTTCTTGCTCACGAGAAATAGAGAAACTTCAAAATATGTTGGTATGAGGAAAATAAAAGGGTGAAAGTAGTATCAGATGGAAGAGCATAAATGCAAAAAGGTAAAAACATCACTCAGAAATACACTTATTCAGATATTTGAGAATGAAAATTATGAAGTTGCATTGACCCTGATATTAAAAAAAAATAATTTTGTGTGGTTTTATTAGACATAAAGAAATCTTTATTTTTCTACAGAAATGGTGATAAAGGACTGTTGGAAGAATCTTTGACATTTAAGTATAAATATAATTTAAATATGGACTATAAAATCTGTGAAATACATAGAGCCTTTAATTTGATGAATTCTGTTTGTGAAGCATATGCACAAAATTATAATAGCTTGACATTATATATAGGCTCTTAAATAAACATAGGATCTTAAAGACAATGACAAAACCACAACATTGTCAAAATGTCAGTCATCTACAAAGAGAAGTAAAATAAAAGTGATTGATATTCATTAGATTATATTTTAACAATGACTGAAGTTTTGAGGGGGTTTTGGGTTCATAAAATTTGTAAAAGGAAGAGCATGTTTGCTTTATTTTATTTTGGATTTTATATTGATAAAATAACCATTGGGATGAAAAATAGTAGTAAAAATAAACTTAAAAAAACCCTTCAATTTACTGAGAAAGAAAAACATACAACATCCTCCTTCACAGTTGGTTTTGGAATATCTTCAGGTGTTGCTGTCTGCCAACATGAATAGTTAACATCTTGACAGCTTAAACCATGAAGCACAGAAAAATTAAATTAAGCAAAACTTGAGCGAACTTGAGAAAACAGTGTTTACCATAGGCGCTGTTGTCAGATCCAGTCAGTTGTTTTCCCTCATATATTTTGCATTGATATTCATTTCATTATGACAAAATATGTGGATTGATGTTAACAGCCTGGATTTTGCACTGTGTTCAGTTTGTAAACTTTGCTGATGCTCCAGGCCTGATAGCTAGAAGCTCAGCCAGTATGCAACCTGGATATAATAGTAGATGTCGAGCAGTACAAAATGTAAAAAAACCCCACCCCCCCAAGTTTTAAGCAAGGATAAGTGTGAATATATGTGGTGATGCTCAGTGCATCTGGTGGTTGCAAAGGAATTGAAAATAATTGAATACTTATTTTTAGTGGCTGTGATCCAGTTCCAAGCAAGGAAAAAGTGGGCTTTTGCACAGAATAGAGTGGCATTGTGGGAAGACTGCATTGAGCCTAGGTGGTTTTAGAGTTTTCTCTTAGGAAAGTTAGTTCTCTTAATGCTAAGCTGCTGTGAAATATTGAAGGTAAACCCTCCTTTTGTATTTTCTTAGCTGAGTGTTGTAAAGTAGCTTCACCAAGGCCAGACCATGCTGGGTACATCTCTAAGGGGCTAAACTGAATAGTGTTTAGATCCTAAACAGCTTTAGGCTGATTCCAATGGAGATAAAAAGCTCAAAAAAGGCAATGATGTGACTTGAAGTGCTTAGGAACATGATCCTCCTAACATCAAGGTGCAAAGGACACAACTGAAATAGCAGAAGTTCTGTTTAAGAAGATTCTTTCTTCCGAGGAAGGAATGAGGTGAGTCAAACGCTGGTATGGCTTGACCAGGGAGTTTGTGGAATCTCCGTCTTTGGAGATAGCCAAAACCCCACTGGACACAGCCTTCAGTGAGCTATCATAGCTTCAGCAATCCTGTTTGAGCAGGAGGTTGGGCTAGAGGATCTCCAGAGGTGCCTTCTTGTCTCAGCCACCCTGCACTTTTGGCTTTTGTGTTGCATTATGCTCCTAGAGTGGACAAAATTTAACCATGTATAGAGGAAAGAGTAAGAAACAATTTCTGACAAGAATTTCAGATCTCACACAATGCAATGAAAGGTGGCATTAAAGGTGAATCAATCAGATTGAGACATTTTAATCAAACTATTTTTTCAGAGAGAAATTGTGTAAATTAGAAAAGAGAAAAAAGGGTACAAGAAAAAAGACCATAGAACCTTAGTAATATTTATTCTTTTTTCAAGGCATAGAGGTAATGGTACCTTAAAACACTTAATCCAAAACTTTATCTATAGAAATTTTGTACAGGATTTCAATTTAAAAAAGTCTAGAAACATACTTAAAATTTATCCTCAAAAACTACAGGATGCAGTAACATTATTTTAGAAGTGTGTTCATTTCCATAATGGATTTTGTTGAAGAATTGAAAATTCAATATTTTTATAGCACATTCATACCTAGGCCAGGTAAATATACAAGATTATTGAATATTCCCTTAGGTTTTAGGGTTTTTTTCACAAACAGAGCAAACAAAAGAGATAGATTTTTCAATAGTGTTTGTGTATCAGTAGCTTTAACGAGTGAATTATTTCATTAAACACAAAGAGCTGTGAAAAACGAACTGAAATTAGATTCACTATTTGTCATTGCATAGAACTGCAATCCACTTTTCTCCAAAGAGTGATGAGAGAAAATTAAAGGGCTCTAAATTGAAATACTGTGTGTTAGCTGCAGTAATATGCAGCCCTATAGTCCTGGACTCCATGTGCATCTGAGGGATAAAATGGTATAATAAATGAACAGGATTTTCTGCCCTCTACAGATGTTTTTATGCTATTCTCAGGCAGCAGTTAATATTTTCTCTGAACATGTCTGTGACTTTTAAAAGTTGTACATTTATGTGAATGCATACATACTACAAATAAACAAAGATGACATCAGTCTTTCTGACATACAGAGGAGCCTGGATGTAGTCATCACTGTATAGATATTGTAAATTAAAAAATGTTTCTGTTCTTTTAGATTAAAATATGTTATTTAATAGGAAAAATGAAGACTTAAGTCTATGGAATTTAAGACGTCTGTTGCCGATTGCATTATGCTAAAACCAGATGTTTTCCTAGTTCTGCATTTTGGTATAGTGCATCATTCTCTGAATCAAAGGAAGAACTCCCTGAAAAAAAATGTAAACATTCCACAGAAGTATCCCTTAAAAGTGAAAAAAAAAAATCTAAATCAGTCTTGCAGTAGAGAAAATCTTCACATTAAATTTTTTATTCTAGAAACTAAATGAATGCTCTAAATAATTTGGTTGTTAATAGCAGCTGCATGTCCCTGTAAGTATAAACAAAGTCCAGCAAAGAGACTTCCTCAAAAGTTTTGGGTCAGAAAAGAAAAAATTAAGATACACTGTTCATCCCACTTTTTGAACTACACAGATGTTTCAGATGTAGGGTGGAGGATTGCTGCTCACCAAAGAGGGCTGCTTTTCAGGTAAGTTTATCGTGTTTCTCCACAAAAGATCACGTCTGGGTACCAAGGGCCATTTCAGAAGGAGTATTACATCAGCCAGTACTTGGTAGTTCAGACAGCAAGCAGGAGGATAAACTTCCTTTTTCCCAGATCTTGGCACCAACTGGGGTGATGGACACAATAAGCACACTCTCTGCAGTATTGATGCTGCTGGCACTGGAAAATTAGACTCCTGGACACTACTACAAGGAGAATCAGAGGGAAACGTTGTAGATGTTACTGGTTTTATGGAGAGGAAGAAATGTTCAAAACAAGTATAGCATTATGTTTTCTTCAATCAGCCTATTTTCTTCAGCTGGCTCTTGCCTCTGGGTCTCAGAAGACAGAAACAGTTGATCTCTATAACATATTGCTTTATGCTTTAAGAGCTTTAATCTTCCTGCTGATACTGTATATTTTATCATCAACGTTAACTTCAGTGTGAGAAATACTAATAGCTAAAATATGTGGGGCAAAAGAGATTAGAAAACTGGAGAGACAGCAAAAAGAGGAACAAAGCACTGGAAAACAGCTCAAAGGCCAAAAAAAGAGGATCACAGAACCTTGGTTTTAATGTTGTCAGATTCTCTTGGACTATGCTCTCCCAGTAAGAAATGTATATTTTTATTCAAGAGGTATGCCTTGTAAAAGAAAAGGCTGAATCGTCTGTTCTGAATAGCACAAGCAGCAAGTTATATAATGAATTCTGTTTAAAATTTTACAGGTATAAAACCACTTCAGTCAAAGTGATAAAATAAGGCCCTCATATGATAGAAAAGTCAATTTTTGATGATTCCTTTCACTGGAGTTGCTTTTCAGAGTTGACAGGTCTGAGAGACATAGTTTTGTGTCTGCAACCTTGTCAGACAAAACCACTGAAATGGAGGAAAACACTATCAAAGGAATACTAATGTTTTCTTTGCCTAAATGAAGTTCACGTTTCCTTAATAGTTGTGAAATTGTGTGGCAGTTTGCTATTCAGTGTCCAGTAGCATTCGTCTCACCAATTAAATATTTCGCTCTTTTTATCTAGCTGAAGGATGTTAGACTTTTTTTAAAAATAGATTAAATGTGATTGATAGCATCGAAAACATCTTCACAGATGCTTTTGAAAGCAACCAATGCTGCTTCTGCTTTTGTGTAATGTAATTCCAAATGTAATGTAATTCCAAAGAGCTAACAAGAATTCCTTTGGTAGCATCTTCTAGTTAAAAATATTTTGACACTCTTGTAGAAAAAATGGTTTGAATGTTAGCTGTTTATAAATTTCACCAAGGATTGGTAGACATAAGAAACAAGGTTATTTCAGTCCTGAAGAACCTTAATTGAGGTATTCAATTGTGGTATTTAATTGCTTCACCTTTCAAAAACTGATATTTTGAAAATTACACGTTCTTGATGCATTTCTTTATTTATCCTCACTTTTAAGATTTTTTTTTTAGTTATTGCAAAAACTATTCTTCCCAGTGTTTTTTACAGTATTATGTAGACTATTTTCCATCAGCACTGTAAGTACAGTCTATGTAGAGAAACACAAAGTTATAGGAAGGAAAACAAATTATGTGTCAATACTACACTAACTTTGGCTCCAATTATTCTGGAAACTTCTGCACATCAGTTTTATTAAATATACTTACACAGCTATGCCTTATTTATTAAGTACCAGTGAAGGCTAGAAACTCTACAAGATGAAAAATTAATGCCAGTTTTGTTCAGTCTGACAAACAATATAGTCAGATTTGTTATTGAGTGCAATTTAGAAGCATTCTTTTTACATGGTTTCTTTCTTTCTGTCAAAATTATAGAGGCTTTTAACAGGAGTTTGCCTGAGAGTATTATGTGAAATATGGATGAACCGTGTCATCCCATGGCATAGATGAAATTTGTAAATGAGATTTCAAGACAGAGCAGTGGAGGAGACTCCAGTGAGTTGTCTCTCATTAAAAATTTTGGATTAATTGGTTCTCTGAGCTTTATTTTGACAGTTATTCTTTATCAACATTACAGCAGTGGTTGCAAAAAAATTACTGTGGATTTGACAGTTGCTGGAATATATACTTTTATATAAGCATTTACTCACACTGAGTATATTTTAAAATTAAACTGAAGTGCATATTCATATTCTAATTTATTTATAGCTTTAATTAATGATAATGGGTTATAGAAATTGATTTCAGCATATTTACTATCATATCCCTTATAATTACAGAAACAATTGTCCATAAATAATTGCATAGTATATGACTCATCAAATTAATCCTGCCACATAGGTACTTTCCACTACTGTAAGGAAATCTTTTGATTACAGGTAGTCAGCTGGAATTCAGAAAAAATAACATGATGCACTTGTTTTTCATGTTATATTAATAATTGCTGAAGATTTCAGGGCACAGAAAGACTTAAATACTGCATAAAGTTCTGTGATATGTCTTTTTTTCAAACCTGAACTGCTTACAAATGCAATAAAAAGTTTTTTTATTGCTTAAAACGAGAGTAGAATCATTTCATATAACTTTTTTTTAACTGAAACAATTTTTACATGTAGTTGCTAATACTTTTTTTATAATGTTAAGTTCAGCATCAGGGTTAAACTCTTAAGTTCCTGATTTCTGTAAGCATCTGCAGAATATAGTATTGTTATAAGTTAAGGTTATACATCTTGATGAATTCTTGAAATGAATAGTTGCAAAAGGAGTTTTAATGACCCTTTGCCTTCCCTCCTTCCCTCCCTCCCTCCCTGAGACTGTAGCCAAATTCCCAGGATTTATATCACATGTTAAAAATTTAGGTATTTATGACATGCTACCCTGTACTCAACCATGACAAAAATGCAACCCATGAGGACAACTCATACTGTCCTGGAAAAGGCCAGATGACTGAGCCTCTGCTGTTGTTTATATCTTGCCACTAACTGAGGAAGAAGGTTCGCAGACGGATTTTGAAGATGCTTTTAAACAATATAAATTTACACATGCTAATGTAATTTATTTCAAGTGCATTAAATGCTATTCCAGTGCATGTTGCGGTGTGTATTTTGGGTTTCCAAAGTTCTGTATGTTTTATTATTGTTTTTTTAATGGTTTGCTCCTACACCCCCATCCCCACACCCCCTGTGGTCTTTTCCTGGTGATGGGTCTTGTCAACCCCCTTGTAATTCTGCCCAAAAGCCTGGTAAATTCTGGTGGAGATGCTTGGTGATTCGGCGAGTTCTCAGGCCCGTTCCTTCTTTCATTGTCCTGTTAAGTGTCCCTGTTATTGATCACACCCCCCGCCCCTGGATTGGTTCTCCCTTGCCCAGGAGATGCCCCTGGTACTTAACCCGTAACCTGAAGCCCAGAGGCCACTCTTCAGGTGGGTCTCTGGGTTGAATAAACCTGGTTGCTACCCACATGAGAGTCCTCCTTCTTCCACGCTGTTTACTATGTTTCAGCCTGAGGTTCAGACCCACCAAACCTAAAAGGTACAAGGCTGTCCCCCTCATATGCAGACCGGTGAGAGAGCCAGCCAGTAAAGCTGCACTGGACACCAGCGTAAGTGCATATGAATGCACTAAATGATTGAACAAATAGGTTAAATAAGTAGTTTGGACTGTGAGGAAAATTACAAGTGAATGAGCTTCAGATCATGCAGACAAATGATGAAAACAATTTCTACTCGTTAGATTGGTATAGTACTTTTTAATATAAATCAGCTCTTTACACAATGCTTAAAATGTGATGACCCCGTTGAGAGGTTTTCTCATGCCAGTATCATAGCCTTTTTCATTGGTTTGTAATGACAAATTCAAGGGTTACAAATTTGCCAAAGGCTACTTTGTGCAAAACTTATTTACACAGGTGAGAACTTTCTCATGTGAGCTCTTTCACTCATGCCACAGGAATTGCTCACATGAACATGTTCCACCATGTGAAAAATGTTTTCCAGTCTTTGAGTGAGAAACCAGGTTGATGTAGTGAACCATATGCATAAAATTTTAGTAATTTGATGATGATAATATAAATTCCTCTAGACTGTAATTAGCTTTCTTCTTAGTGTAGAATAGTGTAGAGATCAAAATCCATCTATTTTTCCTTTTGCAGAGTCATGACTCATGTAAGTAACCCAACAAAAGAAATTTCCAAGATAGTTTTGAAATCAGACCACAACAAGACAGTATTGATATCCAAGCTGTTCCACTCTTAATATTTGAAGATCACAAGTTTCTTGAAAAATATTTTACATTTGTTATATTGTTGCTTTTCTTAAGAGATCAGGGCTAGAATCCCGGTGTCATAACACCTACAGCACCTGCTATTATACCTCACATCTGCTGTCATTCCTGCCAAGCAGGCAGTGTTGGAAATTATAATGCTGTCCTGCTATCAGGTGGGAAGATCTTGGTTCAGCAAAACAATGAATGTATTTTTTTATTTGGAGATGACACCACTGAATTATGAAAGATGAAGACTAAATTGCTATAATAGAAAGTAATATATATATATACATTTAGTTCATTTAGGTTGGAACTGAGAACAGAAGCATGTTTTCCTTGTCACATCACAGTTATAGCTTCGTGAGACTATTGTAAAGAAGCTTATGCCATTACTTGGTATTTTCATACAGCTCAACCCTTTTCCACCTAAAATTTAGGGATAGTTGGCACTATCCTTAGAGCGATTTAATTCAATATATGGGGTGAGTCTTAGGCTCTCATTTAAAGACACCTGTTTTTTGCTATACAAGGGCTATAGTTGTGAGCCCATTGGATATGGTGATAATTTCAATAACATGGTGAATTGTAAGAGTGACTGACTTTCAAAACCAATTCTTAGTGTTTGAAATAGCGGTGATTTATTTACAATCGCAGGCATGTGGCAATCTGCACTCAGTTTTGGGGTGGGAGGGAGATATCGAATCTTCCTATTTTTTTTATTTTAAGACAGATACAATGCTAATTTAAAGAACTATGCTGAAGATTAGGAATATAATGGAGAAGAATGATTAAAGTTAATTTTTTCTTTTTGAGGAGATTGTTATTCTGAGGTACAGAATACCTCGTTCCATACTTTGACTGGGCAATTAAAAACAGATCCTGTAGTGTGATTTATCTTTTGAAGCCTAAGAAAGAATCCAGAACCAAAATCAGTTTACTTCTGTTTTAGCTGATGCTAGGTCCATGTATGGAAAGGTTTTCAGAGTTTTTGCTGCCTGTTGCAATTAGGTTATGCAAAAGTTTATTACTTCTGGATTTCTTTGTTCTATTGCATAACCTGGCTTCATTTTCATTCATATGGAATTCAGATTGACTGTGTACTTGGGCCTGGCTATTTTATTTATCTTGCACTTCATGTCATCTGTGATTTTTTTCCTAGATTAGTTGTAAATTAGGGCATGACTTTGCTATTAAAATTGGTTGATTTTGAAATTGCATAATTTACTTCCCACCCCCCATTATTATCTCAAGTCTAGCTTGTTATTTAAACAATTAATTTGAAAAATTATGTTGTGGATGTCCAGAGATATGAAAATATATACAATGCAAAAAAACCTTTTGGAATTTTTTTTTCACATTTTAGGAATATTTAAGTATGGTGGTTGTATTTACGAACTATGAAAGGTTGCTCATACTAATGGTGACTCACTTAGGGTTTTGCTGAGTCTCTGTGATTAGCAAAATACAATAACGGTACAAAATTACTGTAATTTGGGACTTGGATCTATGACACGACTCCACTTTTCTGTTTGCTTTTCTTTGGGGCTGAAAAGGTTAGATTTCTATAAATAGGACATGATTCAATAATCTGTAGAATTGTCTGTCCTTTGCTTTTGAGAGTCTGTGACATTTTCTTTTGATGATACCAGGTTCAATGGCTTTAGAAAAGTCCAATTTTGCTGGAAGGAAATGGTACCCAGACTTCAGCTTCATTCTTCTTTTCCTGTTAATACTTGTGAATTTTTTTATATCATCACTTCCAAGGGGCGGTTACCAGAGGTTACGTTGTTGCTGGGGTTGGGGAAAAAACTAAGTATGACCACAACGTACTCCACAGCATGGAAAATGGCACGTTCCATTGTGAAGCCTGATCTTATAGCAAGGCATAGGCAGTAAAGATGCTAATAAATTCTCTGAAATATGTTCCTAGTTCCTATGTGTACTAGCATATCAGATACCAATCCTTTTTGACCAATACAGACAGTTTGGCAGACAGCAAGATGCTCACACTTAGTAAACTTCTAAATCCATATTTAGGCATAAAAGTTCTAGTGAAATAATTTTTAATGATTTGGAACCTTGGCAGCTGCTTTTGGCTTGGAGATAATTTTTAGTTATTCACTGTTGCTGGAATCATTAATGATGGTAAATGGCAGTGAGTGGGTTGTATCAATTGTAACTTCTTAAAAGTTAAAGAAAAGAAATATGAGAATTTGATCGTGACTTGGAATCACTGCAATCTTATTTGCCTATTCTAAAAATAACTGTTGCCATGAATAAATGAAAGATTTTACCCTGTAAACATCTGGGCAGAAAGTCAGGAGGTGCTGTTTCTTCAGTTCATTTACATACAGAAGAATAATTTTCATTGTATACATTGTGATGATTAAGAGAAATTTAATGAATTCATAGGTAAAGGTCAGCTATTAGAGTATGCTAATTTCTCACATTAGAAATATCTCATATTCCAGGTAATCCTCTCTCCTGGAATGGCTTGAGGGCAAAACATCATGGAAGAAAAACAAGGCCAAAGTTAGGTTATTTCAAAATAGTGGGTTTTTAGATAGAATCCCAAGAAAATGTCAACATTTTATCACTCTTGATTTCACTTTCTCTATCTTTTATTTAGGAAGACTTCTATAATCAGTGTCATTCAGAAAGTAACTGAAACAGGGATATCTCTTATCCTGCATCTCAGTTCTTTTACAGGACTTGCACACTGAGGTTCTATTTTTTAACCAGTGTCCATTGCTGTGCGTACTTTGAACAAAATATTCCAAAAGAATATCAAATGTTAGTGGAAAATGGCACTTCCTTTAAAAAATCATCAGTATCAGTTCTTCTGCTTTAGGAAGCAACTTCCTAACATTAAATGTCTGGTATGAGCTAACTTATGATGCCTTCCCTATATTTATCTACTTCTGAGCCTATTTGGCATGACTCTTATTTGTATCTCATTTATTAATAACAATTAAAAATTACATGTGTCTGAAGTCTGGTATGAAAGCTGAAGAGAAATTTCCCATACCTGTATGAATAACTGTCAAAAAGACCTGCTTGTCTCATATCTTCTCTTTTAATTTCAGTCTCAAGAGCAGAAACAAAACTGATTTTTTGCCATGAGCAGAGTTTGGTGACCTTTTCTGTCATTATTAGAATACATAAAATTGATTTTAACATCACCATGCCTCATCCTGACAAAAAGTTTATAAGATAAAAGCAATACTTCAGAGAATGTACTACTTATTTTATTATTTTTTTTTCATTAAATGAGCATGAATAATAGACTTTCCAGCAATTCCTCACTATAGAAGGTGATATGTGTTTTCTTTTATATAATATAATATATAATATATATTCAGCAAATCTACTGAATACATAATATTTTAATCATCATGGTTAGATAAAGTAATTTAAATAATGAAATTATATTTCTCTAATTAAGACATGACAACAGTTAAGTGCTTTGGAAAGATTTCTATGTCTCCATGCATTTTCTACTAGACAAGAAGCTCTTGGTTCTGAATTATGTTCTCTTCTCTTTTTGGGTAGTATCAGAAAGTCATGAAATTTCTGATTTACTATTACCATTAAAGTCAACAGGAGCTTTTTATAATTTTCTAACTTCCTAACTTTCTTTCCAATTAATATGATTATCATTAAAATTGAATTCAGATATTTCCATACTGACTTGGGCTTTACTCCCAGACTCATTCCATTAAAAGCACTACATTTGTCTAAAGGTAGTTGGCATTATTTATCCAGTACTATACATGCTTTGTTGTTTTCTGGTTTTAAGATCAGAGTGTTTGCTCCACACTTTTTTGTTGCCTTCTGACTGATTTCATACCTCCATAGGGTGCAAGAAGTAAGGAAAAGACTTCATGGTCATATAGACATGGATGGTGTAGTTAATTTGAAATTATAACTGCAATGGATTCCAAATCAACTGGAATAAAAAAGCAATTTCATCCAGTACCAATGCTTATAACCACTTACTGGAACATTTCTTCCATTACTCACTACACATGATAATACACATAACTGATGGACTGAACTATGGGCTTCCTCACATTCCACAGCAGAGGCTGTACATCAAAAAGCACTGATTTTTGTGTGTGTATTTATTTTTTCTAATTTCATTGCCCAAGCAGGATGAAGTGGCAATAAATAAATAGCTTAGATAGCGAGGAGTAAAGGATATTTTTGTAGTCCTAATGATAGGGATGCAAGGAACTTTTATTTTGTTCTAATTATTTCAACAGCTCTTTAGATGATGCATAAAAATAACCAATCCTCTACAATTTTTCTGAAAACTTATTGATTTTTTTGTGTCTAATTATTTTTGCCATTGAATATAATTTCTGATCAGTTAAATCCCAAGACTGGAGACATGACTATCCTATCTTTCACGAATGTATTCAATAGACTTGGCAAAATAGACATAGTGATAACTGTAAAAAATGTTGGTGAACATTGCATAGAATAATTGCTGCATGTGTCCTACCTAGATTCTGCTCACATATGTTACAACAGAATGCCATTTTTGATTCCTCTTTGAAATTCATTACCCTCTCTGAATCTTCGAATGCAACTATTTATTCCCATCCTGTAGAAGTAGTCTGCTGAAGCTATATTATACAAAGGATAATAGAAAAGGAAAACTATTGTGTCTATAAATCCATAAATAGTAAAAATATATGAGGTTTGTGTGAATTAACTGTATAATGAACATAGCATTAAAAATGTATATTATGGATGCAGATTGTCATTTGGGAAAATAAAGAAAAACCCCCACCTTATTGACAAAGTTGGAAGGTAACTTCCGTTATTCAAATACATCTTTTATTTATAGCTTTATTGGTACAGAATTCCCCAGGGTGCTTCATACTTAATCAAAAACTGTAATCTTTGTGGTCAAGAGTTTTGTAGATATTGTTCAACACCTTTAATTTAGTTTGTATACTTCTCCTACCTGAAGATATAGTAGTATGGTGACTTTTAAATCAGTTGGCACAGAACATTGCAAAGAATGCCATGCTTTCAAATTCTGCACAATGTGAGGCAAACACTAGTTCTAATTTTTCAAGCAGTCCAAAAGGCAAGATGGTGTAATTTATTTTTCCCATTAAAAATTTTCGATGTAGCTAAAATTCATGGAGCACTTTACCTAAACAGGCTCCTTTGACCATGGCAATTGTTGAGACTGAGATACACTTGTCTCAAATAAGATTAGTCCACATTTCCTATATCAAATAGCTCTGCATATATAGTACAATGTTCTTGACTCTTAGTGTCTCTATGGTACATTACCCTCTTTAAATCTGATGCATAGTCAGTTGTTCCTCCTCTTGTATTTTTCCCAGCTTAGCATTATTCCTATGTGTGATGCTTTGTACTTTATTGAACTGAATCTTTCTCTCTCTCTCTTCTTCTCTCTTTTTTTTAAATTTTTTTTAAATTTTATTTTAGATTACTTTTTCAATTTGTCAAGGTTACTTTCAATTCAAATCCTATTCAGTAAAGTGCTTGCAGATGCTTTCAGCTTAGTATTGTCTGCAAATTTAATAAATGTACTCTCTATTCCATCATCCAGATCCTTAATGAAAATATTGAATAATACTGGATCCAGGACAGGCCCTGTGAAATCCCACTCAGTATTTCCTTCCAGCTTGACAGGCAGTAACTGCTCTAATTATAGCTCCACATTCATGGTGCACTGCAGTTACAATAGTGTAATCCAGATTATTTAATTCTTAGTTTATTTGTGAGTATGGTACATAAAACTGGAAAATGCTTTAAGGCAATTAACATGTATTATATCTATTCTTTCAAACTATCAGTAAGGCCTGGTCACTGTGAGGAAGTAGATGGTAGATGTTTTCTCTTGCCAAGTGGATATCTGCTCTAGATTGTGTGTAGTCTTTACCCAAAGACAACTATTCCATTGTTTCTGTGAGAATTGGAACTAGACTGATGGTTATTTTCTGGATCCTTCTATTCTATTTTTTCAAATTTAAGCACAGCTGTTTACATCTTTTTATCCTGCTGTCTTCTCTATTCTCAGAGGAAAGATAAATGCTAACCTTATTTCAGTTCGTTCCTGTATTGGTTCCAGTAGCCTGTAACTTGCTAATTACTCAGTTGAGCTGTCCTTTTTGAATGAAAACTGAAACAAAAATTTCCAGTAATAAGCCGGTAGCTTCTCTTTTTTCATAATCAGGTTTTGACAAATTCTTATTATACTTTATACTTTCTACAAAGAAGTTCTCAGTATGCATCCTAATGTTTAGCTGCAAAATCTCTCTTTTGGTTTGTTTGTTTGTTTTGCTAATTCTTTCATTATTTTTCAGGTACTTTTGCAATTCCTTGTAATAAATTTTTCACTTTACAATCATGAATAATTGCAGTCATGATTGTCACCAGCCACATTATCATCTTACTATTGAGCCTTTTATGAAAATGCTCTTTGAACTTCTGCTGGCAACCTCTCCATGACTTTTTAGAATAGTGTCACTTAAATACTGTCTCCACACATTTGAGATATTCCTCAGTTCTCAGTTTTACTTGTATGAGTTAGTTCTCACTCTTCACAAAACTTGTTGAATTTTTTATCATGTTTTATTTACCCAACCACCACCACACCTCTTAGTTTTAGGGTGTTCTTAAATTGTTCATATTGTTCATGTTGTTCTTTCATGTGATAATGTTTAATGACTGGAGGGCTGGAGCCCCTCTCCTATGACTACAGCCTGAGAGAGTTTGGGTTTTTCAGCCTGGAGAAGAGCAGGTTCCAGAAGGACCTTGGAACAGCCTCACATGTCCTGGAAGAGTACTCTCCTTCAAGGAATGATTTCAAAAGGGCATGTAGCAACAGAACAAGGGGGAATGGCCTTGAGATGAAGGAAGGTAGGTTTAGATTTGATATTGATTAGATATTAGAAAGAAATTCTTTTCTGTGAGGGTAGTGAGGCATTGGAACAGGAGGAGTTTTGCCCAGAGTTGTGGATGCCATCATCCCTGGCAGTGCTGAAGGCCAGGTGGGTGGGACTTAAAGCAACCTGGTCTAGTGAAAGGTTTTGGAAAGGGAAAGGTTTTGGCAAAGGATTTGGAACTAAATGATCCTAAAGGTCCCTTCCAACTAAAACCATTCTATGATTCCATGATTCCATGGTATTTTTAAGAGGCTTCCAAGACTTCTGTTCTCTTTTATTAAAATGAAAATTAATATTTTATTCTAGTGATGTGCCCATGAGTTCTGAGTAGACCAGCAGTTGTGTCATGAATAAAAGGCTTCAGGTTCAGAGAACCTGACTGTGAAGTATTTGAGGCATTCCTGGCACAGCCTCAGTAGGGCCATGGTGCATGGCTTCATAGTACCCAGTAAAACACAAGGGAAGAATATGCAGTAAGAATTTACCTAAATATGTTCCTGGTCTAAGAGATGGCAAAACCTTCATGAAATTTAGTGGGAACAAAATTAAATAATTTTCGAATGCCAAAGTATGTATTAACAAATGCATTTACAAATTAGACTTTGTTTTCATCATTCAGAGAACAGGAAATACAATTTAATTTAAGAGCTGTTATCTTCAGTCAGGAAAGGACAGATCTTGATTAAAACAACTTGCAATAAATTTGAAAAAAGCACTCTCAAAAAAGTTTTATTTCACTGGCATATGATACAGCAATTTCTGATGGAACAAAAAATTCATGTTGAAAGAGTATATGATGTAATTAATTATTGGAAGGCTAAGAAATATTTCAAGTTTACAGCAGTTTACCAAATCAAGTTTAATCAGAAGAGGGAACGATTTGAAATTGTATATGATGCTTTAGTTATCCAAAGGCAACTTTTCATTTTGAATGCTGGGATAAATTGAACCTGAATTTTTTAGGAAAATCTATAAAACAAGAATTTTGGTTAAATAAAAAGATGGATTTTTGAACTTGCATGATTAGCATTAAATTGCTCTTCAGTTAGAAGCTGTTTTATCTTAACTTTAGCCTCAGGAGGAGTAAATTATTATCCTTGGGTGTTGCTGGAGGCAATGGTTTCTTTACAAATGGTCAGCTGATACTTTCTTTTGCTTTATTTTTCTTTTGATTCAAATTAAAGAAATCTAGCACAAGATAACTATGAAATAAATGATTATAGATAAAATCCTCTACTTTCATCTTAGCTTTTTAATTTATAGAGGTATTCAGAAATACATCTAAAACATTTGTAAAAAAACTATTAGAAAGATCTTAAATTTTCTAGCTCTGACACAGTTTTTATGATGTTTGGCATTAGACAAAAACTGTCATCCTAAGCCTTTTAGGAAGTCTGAAGTAGTTCAGGAATTGTTAAAATGAGTAGATTTTAACATCTGATTTAACAAGTTAAAATCAATCAAAAAAAGTAGTTGTCAGAACAAGTAATTTCAAAGATGCAATTTAAAGGATGCATGAAAAAATCATCTCTGATATTCTCAGATGAAAATTTGGAAAACATCTTTGCTACCCAAGCTCCTTCCAGCTAAGTAATGAGTCACCCATGAAAATAAAACTCCAATTACTTTGGCAGATTCCTCATTTACAAATGCCTTATAGTAATGCCAAATCTGTTCCACTACTCTCAAGATCAACTTTAGCTATGGAAATTATGTGAAATTATAATATTCATCAGAATTCTCTTAAACAGAACATACACTCTGAGAAGTAATGCATACAATCTAATTGTTTCTCAATAAATAAAGTTACAAAAAATTGTAGTTCTGTTGATGACATTGCTGTCACTGAAGATAATATTTTCTTATTAATTTCCACATATTCAAAGTTTAAAAATAACTGTAAGTCTCAAATAAAAGTGCTATGCAGAACAATGTCATGTAGGCTACCATTAGGGAAATGTAAATATGTCAGTCTCACCTTTATTCTTGTAGCAAAATTCTTCACAAACCTACAGGGATTTGTTTTCAATTACTTTTCTTTATATATCTTTCTCTGGGATTGAAGGTTGATATTAACTATTTATACATTTCTTTGGCTATGTATTTAATGTTTACATTTTAAAAGCTTTATTGAGTATGGTAGCATCTGCTGGAAAAGCAAGGGAGAGCAAATCTTTAGTGGCAAGACCCTATTAACTAGTTTTATTACACTTATTACACTTACTGTTAGTGCAAGCTAGCTTAACAAGTTCATGAAAACTAGTTTCCAATTCTCATTTTTAGCTACTTGATAATATTAATGGAAAATATGCAAGAACACAGACTCCATGTTTGAAAAAAATTAAAATTCTCACCACATCTCTGAATTTATTTATGATAATTTGTACATCCCAACAAGATGGACTTCACTAGTGCAAAACATGCTTCTACCCCTTCACTTGGGAATGCAGCAAATCTCTTGCTCAGCTCTTGACACTGCTGTTTGCACCCCAAAAGTGCCATACAGAGGCCATCTTTTGATGCCTCTGTAACTCTGATTCCCAAGAGCTCTGGTTGTATAACCTGGCGTGTGCAGCCTTGGAGCATGAGGCTTTGCCTGTCTGCAGTGGGAAACTGAAAGCCTCTGGGTTTTTCTTTCGGGTAAAACTTTTTTTTCAGCCTTTCATAATTTTTTTGTTTTCTAGCACTGCATAGTCATTTGAAACAATCAACAACATCAACAAATCCCTTGCAATGCAACATTAATAAGTATGTTATTTTTATCAGACATGCAATGATTTTATGTTTGCTAAATAGCAGCTGTTGTATTTAGTTCTGGACCATAAAAAATGAAACCTAGCTTCTGAAGCCAATATTCATGTATGGAGAACTGGTATTGTAGCCAAGTATTGTGGTGTTTGTCCTCCAAATAGAAATCAAATAGCACCATCAAAAAATCTAATCATAGACAAGTGTACATTCTAAGTGTTTTTATTTTATACTGCCAATTTTGTATTCCTTTTTAAGCTGCAAACTACAGTCCCAGAAGGTTTTTAGCATCTAAAAGGTCTGTCCTTAAATGGGTTATGCTGAGCTTAAGTGGGTTACACTAAGGAGAGATTTCTACAACAACCATGGATCAAGATTTAAAAGACTGAGGAGCTAAACATAGGCCAGCTTCTTTTAGCACGTGAAATATTAGAAATTGGATTTTGAATACGTTATTTACACGTCATCCAGAAATTCGGTGGTTGGCAGTTATGCATGTGGAGGTTTTTCCAGTTGTGGGTTTATTGCATTTTGTGTGTATAGACATGCAAACAGATTCTGTGCAGCCTCAGCTCAACACCGTTCTTCCAATTGAAATTCTGGGGAGTTGAGGCAAGGTTGAGAGGGAATGTGGAAGGAAAATAAGGAATAAATTAAAGGGTGGAAGGTAAACCTTGAACTGATACTACTTTCATTACCCTGAGGCTTATTTATTCTCCAAAGATCAGATCCTACAAATCTTGTTGAAAGTGATTTTCATAGGAGCTTGTTTTAAGGAACATAAGTAGAATCTTAACTTTTTTGTTGTATATGTCCATGTCCCCTTACCCTTTTCAATGCTTTTACAGTTTTAATTTCTAATCTGTCATCAAGTTATTAAGAATGTTAGTTTCATTTTAAGAATAATTTAAGAAATAGCTTCTGTATACCTGTGTGTAAATAGAACAAAATATCTTCTGAAATAACAACATAGAAGAAAGTGTTTTACTCCATTATGCGACAATTCACTTAAGAATAACTTTCTCATCACAGACTTCTGCTCAAGAAATTTATCCTGCCACCTACTTCACCATATGGAGCTTTAAGAGTGCTAAGTCACAGTAGATGTATCTGTAAGCATTTGTGACAGTGCTGAACACGTGCCTAAATCAGTGAAGATGCAGAACCTGTACACACATAGCACAGATTATCTGAGCACTACTTGCTTTTGGAATTTATTTGCTGTAGCAGGGCTTTAGACACTTTATATGTTCTCCAACACCATGTCCTAATATAATTATTGTTCTGAGATTCAGGCTGCTGCTTTTCTAACCCAAGGTTTGATTTTCTTTGTTTTTGAAAAATATATTAACTTTTCTATTTTAAGTACCCTGGAGGAAAATATTTCATGGCCTTTTTTGAGATGCTGTTATCTTTCATCTCATTGATCTTGCAAATTTACAGCTGGGGATAAACACAATTGTAATGGTAGAAAGGGATATTATTTCAGTACTTTAAAACTATGCCTGTTTGTTTATTGTTTTTTAACTAATTAAAGAATCCCCAACATGTAAACAACAAATAACAATAATGTATAATAGTCTGAAATTTCTAAAGGTTGAAAACCTCTTCTGCCCTGTAAGCAGATATTCCTCTTCATTCAAAGTACTAGAAGAACAAGACAAAGAGAAATAATACTATTCTATGCCATATAGAAAATCAGTTTGCACTCTATTTAATATGGTTAGATATTTTTCCTGCAAAAAATAGTATTTAATATTTACCATTTAAATAGCCATTGTTAAAATTGTAACTGCAGAGCCACAGTTTTAGCCTGGCACACAGGGTATCATTTGGTTTTTTGGGGATTTTTTGGCTCAGAAAATCATGAAAGAGTTTGCTAATAAGAGGGTTTTCCATGTGCCAGCCTGAATTTTCTCAATTGCAAAGAATATGACTATTTTTAGTAAAAATGTAAGATATTTTGCTCTTGTCTTTTTATTTTTTTATTATCAAGCTATAGTTCTTGCATACTATAAATAATACAGTCCTGAAACTGCTCTAGATGATAGTTTTATAATGGCAATACTGATCCCAAGAGTCTGTATTTTTTATGTCAATTTTATTCCTGTTGCGCATGGAAGTCAAGTAACTTTCCATTTCACTGACAATCTGAAACATTTTTTAAACAGATCTGTTGAATGCTTATTAGTAGCATATAAAACAATGAAGGTTACATATTATTCTTATAAGAGTAACCTTTATTAGTTTCCAGTTGAACAAAACCCAGTCTTTAGTTCAGCTGCATGCATTTGAAAAGTCTCTTGACCAAAGAAGTATGAAGTGGCAATTTTATATTAACCATTAGGAAATTTGTTTTAATTACATCAGTAAAATAGACTTACCATGACAGAAATATAACTTCTTTCTGGTATTGCCGTGCTTTTTTCTGCTTCAGTTAGCTATTTAAACAAAGCTTTGTACTCTTGCAGAAGGTTCACCTTCAGAGAATAAACTTTCTCACTGAGCAGCAAAATGTGTACATTTAGTTAAAATGGACTTTCCAGAAACATTGAATGAATGGGGAGATGTGGAACCAGCTTCTAGCAAAAGGCTTATCTGCTGCCCCATGTGAAATCTCTGTATTGTTTTGATTAAAGCTTGAATGGAAAACTGCTGATCTGAGGTAGTACACATTATCAAAGACAAAGCCAAAGCCATTTTCAACTGTGTACACTACAAAAGTGTTATTGGTAGAATAACATAAATTGTGTGCCATTTCTTGGGGTACAATATGTGCTCAGATACCAAGCATGCATGAATAATATTTCTACCAAATTTATTTGCTAGCACGCCTGATTTGCAAGGACTGAGTTTAGCAGGAATATCAAGCGATATGTGGGATAGCATTAGAGAA
Source organism: Sterrhoptilus dennistouni (assembly GCA_013397095.1). Lineage (NCBI taxonomy): Eukaryota > Metazoa > Chordata > Aves > Passeriformes > Zosteropidae > Sterrhoptilus > Sterrhoptilus dennistouni. The sequence continues at coordinate 1,262,707 of VWZU01000607.1, read as the reverse complement.
ACTGTCATCTCTGACTTTTCACTTCTACACTCTTCCACAGTATATCAACTGTCTTAGTTTACTGTAACTTCACAGAAGTTCAGTTTGCTGTACTTTGCACATTTTTCTGTGTTTTTTTAGAGTCAGCCTAGAGTACTAACTCCATCAATCTTGGTTATGACAATGCAAGGCTGATTTATATTTTTTTCTTATAACTGCACCAAAATATGCAGACTTGAAAAGCAAAATTACTTGGTTGATGAAAACACAGTCATTCAGTGATGCAGACACCTTGATTTCAATTGAACCACAATATTACTGAAAATGGGATCTTTTAACAAGGTTAGAATTGCTTTACTGTTATTCAGTGTTATACTTCATGTGAAAATGCATTTCAAATCTTTTAACTTTCCAATTAATGGCAAATCAGCCCAAGAACAAGGACAGGTTTTGAAATTTTTCACTGCCCAGCTCAAACCTGTGAGGCAATCAAATTGTTCTGTGCTTCTCCTGATCCACATTTGTAAATGAATAGAAGATATGCAGAGCCACACGTGGTAAGCATGTTTGGAATAAACAGTAGCCCCTGGTAGAATTCTTGCTGTTCAGAGCTCTTGTTTAAACAGCAATGTTGAATCAGAACACACAGTAATTCAAGAACTTAATAAAACAACAAAATTGATAATTCTCTGCATAAGACTGTTTATTTTTAGTTTACATTTTTATGGGAATATATTTTCCTTTTATTTTCTTTTTTTAATAGAATAAATTTATACCAACTCATTCCCTAACTGATGCAGCTCCAGAAGGAGGCAAGCTGTTGTCTCTGTACCACTGTGTAGGAGCCAGCTCCTGACAAGGCTATAAAGGGGACATTTTCTGCCAACTCAAAATATTTATCTTCTGGAAAATTCTTTGTAGCATCTGTGAAACAATGCAGTGAGCATTTCTCATGGCCTTATGACAGTCTCATGGTTCAGCCCATGCTATAGGCACTTCAAGCTTGTCCCAGCTGACTGTGACACATCATGCCTGCTGCTCTGGGGATTCACCTAAAAGCAGAGGAGATCAGAAATGATCCTACAATGGCCTTGTTGCCTGTCCCAAAGGTATTGGCCTCAGTGGCTGTCCTGAAGTCAGACTGGACTGCTTGGGACTAAGAAAAATGTGAATATGAAATACCAACTGCATGAGACACTAAAGTGTCAGGACTGAACCAAGATCTCTCAGGCCAGGGAATTGTAGAGAACTGTGTAGCCATGGCATTCTAAAAATCATATCTTGTTTGTCAGAGCTGGTCTAGCAAAAGTATCATTGTCCTGATACAGATTTTTAAGCTGGAAGTTTAGCAGTGTTTCCACGGAGACAGAACAACCCCATTGATTTAAAAAGAGCTGTTACTGATTGGCAAAAAAAGAAGAGTTAATTAGAGGAAGGTCAAGGCTGCATATACTGCATTACAATAAGCGAACTCTGAATATTACTTTAAAAAGGCAAGTCAAATAGTCCTTTAAAATAAGAAAAAAAAAGCATACTTTCCTCTATCTTAAGCACAATTTTAAAGAAGTGCTCAGTGACAGCAACAAAATTCAGCTAGCAGATTGTGACACTGGAATGGAAACGCCCATGTATGTGTGTCCAGGTGGAAACAAATACACACCCTGTGTAGGACCTGTTTGGTGCAGCCTAGAAGGTACAGCCCTGACAGCTCAGTTCCACACCGACACTCGCACTGGGGCTGCTGAGCATCTCTAGGTTCTATAAACTGCACTGATTGTATTTTCACTGCCAGTAATGGACAGCCGGTCATCTTAAACTGTGAGCTAATACTTACTTAAAGAACCCTTAGGGTTTATGTTATAAGCTTGTTGTAGGTTTCTAAACGCACTTTTTATGACATTGTGGGGCAGGAGCAAACTTGTTTTCCAGCTTCAGTGCTGGATCCAGAAAGTACTATAGATATCCAAGAATTTGAGATAAATTAATGTTAGAAAGAAGGATATTTCTTTCTCTAATTTCTGTCCAGTGAACTGATGACATATTTTAACTTTTAAATGATCTTTAAAGACCATATCTATCTGGAGAAACATTTATTTTCAAATTAATTAATTTCTTTGTTCTGCTTTTGCAATGAATTTTTTTAAAAAGCGGTATTTTTGCAATAATTCTATATGTCTATAAATTATTCTGACAAAATAACTTTAATAATTTGGTGTGCCATGGTGATGTTCTGTATTTTATTTAATTTTTGGGGGATAAATAGTACACTTTAAAAAGAGAAAAACATCTGCTCAGACTTTTTGGAGTAAACAGGTATGTTTTGAACAGGAGGTAGTTCTTGAACAGTGTGCAATTATCTTAATGCCTCTAAGTAATGTAACTTTACAGACTACAGTGAAAATATACAGAAATGGAATGAAACCTATAAAAGATATTAAAAGAATCCTTCAATAAGTATCTCCCTGTTTAGAAACAGGTTAAAAAAAAAAAAGCAATACTGACTGGTATCAAGAAGAATGTTAACTACTAGCAATGCAGGAAGTGTTTCTTTAGGATCAGGCTCTAGATATAGTAAAGTGGGAGAACTTTTTATCTCACAGGTGCTTGCCTTTCTGCTCACACCATGTGTAGCACTTGTATGAATCGTTTGGCATAACAGACAATTTATATATAGACAAGCACATTTAAAAACAATATCTGAAATTACTTTTTAATTAAGGTGGATGTTGTTTCCCATAGCTACAAGCTAATTTTTTTTAATTCTTGAATAATAAAGCTAGACTTTTGTTTGTTTTTTAAAGGCTGAGGATTGACTTTGTAAGATAAAAATTATTTTTACACAGCTATCATGGGATAACAAGGTAGCAGTGAAGCTGTTTATGGAATGTCCTGTGATGTAATCATCTAATATACAGTACAGGCTACTTTATGTTCACTTCCCCAAAGCAATTTTATTGCTTGAATTCTGAGAAGCCTTACAGTCAGACCATTGCAAATCTTTTATTAGAAGTCTGTCGTTAAACATCTGAATTGTGCTTAATATTCTTCTGTGCTGCTTACAACTAAAAACTTAGTAACAGCTAGGACAACTAAAGAGAGCATTCCTTACATGATTCAAGGAAGAAGGGGTCTTTTACTCTATTTAACTGTTCTTCCCTTTTTCTCTGTCCTCAATTCTGAGAGATGATTGGCTTAATGCAGAAAATCTACTCATTACTTTTGAGCTATACTGAAACAGATATGGTTTCTAATTATAAAAATTAGGGCAAAATATAAATACTTAAGGCAGCCTGGTACAAAACAAAATTTTAAAAACCAAATGAACTGTAAATAGACAGAATCTTACTGTGTTTTTGACCAGTTTTTTCAATTAACTCTTTGTAATTAGTCTGTGTAAGGAAATTTCACTGTCATCTAATGGAGATAGAGTTAATAGGTATAGATGGAAAGGGAATTAAGTATTTAATTTCATACTCACTATTTTCAGTGTTTCTGCCCTGGTAAAGGGAAAGCCAGAAAAAAATGTAGAGACCAGTCTCTCTGGCCTCTGTGGAGGTATACAAATCCAAAAGACTGATTTTTAGTTTCTTAACTGCTATTTCCAAAATATCTCTTAGTTGTCTCACTATAGGGACAGCCTATAGGGAATTGTTATGCATCTATAGTAGGTGCAATACAAAAAGAAGCAGTTCTACCTAATTCACACTTAGACATGACAAATGAGGGGAAAAGCGGACCTCAAATTAAAAGAAAGAGCAATCTCAGACTTATTCTACTAGTCAGCATCAGGACCAGGGAGAGAAAGGATCTCTTGATTTTCACTGTAATATTGTGGGGTTTAGGTAACAAAATCTTATTATTTTTAATAAAAACTAATAGCTAGTTTGGTTAAAGAAGCACCCTGAAAGATTCCATTTGTTTTGCAATGTATCTATTTTTCATTTTAATGCAGCAGCTGATTGTTCCACAGGATCTGAGTATCCACATTCCTTTGATCAACTTGGAGTATCTGGGAAAAGAAACAAATATTCCATGACTGTGCAGCATGAATCAGTGTCTATTGTGCTTTTCCAAGGATAAATTTTCTCAACAGAAATCATTTTGTTATCTGATGTGCATGCCAACTAGTTCCACATGCTATTTCCATAAAGCAAAGAAAAAACCACAACAAAAACCTTTCTTTTATTACACAGCACCAAATTTGCAAGTGGAGATAGATCTATAAAATCTTCTATAAATTCAGGGTAATCTTTCCCCAGACATAATCTCTTTTACAAAGTGTAAATTTCAGAAAGGGCTGGCTATTACATGAATAAAAATCTCAACATTTCAGTAAGACTATTCATCAAACTTCCTTTCATATGCTTTTCTCTTAGCTAGGTTGGTAGAATACAATTTCCCTTAGCTATCTGATCTATCTATTGCAAGGGAAAGCTGCTGCTCTTTCTATTCCTATGTTTTCTTTGCTTTTGAAAATGCATAAATTAAAGGAAGCCTAAATATAACTAGAGCATTGAAATAATATTTTCTGCATTAAAATTATTAAGCATATCTACTAGTTTTCTGCAACACATTCAGTCCCGTTCTTGTTTATATATTATTTTGCCAAGGCCATAGCTTTGGTTTTGATGCTATGGTTCCAGTCCAAATATCAATTGAAGTGATTGAGACTCTACTTTTTACATAGTAGATACTGGATTATGCTCCAATAGCCCAGTGGGGAAATAGAAAAGCAATTACTTTTATTAAGAAGCTTAATTCAATGAAAAGACCTTTTCAAGGAACTTAATCTCAATTGACAGCTCATTGTGCCATTAAAAAGTAATGTACTAGGGCATCAGCAAACCAAAGTGTGGCTTCTTTGCAAGAGATTTTACAGTAAGTGTTAATGGTTTTTTTCTTTTTTGTGAATTATGCAACTTGAATTTTTGATCTATTCAATGAGTTCAGCTGGGAAAATTGGACAGTTTCTAACTGTAGCATTACTTACTGTTTCCCAGGCTTGACAATTATTCTGAATGCCTTTTAGGTGTTTTTCAAATATGTTTTTCTTAGGAATTAATATTAGACCCTTCTATTCAGGTGCATTGTTTTTATGCAGATGTAGTATCTATGATTTTGACAAGTTACTGTAGTTTGCTTTTCAGCACTGTTTATCTCAGGATCAATAAAATTTTGCTGTCTGCTTCCTGGAAACTGTATCATTTTTAGGTGTCTTACTGCATTTAATACCAAGTATTACAAAAATAGCATAACTTCTTTATGGGCCCAACAGATATTTAAAGCAAATATCTAAGCCATTGTTATATTCTTTTCTAGCTGCGATTAGTAGAAAAAAGGATTACAGACTGAGAGCGTTATAACGTGAGGAATTTCTCTTTGTTCTTATCTTCCATATATACTATATAGTCTACTTAATTTATAACGCATTAAATATAATTTATATTTCTCTTGTGTTTCCAGAACATTTTTCTCTTTTCTCTTTGTCATTATTTAATTTCCTAAAAATATTAGATGTTAATATGAGTTAATATTTGGAAGTATCCAAGATCAGGCTGGATTTGAGCAACCTGGTCTGGTGGAAGATGTCCCTGCCCATGGCAGGGGGTTGGAAACAGTTGATCTTTAAGGTCCCTTCCAACCCAAGTCATTCTGTGATCTAGTATTTTACCTGTGTGCATCCATCAGTTTTTCTCTGACCTCTTTATTTAAGGTTGTCTTTCTACTTTTTGCATATAGTTCATTGGTTTCATTATTTTTTTTCTTAAAGCAAGAATAAAGTACATTTATATATTAATAAGTAACAAAGATCTCTTAGTTTTCGTATATCTAGGATCCCATCTGGAGCTTCTAATGCTGGAAAATGAAAATCCCCCCACCTTTCCATGAATATTCACTAATATGGACTAATTCCTCCGAGTGTATCCTGAATGGTGTAATTTAATAACTTCTAATTGACTACAGTTGTGACATCTAATTAAAAATTTAAATTAAGGTGAAGGATTTTAAAACTGTAATTGAGGTCTTTTCATTTGCTGTGGTTTTCAGTCTAGTCAAAGCTCAGCATTTTCTCCTAAATGCAGGGCACTTCTTCCTTAGAAAGGAGAGAAGCAGCTCTTGTGTACTTTCGCTTCTGATAAAATTTGCAAATTTGGTCATTTTGGGAATAGACTCATCCCTCATGCTGAGGAAGTAGCTGAGTTATTTAAGAAGTAGCTTTTAGCAATTTGTGGTTGTATCTGCATACTAAAATTGTTTTGCTGAAAACATTTCTATTTAAAATGGAAATGTGTCATTGCATGGCCAACTTTTGCCACAAGTCCTTAGTGGTCTCTTGAAAAACCTGCAGAGATCTGAGTCTCTGGAAGGGGATGTAATGTACCTGTACAATATCATACTGGATCCTTACAGGTACAGAGGGTTTGTACACCATAAGTCTCACAAATTCTTTTCTCCTGTCTCTTTTCAAGTGCTCCATGCCAAGTATTACCTCTCAGTGCTTTCAGTCTCAAAGAGACCTTGCACTGGCAATCCTTATTCCTTTGTGGAAGTGACCCAAATGGTCCTTGCTTCCCACTGTGTGCATGTGAGTCAGCTGACAGACCAAACAGAACAGGTAAATGCTTCACTTATGCTGAAACCTTTTTCCCAGCCAGGTTGCTAAACTAAGTGTCTCTTATCTGTTTAGCCACTGGCTTTTATGAAGTTTACAAGAATTTATCATCCCCAGAGATTTCTGCCCGTCCTAGGAAAATACTATGAAGGAGCATGGATGCATTTGTAACAGCATCAGCTGTTTTAAGGTTTTCTACTAAAATCAAATGGGGATTAGTTAAAACGCTGTTATATCACAGAATTATAGAAAGGTAAGGGGTTAGGAAGAGACTTAAAAGATCTAGTTCCAAGGCTGTAGAGGTGTCAGTGTCTCTCTGCCTCGGCCAGCCCTGACACCACAACAGGAAAGGGTAGCAGGACGAACCTCACCGATCCCTTGGGTTCTGGTTTGCCTGAAGGAGTCAAGTGACAACAGCAGGAAAGAAAGGAGTCTGCTCAGGGTTAACTACTGGCTTTATTCATCCCCCAGTGGGGATAACCTCAGTTCAGAGTATCTACTTCAGCAGACACCCCTCAGCAGAAGTGACCCCTTAGCAGAAAGAGCAGGAAAAGGTGGGAAACCCCCAAAAGTAACATCTTTTACTGGGGAGAGGAACTCAGGTTTGACTGAGGACAAATCAGGGATCATGTGGGTATGGCTCTGCAGGTAAATGACACATATTATAACAAATCAATAACTCAGGTGGGGAGACAGCTGAAGTCTTGTCCAATCACTTGAGGCCCTCACTGGAACTTTCTAGACTTTTGGGAGAGACCCCAAAGTGACAGACAAGAGCCAGGGGCTGTATAACTTATGATTGACATATAACTGGGATTGGGGTAAAACCAAAAAGGGTGGAACATGGGTGACATGTGGCAAACCATTACAGCTTACAAAAACCAATATAAAACAAGGAATAAATACATACATAAAACTGATAAAAACCACACCACTACACATGGCCCTCTCCTTTAAGTAGGGACACCTGTCACTAGGCCAGGCTGCTCAAAGCACCATCCAGCCTGGCCCTGAGCACGGCCAGGGTTGGGACATCCACAACCTCTCACAGCGGGGCAACCTGTTCCAGTGCCTCATCACTCTCACATTAACAAATTTCTTTCTCATATCCAACCTAAACTTCCTCTCCTTCAGTTTTTACCCCTTAATCCTTTGTCCCATCACTGCAGTTCCTGACTAGAAGTTCCTCTATGTAGGGTCCATTAAGATTCTGGAAAGTTGATATGAGGTTTCCATGCAATATTCTCCTCTCCAGGCTGAACAGTCCCAACTTTCTCAGCCTGAAATATGTCTTAGTTTTCTAACAGTAAAATCAGCTTTGAGTTAAGTATTTTGTCACCTTTGTTAAAAGCTGAAAGTTGTTTTAAAAAGCAGAGTGCCATTTGGATAAGGCCTAAATTTACAGGCATCTCTAAAAATAAATTGAATTGTAGCTTTATGATGACCATCATTGAATTAAAAATCAAACCAAAACCAACAAACCAGATACAATAAAACAGGGACTGTTGAACTTTGACAATTGCAAGCTGTGTGTCTATTTTGTGAAGGTGGTGAGGAGCTGGAAAAGTCCCTATGTATATCTTACTCCAGAACCCCATACACCATACCAATTCTGATGGTTGCAGCACTATTTGGAATTGTTGAACAAGATGATATCTCCCTTTCCCCTCCACCAGTCCTACTTCACTCAGTGTCTATGTCAGGTGAAGCTTCCTACAAAAGAATCAGGGATCAATCAATAAAGAGTAGAAGTGGTGCATAATGTCTGAAATTCCAACTCACGAGTGCTAAAACACTGCACCAAGAATAACTGTATGCAGGTGGATGACTATTCATGCATATGCAAATGCACAATATCAAGGAGATAGTTTCCAGATAATAAGCCTGAATATATAAGTGATAGAAATTAGCAAAATTTTCAGCATCAGGATTGATTTTTGTTCTGAAAGGAGCTGTGCATGTTTATTCATGTTAGCAGACAGAAGTAATTCTGTTCAAGACAGTTTTGAAAATAAGAGCTAATCAAAGTGTTTGTTATACATTGAAACAGACTCAGCATCGCAAAGCTATTAAAACTAAAATATTATAAAAACTGTTATAGAGATTAAAGAAAACAGAAGAAACATTAAATTAGTTGGTATACTCAGAGTGCAAAAAAATTAGCCTATAAAGTTAAACTAAGGAAGTAGCAAATGCATGCATTGTATTTACTGTTTGGTTTCCTGGTTTTGGTTTCATTTAGCTTTTAGAAGCAAACATTTCCTATGCCACACAGCTATAAGGCTGTAGTTCATAAAAGATAGGTGAATATACACAGTTCCATGGACTCATTTTATGTTAGATATCAAACCAAATTTGCTAATTCATTCTGCTGGCACTTTATAAGTATGCACATCAGAGATACTCCTCGCTCCAGATAATTTCAGTCTAAAGAAGTAAAACATATATAAGGAGTTAAAAGGCTTGCTGTAAAATAGCATAAATGATTGATTAGATAATCTAGGCAAACACTTAAAATGAAGTTCCAAGTATATGGTCCTTGCATCTTGCTGTTTAATGCTAAATTCAATATGTTTCTTCTTCTTTAAAACTTAGAAACCTGATATGTTGCACATATTTATATATCCAAAATGGCTCTAGTCTCCATGGTTGAGACATCATGGTAATTTATGGAAAAGTTGAACTAGAGTCAAAAGAAAATTCAAAGCATAATAATTTAAACAATTTTATCTAATAGACATTGCAGGGCATCTCCAACAGGTATTCACATCATCTTAAAAGTGCACCCTTTCGTTTTTTTTTTTTTTAATTTTTCAGGAAAATGATGAAGCGACATCAAAATTAGAAGTTGTTTCAAGCATTTTCTGAAGGGGTTCAAAGTCCTCTCCTCCACTATGCCAGAATTTCAACATTCAATCTGGTCTTGGTGGAATCTGTCTCTGTCACTTCTTTTGATTTAAAGAAATTTTATTATATCAAAATTTGGTTCAAAATATGGCTTTATAGACCCCCTAGGTGGAAAAGCACCCTGGAATCCAGAAGAAACAGAAAGTAGAATCAAGTTCTTGGCCCTCAGTAGGAGTATCTGTACAGTACCATTCCTCTGTTTTGTCCAATTCATCTTTTCTGTATTGCTTGGCATTCACAGGTAGTGAGGATGATGAATTATCTTCCTGTGAAGGAAGATCTGCAGATTTGTGAGCCTTCAGGAAGAGAAGTCTGAACTTGGCCACTCAGGTCATGTACTTAACCACTGGGCAACCCTGGGCAATCTGCTCTTGGTGGCAATGATTGAGCCAGGAGGGTTGGATCAGATGACCTCCAGAGCTCCCTTCTAACCTCAGCCGTTCTGAGATTCTCCTAAGTTTTTTGAGCATTACCTCTTTGACTTCTGGCATTATTTCTGAGTGAAAAATCAATTTCCCTGTGGCTTGTACAGACCTTGAGTATTTACTGTGAGAATGATTGAAATGTGTTTTATATTTAGTCTCCTGAAGGAGATATGAAAGAAAATGGCCCACTGGTGGCCTAGGCATTGATCTATTATCAACAAAACTAAGAAATTTGTGGACATCTTTGAAAATAGAACTTTAGTTACATGGGGATTTTTTTTTTCCTTCTGACTGAATACTTGAGATTTGTTTTGTTAAAGGAAGATTTTAAAAATTGCTATTTTAAGTCACAGTGCTGATTTTACATGTGTAGATCTTGGATTTCAACATCAAATAATGGACCAATATCTAAGCTCGCCACTGAGTGCTTTGCTCACAGGATGCTGCTGCTTTCAAAAACAAGTTCCCTTGTTTTCATCCTATTTACATGGTGTAAGTCTAGAGTAAACTATGTTGGTATCTGTGACAGTACAACTAGAAGAGAGCTTAGATTTAACATCTTGTAAAACATTATTCAAAGGCAAAACTACATTGATAAATTTCTAAAATTTTCCCTGGAAGCTGTATGTGAATCTGTTCTCAGAAAAGTGAGTGGAATGAGTTTTTTGTTACGTACATGTTCAAAACACTAAAAGACATGAGCATTTTAACAATAGTAGAAAGTATAACGAATAGAAATTTTATTAACTTTTAACAAAACCGAGTTACTTGAAGTATGTGCAGTGTAACATTAATTTGTATATTACATTTAAATACTTTAAAATATATCAGTGCGCAAAGACAGCAGCATCAAGTACATAAAAGTAAAATATATGCTTCTTTAGGGATCTACTTTATTTTAGATATAACAAATATCTTTTATTGCATTGTTATAAAATATGTTGTTCAACTGATTTAAATAGATCCCTGACATTTCAGAAAAAAAAAACCTCAGATGAAGAAAAAGGAAAATCCTAAATTTCACCAACAACTATATATGAATCTGAGATTTAAAGGCTATATATAGACTAGGTGCTAACTAGCCCCTATTTGCCACTATTGTTTTCTTTCTCTGATTGCCTTGAATCCACTAAAAGACTGCTGGTGGCTTTCTTGTTACTAACTTGAAGAAAAAGTACTCATTTTTTTTTTATTGTTCAGCCCACCTTTTCTGCTTTCTTCACTTAAATTTCAGTGATACAAGCCATTTCTGGAGATGTTCTTCTAAATTCATTCCATCAGCCTTCTACTTTCTTTTAAAGTAATTAAATGTAATTAGTTCTCTCTTCTCATTTTTTTTTCAATTTCCTTTTAGATATAATTCTTCTTAACTACTTCTAATTTATTTCAGCTTTTTAGTTCTGTTCACTTTCAGCAATAATAACACACATACCTCTTGAGTATGTAGAACAATAGTACCTAACCCTAAGTCTTGATACTGATTGCGTTGTTAATTATTCTCATCAGTCAGGCATACTCATGCTAATATAGTTTGATATACAACTCTAGCTTACTAACATAGTATATATCCTTCTATATGTTGTTTTCCATTTTTTTTTTCTTCTGAACACATTTAATGGAAATGCAAATGAAGTAGGGCTAATTAGTTAGGTCTAACTCATTAGAAATGCAAGTTTTGAATTTTTTTAGTTCACTCAATGGTTTTATGACAGGTTATACTCAAATATTGTGAATGACAGGCATATGTGTACTTTTTAATTTCAACCCTACTTTAAAATAATTTCTTATAATTCTTGTTCTTTTTCTGATGCTGAATTTTTATAGGGTGCTTTTTCAAGCTAAGGAAAATTGTAATACCATTAGCTTGCTATGTATTCCTTTTCCTTTCTGTTCTTTCCTTATGCTGCATCAACCAGGAAAATGTTGCCATTTTCTTTTATGGTTTACACTAAATGCTTTCCATTTTCATAGAAATTTCTAGATCAAATTAAACCCATTTTTCTCTTCATTATTGATTCATTAGTTCTTCAGTCCACTATGTCTGTACTGATACTTGTTTGATTATAATCCGCAAAAGTCCTATACTGCCCCTGTGGCAGACATATATTTTGTTCTGTTACCTCTGTCAATTAATGAATCTAGGGAAGAGTAGCTGGGCTAACTTCTGTTTTTCTCATCAGAAATAATTCGGGGAGATGATTCTTATAAATTTCTCCTGTATATTTATTTTTTAAGACATGACATCCCACTGTTGGCCTTTCATTAATCTACCCACGTGAAGCACATGTGCAGGCATGATGTTTAACATAACCAACATGACCAAAGCAAAATTTAGAAGAAATTTAGAAAACAGAGGAAGAAAGACACTACACTTAGGAGTTCCTCAGTATCTTTCATTTTGTATTTTAGCGACAGGAATGATCTCTGCACTAGATGATTACCATGAATGAACTAAAATCATCTAAGTTTAATAATTTTGTCCATCAGTTCTTTTAACAATTACAGAGAATATATTATGTTTCAATTGTTCTTGAACTAAGTTTAAACAGTAACAAAAAGCATTCCTGTAAAAATTAGACTGGTCATTGAACGTTAAATAGTGATTCTGCAATATGTGTTAAAATTCAACAAATGTTTAAGGACATGTTCTATCTTTTCACACAGTAGAGTAAACATACATATGGTAATTAATCTTAAAACTATAATTTAAAATTAAATGCATATTTGAGATACATAAATAAATATATCTCATTTTTTGATGTCTGCTAGCCATCTGCTTCTTTTTTATATCCTGCATATATATAGAATGAAATGTAGTGGAAAAAATACGCATATTACTCTTATAATGCTACATCCAGAAATAGACAGTAATCACATTTTGCCCCTTACCTCCTGCCCCAGTTAGGTGCTAAAATATTTGTATAGAGCTTAATCATCTTTACATTTTAGAGTTTCAGAATGAGTGAGCTGTTAGATGTCTACTTCTTAAGTAATCATTAACTAAATAATATCTCTTCAGACTGAGCAAACATGTCTCATTTAGTATGGCTACGGGTTCATTCCTGCATCCAGTTGAAATAAGTAGAATCTTTCGTGTAGATTTCAGGAGCTTGTCAGCCCATTGCCCCATCATATTGCTGAAAATCCTTCCACTGACCTAAGGTTTGTCCAAGGTCCCTGTTTGAAGTAGGAACAACAGAGGGGTAAAAAAACTGCATATGTACATAGAAGATAAAGATGAAAATAAGTTGTAAGGTAAAAAGCTTTAAAATAATTGAAAGGTACTCTACTTCCTTTGTCTTTACTTCTTTTGTATTTGTCATTTCTTCCTTTTAAGCACTAGAGGTAATATGAAACCAGAATATGGACAAATCCATTAGTAATTTGAGCATTTTTATACCTATATGACACTTGTATTACCACTTGTTCATCTAGGATAGTCCAGCCTGGAAAGGAAGGATCTGGGGATACCTAACAGTAGCCCATGGAGTTAAATGCTTAAGTAGTCTAACAAGAAGCCAGAGATATGCTCTTCACAGTTATGCATGGTAGGAAGACATGGGGTTATGGGCATAAGTGGAAATGAGAAGTTCAGATTTGATATATGAAAAAACAACTTCATCATGAGGATGCTCCAGCACTAATCAGTTGTCTGCAGAAGTTATGCTCTCTCTGTCTTTTGAATAAAGCCCCTTAGTCTGATCTCAGATTTGATCCTAACTAGAGATGTTCTGAGAGTCTTTTCAGCCAGAATTATCCCATGATCCATTATTTGAGATGTAAGCTATAAAATACTGATCAAAGGGGGCTAATAACGCTCCTTGTTACTGCCCAGAATGGCACTGGTTTTCTTTTCTGCTCATGTTTTAGCTTGGTGTCTGACAAAACTCTCAGGGCTTTTTCAACAGAGTTGATCCCCAGCCAGACCCCATCACTGAGGGTTTTTATTTCCCTAGTGCAGGGCTTTGCATTTCATAAGGTTCCTATCAGACCTTTCCTCCAGCATGTCTAGGTCCTTCTGGATGGCAGTCCTACCTTGGCAGGGGTTAATTAGTCCTCTCACCTGCAGACTTAAGGAACGAGTACTTCTGTGTGTCCTCCACATCACTGATGAAGGTGTAAGGACATATCCTTTATCCTTAAAGATGTATTCCTGGGAAATGACACTTCCTATTGGCATTTAGATGGAGTACACCCTTTCACCACTACCCTCTTAGCCCAACCATCCAACCAGTTGCACATGTATCCAGTTTCCACCAATCCAGTCTGTTATGTCCCAACTTAGACCGGAGAATGTTGTTGGAATAAACATAGAAAGCATTGCAAAAGCCAAGATAAGTACCATCCACTGATACTTCCATTTTTCTCTCATCCATATATTCAGTCAGTTCATCACAGAGGACAATCAAATCGATCAGGCTAGATTTACCCTTAGTAAATTCATGTAGATTGTTCCCACGCATCCTGCTGTCCTTCATATGACTCAGAATGTATTCCAAGAGGAGTCAGCCTAGGATTCTCCCAGGGCAGAAGCAAGACTGACTGATGTGTAGTGCTTGGATCAAGCAAATAATCTTGTGTGCTGGTGTTAATTCAACAGGTCTGAATTTAGATGCTTGCAGTCTTAAATCTTAATTGCGTTAATGAAAGAATAGCTAAAGATTCTGTTAGAGTATCTGGTGTCCTAGATAACAAGCCCAGAAAAACAGTTCAGCAGGTTAATGTAATTTCCTCTAGTTTGTCAACAGTCCCTGATTTTCTCCAGTAAAAATGTATGCTCCATGGCATGTTTTCTTTTAGCTACCCTAGATTTTATACACACACATATATATAAAAAATATATTGAATATCAGTAACGTGAGTGATAGTAGACCTACAAATGCTTCTGGGTATTTTGGGTATTTCACACGATTTTTTTCCCATCCCAATGGTGTAAATAGGTATATTACTGTGTAAGTAAGTACATGGGTCAAATGTTCTATACATACTATTCTATGGTATATTGTTATCACTACAATAATTAATGTAAAGTGATACCAGCATAATCTATGAAGGGTCTTGTTTCTGATGAAATGGCTTGGTTCCTTTGGATCCCTATTACTAATTGTTTGTGAATTTGGTTTTTCTGAGAGGGAGCAGTGTAGTCTACTCTATATTGACATTTTATGATGAAAATACACAGAGTATAGAATTACTGTGAAGAAAGGGGTTCTTTTTCCATTTAATTCTATTTTCTCTACAAAACTCTTCATATAGTGTAAAAATGTTCTAAGGTAGACAAATCGAATTTTGAGAAGATTAATTTTTTCTTTAACAAATTTGGTGAACTACATTAGTAAAACCGTATGTTCTGAAAAAGATTTTCTTTATATACAGCCTGCTGTTACCTCAGCTGATTTCACATGGAATGAGACTACTTTTCAGTAGTTTGTACCCATGAGGTTGAACAGTAATGCCACCACTAAAGTCAGATTTGTAAGCCTGAACTCTGTTTCTTTCTAAACTACTAATATACTATAAATGCAAATGACTGGTATTGTTGCAATATATTAAAAGCAAATAAAACATTTTGGAAACTGAGAATTATTTTTCTGTTAGGGTTCTTGAGTTAGGTGCTTTATTCTTTCATGAATCATATAAAAATGTAGGGCTCCAAGTTCATCATAGCTTTATTAAATAAGCAACTTAAAGTCATGCTTAGCAACAAAATTCATTTAAATATCCAAACACAGATCTAAGTATATAGTATAATAAATTTAATCTTTAAAATTTTGGCCATGGCTTCTAAACATCTGTTATTTTCTTTGCTGTGAGGGAGTGAGCTGTTAACAGACAAATTCTTTGCATATTTTAATCTGCTTATGGTAGGAGCTTGATTAAAGGAGGGGAAAAAAGGCACCTATACAGTTGGGGCAGCATCCTGCTTCTGGAACAGGATGCTGGAGCTTTGTATTGAAACCAGAACAAAGATGCTTATGTGAATGTGCTGTGCACAAACACTGCCACTAAACTCTGTGCTGATGAAGCTCTTAGCCATAATCCATCTATCCCCATCCTCTACCTATTTTCAAAACAGCACATAATACAGCAATGTTTCTAAAACTAGACGTGTGGATAGCAATCTCCTAAGTATTTTCCAGTGGAAAAAGGAATCTTAATGTTAGAGGCTTTAAGTTTGGCGTCTTTTATATTGATATTTCACAGCTCAGCTGTACTGAATTGGCTTTCACCTGTGTGAAGGTTGTTGCTTTCCTAAGGCGAATGAAATGTTTAATGAAGGGGTTAATTTTTCTTCCCATGTTGTAAGACCTCCAAATTTTTCTTTGGAGTTTAAAAGCTACAAGTGTCAATGGAGTTTTCATTCCAAACTGTAAATGAACTTGTGGGACCTTTTCCATTTCAATAGGAACTGAAGTTGGACCCTACTCTAATACACAGCAGAAGAGAACAATAAAGGCCTAAGTTAAGTGAATAAATGGAAGTTCTGGACAACATAAAAAATAGGGTTTTTTTGCAGCAATTTTTATTTTTTATACAACCATGTGTAACTGAGAGTGCTTCAAAGCAATTTTCAAGGCAATTTGGTGATTCAAAACCAGCTCTCTGCCCCATACCACAAGGTGTAACATTTTATTGCAAGGCCTATAAAAATTTTGTGTTGTACTGGAATGATTTATCACCATTAAGTAACTACTCACTGTATTACAGTGTTTTGATCCTTATTTAGTAACTTGAGGCTCAAATATACTGGTACTGAATTCCTTCTCTGGGAGAAAAAGAATCTCTTGAAATCAGTGTTTTAAAGGGAAAGCAATACATTAGACACAGAGAACTAAAGACAGTACATGGCATGTGCTACTGTAAAGCTGGCATTTGGAAAGATATTTATAAAGTTGACTACCGGATGTGAATTTAAAGGCTAATACATTTGATGCTATGCCTCTGAAGAATGTATTTTTCCAAAGTTACAGAAAACTTGGGTTTTTTTTGGTTTTGTGAGAATATGAAGAGAATTGAATGGATTATTTAGAATACAATGTGAGTTCATTTAAGGCAATCAAAACTATATGAAAAATGAAATTTTAGTTACGAATGCCTTTGTATCACTGAGTATGTGGTATAAATATGTACTTATTCCATTATATAACATGAAAATTGCATTTCACTTGTACACTGGACACTCATCTAAATTTTCAAACTCTTTTGTTAAACAAAAAGTTGGAGTGTCTATGAGTTTTGGGAATGTGCTAATTCAAAACACTCAAATGCCTTTTATGGTGTTGTGGGGAAGCTAACTTATAGAGAGCAGGTACAATATATGCTGAGGAAACCATGTTCAGTGCACTAGGTGAATTAAGGAATTCTCCTTTAAGAAACCTCTCTATAAACAAAATCAGGCTGGCATAGTTTTCATGCTTCCTAAAATAAAGAGGAATCCAAGAATTTCTAGCACTTGTGTCTTATGACTAAACCCTTTAAATGCACATTTTAGAAAGGAAGAATGGATACATGTACAAAAGAAACAAAAAATGCTAGTAAATGTTTTTAATTTTCAAACTCCAATGGATTTATTATATAAAATTATTAGCAACATGCTAAATCACATCTACATGGCCTAATACACCCTTCAAAGCTAGTCTTTTAGTGTCGTATATCAACAAAGTGAATATAAATGGGAATTAATGTCATTATAATTAAACATAAAATCAGGTTCCCAGCTGAAGTTCTGAGGCTTATCTGACCACTCAAGACCTGGGGAAGATGGAAATTGGTCGTGCATGGAAATCTCTCACTAAACACACTGGGGACCCGTCCGTGAGAGTTTGATCAGATCCTGGTTGTGTGCCTTGCTAAACGGTAGGCACTGGCACATTCATTTCCCTGCCATTGCTACTCCGGTCCCTTGTTTTTTTCTTTCCGAGTAATTGTGCAAATTCTTGCAGGCCCTAGTGGGTAGTTGCTACCCTCAGAGAGGTTCTGGAACAGGTGCAGGAGGAAAGGGGCCGCAGGGCAGCGCTCCGCGGAGGGGGCTCGCCGAGGTCCCCCGGCCGGCCGGAG
>VWZU01000607.1:1058179-1243842 GCA_013397095.1 Sterrhoptilus dennistouni | reverse complement strand
ACCGCAGTGCAGTAAGTTCGCCGGGCGCTGGGCGGCCGGAGCGGGGCGAGCCGCGGAACGGGGGGGGTGGTGATGCGCGGCCGCGGGTCTGGGCGGAATGGAGGGGATAAGCTGAAAGTTGCAGCTAGCCGGGCTGGGTTGAATTCTTCCCCACGCTTCGCTTTGATTTCTGGTTACTGTTAATTTGCCTCGTCGACCTGTATCACTTTGCTCAAGCTCAGTCGGTGTCCCTGCGCTGCCCCTGCCCGCCGGGTCCAGAGCGGTGAGTGCTGAGGCATCCAGGGGAGATGCGAGCACAGCCAGGGCAGGAAACAAAAGATGCAGCTGCAAACTTAGGCTTTAAGCCTGGTCCTCTTAAACTTTATGTGTTGATGTTACAAGCTTGTGTTTTATGTTTGTTTTGGGGTTTTTGTTTGTTTGTTTATGTTTGTTTGGTTTGTGGCCCAGTGTTGTTCTGATTCTTTTTTAAGAACGGTTTTATTTGTCGGAAGTGAATGTGATTACATTTTTCATTGTGAGTGTCCTGTTTTGGAGATGGATTACAGGTTTTATCATCAGATTACTGTATCATAGGTATTATTTTTCCCTAGCTAAAGAAGCAGATTGTAGGGTCTTCAGTTCTTCATTGTTTGACTGTTTTTCTACAAATTTAGGTAGAACTTTATTAATTTTCAAAAGCAGTTTTATCTGGTTGATATAAGTTTATAAAAGAAAAATGGAAGACCTGTAAAACTCTATCATAAAAAAGGCAATGCAACAGGATGGGGAAAACCAGTAATTGTAGCAGGAGATGTATGTAGTCTTTTAAGTTTTTATAAAAGCTACTTGACATTTTCCACTGCCATTTAGGTTAAATGACCTAATGTAGCAAGGTAATAGTTTTACTTCGCACTTGAATGGTATGATGCACATATTTAGAAAGTCATTATGCATCCAGGAAAAAAATCCATACCAAGAACCTAATATGCATTCCCAAATGACTGGACTTGTGCTATGCTTTGTGGATAACATGACAGGAAATAAGTCCTCGTTTCTCCCCAAAGTGGTAATCCAGTATTGCTCAGAGCCTGAATGTCTATCTGGTGGTACAGAAGGAAAACAAGCATTGAGAAACACAGGGCATCACAAAGCAGCACTTTCCTGCAGGGGCTTCTCTTGTCTCTTGTTCATTTGTCAAGGTAGAAGGACTTTGTTGTTTATCATGGCAGGTAAGGCCTATTCATTGGTCTGAAATGTTTGCGGAATGATTTATTTTACACTGTAGATTTGAAATATTTGGGTCCAATTACGTTAATCTAATTTAGGGGCCTGCAAACATCACAAGTTGCTGTTCTTATGCAGATGTAGAAATGTAGAAGAAAACCCCTTTCTTATTTTTTTAAGAAGCAAGGAATTGTTATGTACTAGCTGAAATCATCTTTTCTGAACACCTATAGGTGTCTTGAACAGTATTCAGTAGAAGTGCATGAATAAACAGATTTTTTTGAGACTTCATGCAGTATGATAGTAATAAAGTTAACTGTTTTAAAGAGCACTATATTTTAGGTTTTTGCTTATAAGGAGGTTCTACTGTTTCTGCTCTGGAACTGTCACTATAGGATGGTTGTCACTATAGGATGGATCTAGGTACCTCTTGCCTATGGAATGAAATTACTGTAATAAGAATGAAGAGAATGATGAGAGAGTTGTAGGAAACCTGTTAGCGCAGCATTTTGATAAAGCAGAGTGTAAATAGCACATCTGGGGGTAAAGGTAGTAATAAGTTAATACTGGAAAACTTCAGTCAGTTGGCTGGATGGCTGGACTGGGCTTCTTTTGTTTGTGTGTGCATGTCAGCAGCACTGAGTTCTTGTGAATGGCACATACAGAATGAAAGATAATAGCCTGAACTCATGCTTTATATTTAATGTAATAAAAACTGACAGCATATAGCATAGAATCATGGAATATCTCAAGTTTTAAGTGATCCATAAAGATCATTGAGTCCAGCTCCCTGCTCCTCACAGGACTACCTAAAACTAAACTGCGTGACTAAGAGTATTGTCCAGATGCTCCTTGAGTATAGATAATAATACGATGTTTCATTTTCTTTGAATTGTTATGACTTTTTTTAGATCATTGATAAGTTAAGCCTTCTGCATACCATTTCAACAAGTCTTTTTAAGGCCTTGATGAAAAACGGATGATGAAGCATTTTCATCTGTATCAGGAATTGTGAAAGGGTGGTGACAATTACAAAGGAGTGGGTTACAGAAACAATTGGTCTTGTTTTGTGATTTGGTGGTCGATCAAGAGAATTTCAGAATTTCAAGATAATTTCAAGCCAGACTTCTATCTGTGGAAAGAAGGTACTTGTGAAAGACATTCATGCTTATTTTAAAGTTATGATTAAATTCTCCCAGAGAAATCTGAGAGACATCATTCTCATGCAGTGCTATGGAAGAAAAGGATGCTGGCCTCCTGAAAGCTCCCTACAGCTTGCTGCTATCAAGTAAAGTTTGCAACCTGCTTCAGAATTTCCCAGCTGAGCTTTGCATTACTTTCTAAAGTGAAAAAGATATCAAGCATAGGGACTACACCTTGCTCTGGATGTAATTCCCAATTTCTTTAACACTTGTGTAGATTAGGTTCCAAGTGTTGGTCTGAAGAAATTATGGTATTTCACAGACAGTTTAATCAATAGAAGCTGGTATAGAAGGTTAAAAACAATCATTTTGTGACAAGAATTCCACGTAAAGGATCTCTTGACCTTCAGTCGTGAGTTTCTTCTGTCAGTTTGTTTCCTGTGGCACTTACAAAATAATTAGTAAGAGTAATAGAAGACTAAAGGCAATTACTTGTCCATAATTTTAGTTTTTCATAACAGCAGTTTATTAATAATTTTCTTTTCAGGGACTACTTTTATAGCTAAACCAGCAAATTGACAGTACTGGAAAGCTGAAGAAGTGACGTGCCGGGTCTCACTGAGGAGAGTTTGCTGCTCATAGTTATTTTTAATACCTTGCCTAAAAGAATGAGAAAAAGTTAAAAATTTGTGTTTTGAAACTGGTATCTTGATTTTGTCAACCTGACCTAGTTTGCTGATGCAGGTGAAGTATTTAGGCTAATTTAACGAGCTGAGAAGTAAATATTTATTTATTTAGTTGGAATTGAGATGTGTAACTGTCCCCAAACACCCTGTAAAACAGCTTTATACAATGTAGAACACATTTTCTTTTTTAATTGTTTCTGAAGAAAATAAAAGCCTTCTCTGAATAATGTTTGCAGCAGTTTAGCCCTGAAGGGATCTAGTTAGTTTGCCACAAGTTTAAAAGCTTAACAAATGTAAGTATTTGGAGGCTGTTTAATTATTTCTTGTCCTACCCCTTAATGCAAGTTTGGAATGTAAGTGTACAACTCTGACATTATTGCTTTGCCCTAAAATATTTTTTAAAAAGTAAATAAAACAAAGACAAGCAGAGTTGTAGGCATGTTTGCCAGTTCAGTGTTACTAATTAGACTTCTAATTCTGGGGACCAATTAGCTTTTTATTTTTAGATGTTTGTTGTTTACCATAGTAAATCATAACTGAAATGACCTCTAGATATCTCTTTCTTCTCTCTTAAGGATTTTAGGAGTGACTATTTTTACGGTGACAGAAATGTCTAGTTAATACAAATGCCATGAATTATTTAATTCTCTTTAGGTTGCTCTTCAGCCACATTTTGATTACTTGGTTTGAAATTGTTATGGGTTTTCTTCTTTTTTTTTTTTTTTCATTAGGCATTCAATGAGATGTCTAGTGCTCAATAGTTATAATAAGAAACTCACTCTCTAGTCCTTGCAGTGGTAATAATCTCAACAGAGATGTAACAAACGTTTTCATGAAAGTTTATGTTGGTGTATCCAAACCTGTGAGCCTTCTGCTGTGACGTGGTGCTTTGCTTGCCTTTTGACTTGCCTTGTGGATATTATGAAGCATTCCTGTGTATTGTTGGTTTAGTCAGGGAATGGGGAAAACTCACACAGTAAATAGAAATGTCTTTCTTTTCTCCTCTGTCTTTTAAAGCATATTGTGTAAACTAACAGCAATGGGTCAAATTTATTCTCTTTGGTCTGAATTGTTCCCTTGTGGACACTTCTGATTTATACACTGGTTTAAGTTTGGAAATTACCTGAAAACAATCCTGAATGCTCCTGAAGTATATGTGGCTTTTCCATGCAGTGACATAGTATGTTTGTGATCTTAGAGAACCGATAAGCTAAAATTAAGTAAAATAGAGGAATGGCAAATAGTAAAGCAGCTGTTCACCCTGGGAGAAAATCTCAGGTGGTGTGAAATCAGCAAATTTTGCTGTCTTGTCTTCTGAAAGGAAAAGTAGAGTTTTATTCTAAATCAAGGATATGGAGATTATGGCCTAGACATAAGAATATGAACCACTCCATACCGAGACTCGAGGGTCTGCTGCTGTTTTTGCCTCTTCAGTTGTGGTTTTTCTCCTGTTTCCTGCATGAATTTATGAATTAATCAAGTGAATGGGAGGCAGTATTATGCCAGAAATAGGTATTAAGAAGGGAAGAAGGAAAAAAGAGAATAAAGAAAAAAAAAGAAATAACATTTATAGCCAAAATTTTGATACTGAAGTAGATGAAAACTGAAAGATATGTGATTACAAGCAGGAATGTATTAAGCAAGCAAGAGGAAATATAATGCTTACTTTTTTTTCCCTTTTCAATTATTTTTTTTTCTTTTTCAATGAAAACCTTTTTTCTAAAATTTAAAAGAATTCTGTGAAAAGGTTTAGGTTTAGATATGTAAAATTTGATTTAATCTCCATTCTGTAACCAGAATGCTGTTTTCATGCACTCTTAGAATATTTTACTCAATATCTTTACTTTGTCTGTTTCTTTAGATTTTGATAGCTTGGCCATCATTTAGAAATGAAGTTTTAAAAATGTTAAAAGTATACATTAATGGATCTATTCTGTCTTCTATTCAATATCTAAATACCATCTGGTTACCTTCTGTCTCTCTTATTATTACAAATGGAAAGTCAAAAGCACCTGCTGGGGGAAATTTTAATTTTGAGATGAGCATCCTTTATAGGTCAGTTGAAGCACATTCTGGATGTATCCAGGTCTCTCAATTCATTATAAAGGGTGCCTGGCTGGTGTGACTTGTTCACAATTTAAAATCTAATTTTAAGACATCCGTCTTCGTGTGAGATAAATTATACCTTTAGATATTTTCTCAGCTAGGAAGGTGAGGAAGATTTGAACTCCTAAGAAAGTATCAAGTCTTCTCCATGCATTACTGAATATAAACACAAAGTAAAATAGCCACAAAACAGTAGTTCATTAGAATGGGCCATGTACCAGAAGTTAAATATCAAAGGACCTATTTTTAAACATATCTAAATAAACAAATACTCTAGAGCATTTCTATTTCTATTCATGTCCCAAAATCATGACTGTGGTGTGTTTTTACCAAAAAGTGTGTCTTAATTTGTTATTGATATAAAATATTTCAGCAATACTTTTTAATAAAAAATAAAATTACAGGCTTTTCTAAAAATTATGGATTTACCTTGAAACTCTGAAGCCTTGGACATTTAGGTTTACTTTGTTCTACATGTTGTACACATTGAAAAACTACTGCATCTGTGATAAGATTTATCTTCATATGCTGTTGTGATTTTAAAATTTTGTAGTACTGCAGCCACTTCTGCTCTGGATGTACAGTGGGTCATTTTGTTTTTACTCTAAAAGCACCCACCAATGAAGATGTTTGTGTTCCAACAGCCTGACAACTTCTATATCAAGGAATTCAAACCTTCTAAACAATATTATCTCATATTACAGAGGTATAAAAATTTGCACTGCCCTTTGTTAGGCTTAGTGCTGTTGACACAACTTATTTCATAAAAGTAGAATGGCTGAAGGGATTCTGGGAAAACTCACAGCTTTGAATATGAGATGTTGTTAAAAACGGTGTAGTACTCTGATAAGAATGATCTTTTACTTCCTCTTTCAATTTAAAATGTCAAGTGGTTGTTTTGTTTTCCTTACATTGTAAAATATCATGTTCAGTTACAGAATATTTTGCTTTTTTAAATTCAAAATAATTTCTCATAGAAAAGCTTTATGTTCCATCTCAGACTGTTTCCTATAAATAAATATTCACCCAGAAACTAAAAAAACAGCTTATATGAGTGTTCAATATATTTTTCTGCCTTCTATTGCACAGTACACCTGGGCGGTGATTTTTACATACTTCTGTTGATGTTGAGCAAAAGATGAAGATGCAGTACTTATATCTAGTTGCTTATTTAATGAACAAGAAGTTGTTCAAGTCCTTTAAGAATTTTTGTGTGTTCATATTTAGGTCTGATGAGCTAATGAAGTCAGGGTAGGTCATCTCTCAATGACAGAAGAATTTGTAGAATCTTTCAAATACAGTTTTCCAGTTAACAGGAACATATTGCATCATATTTCAGTGTGGTTTAACAAGCAGGTAGCTGTAAAGGAAACTAATAAGAATATATGGGCCATAGCAAAGATCTTATACTTTTAAGAACATTTCTTTTGGGTTTAGGCCATATTCCCTCTGACCTTATGTCAGTTCAGGGCATATGCCTGATAACTTAAGTCACTCCATGAAGCTTTTTCATTTTGGATCTTACATTAGCGACTCAGAATGCTGTCCATCTCAAGGAAGAGCTGACCCTTTCAGTATCCTAATATGATGATACATTGAGGTGGTGAGTTCTGCATGATTAGTGCAGAACCCTAACTAAAAGGGTAACAACTCCTGTGGGGGTGGTGGAGTAATGTTTTCATCATCTGGAAACCTTGAAAGCTTCTGTAATTCATCCATAATTCATCTACAATCTTAAAGTAAAACTAAATAAAAGCATTATTTTCACAATCCAAAATAAACTACTGGGGAACATGGACTTTAATGAAAGCAGTTGTAGAACTGAGACATTTTTGCTTTGTTTATTTGTACTAAAATCAGATCAAAATCTGTGTATCCTGACAAGTTACAACTCCTTGTATTTGCTGTTTAGTCAAGCTCCAGTTTGTCTTGCATTATTTACATTTTTGGCCATTTTTCACTGGAGAGCATCACAAGCAGGAAAGGTTTTCCAGTTCTTGTACGTATTTCTTGTCACGTTCTGCAGTTTTCATTCAGATTCAAATGCTTCATCCCTTCCCCATGTAGAGTTCTTTAATTTATTCGGGAAAAGTTTCATTACTCCTCCCCTTGTCTTGTTTGCTTCTCTCATTCTTTGGAAATGCAAATATGTATTTGACAGAGCAGGTGCCATCTCTTTTAAGCTGAGAGCAAAGTATTAACCCATGAAGGAATAAAATGCTGTTCCTCTCCAGGGAACTTGATGCATGTATCCCAATATGAGATCTTGTTTCTGATCCTTGTGTTTTCATATCAACACGTATGTTGATAACTATGCTTCCTAATAACAAATGAATATGGATCACATGTGTAGGTAATTACTACATGTTAATATCAAAATTTGTTTTCATCCAATTCTATGTTTGAGGGACATGTAGTCAAGTGTACAAAGGTGCATTGCACTTGTATGTCTACTTACTTTATATAACCTAAAGGTCTCAAACGCTTTAAACCAATGTCTTCTACAGCCATTTAAATGCTTTAGGGATATGTAAGAAATGATTTGGTTGTTTAAAGGAAAGTTCCTTGTGCAAAGCACAAAGTTTGGAGGGATTTTAAACTGTTAAAAAATCAAGCACCTGAAGAGAGAACAGCTGTGGTAATGATTTTCAACCTGTGGGTGTTGAAGAAGAGAAGATAATACTGAGTCTTACCTTGTCTTCAACAATGGTGTCATTGATTCTTAAGATTTAACACAAACTCCACTGAATATTTCTTGTTTTGAGATAGCCTAATAAAATAGAAGAAGAGGAGGGAAGGAAAGAAAGTTCATGACAGCATAGCCTTTCTGACTTGATAGTTTAAAAGCCTCATATTACTATTAAATACCGTAAAATGGTTGTAAATAGCATGATGAGGACCTTACATATGGTCATGAAGTTTATTATGGAGAAGAATCTTGTGTATTAGAGATGGACTCTTTTGAAGAGTTGATAATGCAGATTACATTCCTCAATATAGTTGGAGTTGGATTCTGTAAATGACAGCAAGCACAATTACAACTAAAGGGGATGTTTTCATTGGTTATTAACTAGGTACTTTTGAAACCTATATATTGCTGGTAAAGTATTTTTTATGTGTGCTTCTCTGTGCTTGTGGGAAGTATGTCTTGTATATGTGGCAGGTGAGCACCCGCACTGCATAGTGTGGTAGACATTGTAGCATTTACTTATTTTTTTTCCAGGGAAAAATAAATGCTATTAATAATTTTGTCTGTTGTTTGTTTGTTTGGGGGGCTATTTCTTTGGGTTTTTTGTTTTTTTTTTTCTGGGGGAGTCAAATTCTACACATTGTACTGAACATTCACTGTGGCTTATTTATATCCTTATCAGGGCACTATTAGTGGGGCAGGTGAATGGGAACATTCTTCATCCTTCTTAAAAGCATAAGGATAGCTTTACTGGATAAAAGTCTGTCTGGACTAGTATGCTGTCTCCGAACAGCGATTATCAAGAAGAGAATAGAGGAATAAGCTGAGGCTGTTCAGAGTGTTCCTTCAGGTTCCAACACTCTGTACACATTTATTATTTTACAGATATCGGAGATAGGCCTGTTTCATTTTGAAGATGGAAGAATTCTAGTGTGCTCTTATTTTTTATGTTCCCTCTTTTTTGTCCTCTTTTTCCAGTTCTCCAGCAATCAATTTGCAAATACAAAAAAGCTCTGCGTGTTTTTCAGAATGCAAGTATACCAGGGATCTGTACAATGAAATAAATTGTTTTACTCTGAATTTTTTCCCAAATACTTTTATTTTTGAATGCTGTCAAGCACTGAGCTGATCTTTTCTGATTGTAATTTCAATTTTTTATTATACTTCTGAGTGGTAACTCATCAGTCATGAGCTCACTAGTCATCATTTTAAATGTATTGCTACAATTTTCTTTAATGTACATTACTTTAGATTTATCAATGCTGAGGTATATAAATCTATTCCCGTGGGAAGTAAAGGATAGCATTAGCAAGCAAGAGCAAGGACAATCAGACTATTAGAGGATTTAGTACCGATATCATACCTAAATTCATTTTCAACTCTCTAAATCTTTTCCTGTACCTATCCTTAAAAAATTTTACTGTCTGTGTTAAATATTTCGTTGGTATGGCTATAATAACAACTAGAATAATGACTTACTAATCCATTGGAAAAGGGTTGTTTATCTTTGTAAATAATACATAGTGAACTTAATTTTTTTAAAAGATACTCTATGCAACAATACCTTATGTCACACTTCTTGCATAAATTTAGTCATTTAAAGAATTATAAAAACCAAAACTATCTAAAAATTTTTTTTGAAATATTTTCATTTTTTGCTTTTCTGTGTTTTCCAATCTTCTAGTCTTAACCTAATACAAAATATTCTGCTGCCTAGTCCATAAATACTTGGACTTTGTTAATTTAGAACATGAGTGTATTTATATAAGTCTTCCTACCTTCTATATAAATTTCTATTGACTACATGCTGAATATGCCAGCAAATATTCATTGCAGTTGTGAACATGATTAAATTTATAGCTGTCAGAATCCATCTGACAGTTTAGTTACTTACAGGAATTGCACTTTGAAATGGTAGTTAGAGAAACATTTCCTACCCAAGTGACTAATGCTGGCCGGGGTCACATTAGATCTGGATGAAATCTAGTACATGACAAATTTTTTCATTTAGATTATATGCCCAACAGAGGCCAACTCTGTCACTAGGGCTATGTGTGTATGCATTACTAATAAATATTTGGCATTATATTGCAATATTTCTATTACTATTTGAAAAAAAAAATCAACATTACCATGGTCTGTCGAAGTCCAGGGCATCCCTCTGGGTGCCCTGGAAGGTCACAGACCTCGGTAGAGAGGCCTGAGACCTGAGAAAGAGGGTCTGGGGTCTGTGCAGGGGGTTTGCCTGGCACAGAGCCCAGGAAGACACAGTCTTTGATTTTAGTCCATGTGAAAAACTTCCAAGCAGAGAAGAATTACAAATCACAAATGTGTAAAAGATAGTAGTATAACTAATCACCGTGTAGAAAGTTTTGTAGTTTTGGGATTTTTAGAATGTAGGTGCAAGGGGACAAGATGGAGGAATTAGGGTGGAACCCTGGGTTTTTCTTGTTCTTCCTTGGTATCCATTTTATGCAGTGACGTGGGCACAAGGTAGTTTGATAGGATTGGGTCAAAGTAGAGATGACTCTTCTAGTATAGTTAGTGGGCATTGGTATGAAATGGTAAATAATAAGTACCTAGTTATCTGTATAAAGGCAGAGTGACCTCCCATCATGGGGGGAGTCACATCGTGTCCAACCTGCTGTGAACACCTTGGCTGGACACAAAGAACTTGTAAGATAAGAATTAATAAACAACACGAGAAACCGAGAAAACCAACACCTTGAGACTCCACTTCATTCTTGCACCGATTTAAAGCCTTCAGAGGTTGGAGAGGGAAAAACACTCCCTCAAACCCACTCGAACCACCAGCCTGGAATCTCGGGTCAGAGAGAAACCTAAATGCGGGAATTGGTGTCCCTGGGAGCTTTCCAGTGGACACAGCAAGACCTGTGAAGGGAAGAAGACAAGCTGAGAAGACTGGGGAAGAAACTTCTGCCCAGAGAGAGCAGCTGACTTCAAATTTGCCTTGGACTGATGAGCTCCAAGGGCCCTGGACCTGTCATCCTGAAATCTGCAGGTCAGTGATCAAGAAACCTCTGAACCAAATTTGACAACACCTGCGCTACATTCTCCGTTTTCAGTGAGAACAGTTGAATTTAGAACATGGTCGTCCTCTTGCCATATAGCAGTGGGAACATGGATTTGGAGTCAATCACTTGGACCATTGTGGATCACGTGTGCTCACATGGACCACATAGTCATTTACAGCCTCAGGAAACATGTTGTTATATGCCTCATGCAGATTGGAGTTCACTGAGCCTCAATTTTACACACTGTTACCAGGAGTCACAGAATGTCCCTATGGAGTCGAAAAAATAACCCAAGATTTATAATACAAGACTAAGTCATTAAAACAGTAATGTTATGAGAGGACTAAATACTCAGATAATTTTAGTTTAGAATAAAATCTAATACTGCATCTGTCTGCCTTCTGTCCTCATCTGTGAAGATATTTAAGCAAAGCTGTTACTGTCATAGTTTTTTAAGGTCTTGTATTTCAAATATTGAAGAGGGTGTAAACAACATTACATCTTAATTTTTAAGTGTGACTATTCACACAGGGAGGCTGTTTCCAAGGATTGTACTTCTGAGAATTTGAGGATCATATTTAATTGAAAACAATATATTTCCCATAAATTATTCTGTATGAACTACTCATCATTATTTATAATGCTTGTAAATAATGATGCTTATAAAGTGTGTAGCTTGAAATGACATAATTTTTAAAATCCTCTTAGTTAAAGTTACAGTTCATGTGTTATATGAATCTAAGAGAAATATTGTCTGGTATTTCGTAGTCTGAACTAATGAGATAGGCCTGTGCCCTTGTTAGGTGTACAGTAAAAGAATTTACATTACAAAGAAATCTAGGCAGTTTTAGCACAGAAAGATAGGTCTTCAGTAAAAAACTATTAAAAAGTTTCTGGACTGGTAAAATTAATGAATACTGAATGCTATCAAATGACGGTATTAGTCTGTGCATTGAATTTAAGAGGGTGAATGTGATAAAGCAATGGTAAATGAGGAAGGCTGATGCTGTCAGACTCCTGTTCCTACTCCTTTTAAAGTTTACTTACTCTAAATATATATTAAGATATGAGCAATGTTTCTTAAACTTTGAAGTTTTGATGAAAAAATGATGTATAGTGTAAAATCAATGCATCATGATTCTTACTATTGAGGTATGACCTCTGGTGTTGAGAGTTTATTTTCTGTGTATTTTCTGTGACAAGCTGTGTCACTGCCCTTGTAGCAAATGCAGGGAAAGCATGTGCAGATAGCTTCTAACCTGCTCATACTTTGAGGGAGTTAGATTAGACCATGATGAATTCCTGCCTCTGGAGCTTGAACTTTTAAATGATTTTTCTATTTGTCTTGACCTCGCTATATTGAAACTGTTTGCAATTCTGTTTTCTAGAAATGTGTAAAATATATACATTAATTCTTAGAGAATTAAAATTTCAGTCATTGGTCTCAGATACAGCCCTCTGTCATAGACCACTGTTAATTCTATATACTGCTCTACATTGCTAATTAGCTGTGCATTATATGATAGGGTTTTTTCTGTTGTATATATGCTATGGTGGTAAGAGTCTTAGAAGTATTAAAATATACCAGTATAGTCTAGAGAATTCTTTAGAAACAATATATATTTCTTATGCTACATGAAAATACATATTCAGTCATACATAGAACTAGATCTGTAAAATAAAAATGTTAATCTCTGCATGTAAGTCTTTTCCTACATTATAGAATCAGAGAGTCAGTGAAATGTGCATCAGATTAGCTCAGCTCAGAGTTATTTCTCTTATTGTCCATTCTTTTTTTGTAGTATTTTGTAAGAAATATTTGTTACATTTCCTCTAACAGACCACCAAAAGAGCAGCTGAATAAAGTTGTAACTATGTCTAATACACCATCGTACATCCTCTAACTGCCCCTGCAGCTCTGGTTTTTACATCTCTGCTGCTGCTTCTTCCATTTCCATGTCCTTGAGCTGTTCCTGCTTTTCTTTTCCACTGGATGTTGATAATGCACTCGGGGGATTAGGAACTGTGGGACCTGCTTGGGCTCACCTCAGATGGTGATAAAGGCCCTGCTTGTGGTGACTATGGTGGAGGCAACCACAGCAGAGAGAAACTGAATTTCTACTCTACAAGTCAGCTACTTTGCAGGTTTTTTGGTGGGTTTTGTTTCTTTTTTTTTTTTTTTTTTTTTGTATGTATATGGTTGGTTGTTTGTTTTGTTTCTATCACTGTTGTTTGGTTTTGACATGGTTGGTTTATTTGGCTGTGAATATGTGTATCCCAAGACTGGGGGAAACTGACTTGTCTAGGAAATGAAGAGGAAAAAGAGAAAGCATTACAGTATGTTTTCCTAAATAATTTTTGCCTGTCAGAGTACGTGAGAGCTTGCCCACCCCCGCCTCACTTTTCTGAAATGGAATTCTAGTAAAACTTGGGGATTCTTTCATGTGTTTGACTCAATTGTGTCTCTTTTTTCAATTTCTACATCTGCTTTGGTTAGTACAGACCTGATATGGGAGACAGAGAGTTTGCTCTTTCCTTTTATCAGTGGGCAGTCACTGCCCAGATTGTCTTATGCACAGTCACATTTGATTTACATTTTACTTCAGTGTGGATTGGCTGTATTTCCATATCAAAATATTTACTTTTCTACTTGGGATGATTGCAGCAGTTAGTGATATGGGAAGAGTCATTCTGCTTTCCTGTTTACTGAGTGCTGTGGATAAAATTTAGCAATGTGTAAAAGCGAATGGATCCTAGGCAAAGATGCTTGGAGTTGAATGAGTCTTTGCTTTTCAAATGGAGAAGTGGACTGTATTATTTGTATACATTGCACTCTGAGGATTGCTTCTTTAGACACCCAAAGTGCTACTGCTATGGATGGTTGTGAGAGGAAGTAACAGATTGACTGCCAGAGCAAAGCAGAAGTAAAAGTTGGTAGGAACAACCAGGCACAAACAAATACTCTGTCATTTCCCCTCCCCCCTTTTGTGTGTGTATGTGTGAGAGAGATATTTACAACCATTTTCTTGATAGGTTAAAACACACTCATAAATGGTTGTGTGTTTGAGAGATACTCTGGAAATGCCATTGGGTTTTTCAGAAACCTGTTGACCTGAGTGGAAACTTAGTGATCACACCTTGTTCAGGCAGAGAAGGAAAACTACATCTGCTTTGGCTCCTCTTGAATCGCAAGAATGGGAGAATGGGAGGTGGAAGATTCAAGGTTTTCACATTCCTTTCAAAGGGTGAAAGGAGCCAGGATTGCTCACAGTCTGTGCAAAAGGCTTTGGAACGAGCAAGGAATCTTGGATGGCATGAACTATGCCCCTAGTGAATTCCAGAGCCCAAGAGGAACAAACAAACTCTTTTGGTGAGTGAACAACATCCAGTTAGAGAGATGTGAAGTGGTGCTCAGAAGAAAGGAGCACACTGGGATCAAGGATAAATTGGAGGCTCTCATGTCTGGAAGGTGTCATGGGCGTAAAAGGTTCCTTGACAAGGGAAAGAAAGATGTGTCTTCATGTTGATGTTGCAATTACTGTGATTTCATATCAAGTTGTTAGATTTTTTTTTTTTATTATGCTTTGCATATCCTTTTTTTTCCTATTGCTTCTATTCCAGTTTGGACCTATTTTGACAGGCATATCATCTGCATGACTAAAGCCTTTCTAAATATGAAGAAGAAATGCTGCCTTACGTCATTCATATTCAAACAAACCCAAACCAGACCAGTCCCAAACCTAGATCACCCATGTGAAGTGATACTGCAAAGCCAGTGACATTCTATGTGTTCTGTGCGGAGGGTGGGAGTTAGATTCAATATACATCTTGGGTATTTTAGAATTACTATTTATATCTATTTATAAAATTCATATACTATTTATAAAATTTGACTAACAAGTACTAATGATCTAAGAACATTGGTTATGCTATGAAAAGATTGGAATTGTTAGGTAACAGCCATTGAATGAAGTTCACAGGAACTTCTGTTCTATTTGTAAATCAGATGTGAGATAATATGAAGCTGTACTGATGCAGAAGGTTGTTGCTCTTTTGAAAGGGGTTTCAGATGACTTCACCAGGGAATTTCTGGGCATGTTCTGTGTATCCCTTATAAAATAACAGCTCTGGTGCAGTATAAATAAGGATACTATGCTTCTTTATATAAAGTATTTGTTTATGTACTCAGAAATCTGAACTTTATGCATACTTCAGTGTTTTACAGAGATTTCATTTTCAAAAGTAAACAAAAAAGGAAGGTAATGGCGTTCTTGCAGCATTAAAATTTATAGTTGCACTCTGTGTCAGAGAAATAGTCTTAAAAGAGAGTAGACAATAACAAGACGTGACAAGATTTTTTCCTTTCTTGATGTTCTGTAGAGCAGGTGAAATGCATTTAAGGTATTTGTTATGATGAAATTTGTTCACAGTGTTGACATAGGCTGAAAGAACTGTCCCACTCCTTCCCCCAGTCCGTGGGATCTGCACTGTTTGTAGTGTATCTTCTGTAAGGACTGAGATGGCATGGTCAAATGGGAGGGTAATATTACCTCAGATCACAAACTTTTTGCTCATGGCCTTCTGGTCACTCCAGGGCTGTGGCTCCATAGCTGCTTACTTTTTGTGACATGAATGATGCTGTTGGCTGTTCTGCTGCTGCCACAGCAGCACAGGGTGTTACTGATGGGGATGTGAGTGGAAGGGAAGGGAGCCAGCAGGACTTGTCTCCTGGGAAAGCTGGGACTCCCCATGCAGCCCCTGCATTGTGGGGATCATTACCTGCTCTGCAGCCATGGAGCTCTTTCCCATATGTTACAGTCAGTCCATGAACCCTTCTCGCCCATTTGGGAACAGATGAATATTAAGGGAGTAACTTAGTGGTAATGTTACAGCTTTCTAAATGTTTCAGAATATTTTTCATGAAAAGAATTTATGCTAGGTAAAAAAAGTACTTTGGGGCATGTTGTTCCATTTATTTTTTAAGACTCTCCTCTGTAGAAATCACTGGAGAGTTTTTAAAACAGATGGCATGATGTGGGCCATTGTAATGCAATTTTCTTTGGAAAATTCTGTCTCAGGGCAAATTTACCACAAATGGAGCAATTGTGATGTCCCATAAAAGAGAAGACGTGTTTTTGCAACATTTGGTAGATCTGAAAAGTATGCATAACTCTGCCAACTCTGCCAAGCAAGCAAGTCTGCTATTTTCAGTAAAGTATTCTGGAGCTTTTGGAGTATTTTGAAAGTGCTCGTACGGTAACTGCTCTGACCATTCCGGAATACTTAGTACAACCAAAATTTTAAACATCAATAAATACGGTGTTATCTGAAATTATGACTGTCAAAAAGACGTTTGATCTTTGTCCCCTTGAATTTTTCACAGAAAAAACCCCAATTTTTTGTTCATACTGTTTACTGGAACATTTTATTTCATATGTAGAGATTTGAAGGCCATAAAGCAAAGGAATACTGCATAGATAACAAAATAGAAATACTATATAGTAATCTTTCTGATTCACAAATACTCAGTGGAAGTCTTTATCTTGTCCATTCTCTGTGCTAACTTGGACTTAGTAATTAATTAAGCAACGCAATTGTCGGAGATCTGCTGCTTTTATTTTTAATACTTGTTATTAAAAAGGCTAGATAAATTTTGTGAATAATTAAAGTAGGGATGAAATATGCAAAAGAACATGAAATGTTACTTATTTTCATCAGATTATTCTGATATATCTATATAGAAATCTTATGTTTGTAATTTTACCTGTATCATAGGTAGGTTTCTAAAGTACAATGACAGGATAACAGTTAGGTTCAATAAACTTACCTTGAATAAAAAATGAAAATAGGAAACATAAGCATATGGTGTACATATATTTACAACAGTGTATTTTACTGTGAATTATTTAGGTATACTAAATCAATGTTTTTAATTCTTCTAAGATGCCAAAAGAAATAACTTCCTTATTTTTATAGGGCCAATTTAAGAAATGTAAGCTAAATCTAGTGATGCAGTTTGTGTCTGGGAACCTTGAGAACTGGAAACTGCTAGCAAACATTAGGCATCTATAATAGTCTCTTGAATAATCTTTTGTTTTGTGTATCTAAGAAGGCCAGAATCTGAAAAAGGCTAAATGCACTGAGTACTCCTTTGCGTCCAAAGGCAGAGGATTTGCATTTTGCACTTTTGTATTCCAAGCATCAGCTTTTTCATAATTCCAGTTTACTCTTCTTCGGGTACATACCCATTCTTCCCTCATGGGGAAAGACAACACAGCAGCTGAGATTCAAAACAAAGTGATCTGTATTTGGTTTTGGCACACTGTTCAGAATCTCCAGCTTCCTTTTTTTTGGGGTGCTTTTACTGGGACAAACAAGTGGATACATTAGGAGTGTTTCTGGTCGTTGGGGTGTAAGCTCAGCCCTGGGCACCTCCCCCAGCACCGTGTTGGATAGAGCTTGGCTTGTGCTGAGGAAAACGGATGGAGCTGCTGGAACTGGATGGGAACCATTTTCCAACCATGTCCCCAACATGGGTGACTGCAAAACCAGGACCCTGAAGTAAACCACAGTATAAACCTCAAGTAATCTAAAAAGAGCCCTGTATTTCTGGAATGGTGTTATTGTTGTGTATATGTAGTTAAAACAGTAAATGACACGGTTTCATCGAAGGTATCTACTTCCTTTGAACTACTTCATGTGTTAATTAATGGTGTATTAACTAAAGCTAGCTGTACATGAGAGACAGGGAATTTTAATTAAAATTCTGAGGCTTGGTTAATGAGATATCCATTGTAATTTTTATAATCTACAGCTCTATTTTAAGTTATTAAATACATTTTTTAGGCATTTGGAGTTAAATTTACCAATTCCAACTTGATATGATAGACAAAAATAAAGCTGTTAAGGAGTGCAACTGTTTATTGACCTGCCTAAACTAGCATGGTTTATGTGTTTAACTATATTCAGTTACAAATCTCAATTCAGTTCCTGACTTATCCACACATGCTTCCTGTGTAATAGCAAGCAAATTATTTAAGAACAAATGCTTCAGTGTGTCTAATGACTTTGAAATGCAATAAGTAATACCAGCTGAGATGTAGTCACTTGTTAAAATTCACCACTAGGTCTGTACTAATTTTTAGGAATTTCAGTTCTTCAGTTCCTTTCTGTAAATTGGAATATTTCTCATTTTTAAAATATTTTCTAGTCCTTGTACTTAAAAGAAAGCTTGTCTGTACCATTGTCCTGTCTGTGATACAGTCACAGAATTATATAATGATTTGGGTTGGAAAGGACTTGATAGGCTGTGTAGTTTCAAACTCCCAACCCCCAGCCCCCCAACCATTGTTAAGGACACCTTCCACCAGACCAGGTTGCCTAAAGCTCCATCCAACCTGACCCTGCATGTTTCTGGGAGTGAGGCATCCATCACCTCTCTGGGCAACATGTTCCAGTGCTTCACCACTCACATTGTAAGAAATTTATTCCTAATATCTAACCTAAACCCACCTTCTGTCAGTTTAAAGTTCCTTGTCTTGTTGCTACCTGCACTTACAAAAATCATCTTTCTTGTAGGACCCCATAGTTGCCAGAATGCTGCTGCATGGTTTCCCTGGAGCCTTCTTCACCCAGCAACCCCAACTTCCTCTGCCTTCATAGGAGAGGGACTCAAACCCTCTGATTATCTTTGTGTCCTTTCTCTGGACTCACTCCAGTAGGTCCATATCTGTGTTTGGGGCTTCAAAACAGGATGTGGCATTCCAGGTGGGGTCTCATCAGAGCAGAGCAGAGGGGCAGAATCCCCTCTCTTACCCTGCTGGCCGTGCTGCTTTAGATGCAGCCTGGGATAGAATTGGCTTTCTGGGCTACAAGTGCACATTGTTGGGTCATGTTGTGCTGCTTGCCCTTGAAAATCCTAGATCTTTCTCTCCATGGCTGTTCTCAATCCATTCTCTGCCCAGCATGTATTTGTGCTTGGAGCTGCCCTGACCTATGTTTGGGACCTTGTATTGGTCTTGTTGAACTTAATGAGGTTTGGATGGACCCACCTCATAAGCCTTTCAAAGTCTCTCAGATGTCATTCCTCCCCTCCAGTGAGTGAATTTTATCTCAGTTTCTGCTTTTATAATACAAGCACACTTATTATGTTGTTGTTATTGCTTGACATTTTTCATCTGTTCCATTGGTCTAGCCAGAAATGAGCATAAAAATGAAATGCATTTGGGCAGTGGATGTCAGAGTTGCTGACACTGTAGTTTGGGTCAGAAAAGCAATGGATTCCCGAGGCTGCATAATTTCACTTGTCCAGTTCATTTTAACTCTGTGCAGTCTAAGCAGTGAAGTGTAAATGGTAGTATCTCAAATTCTGAATCACAGATTTGTATGGATGGACATCATCTGAGAGTGCATCACCTTTCTTGGTGGTGATTTTTGTTTCCTTTTTCTTCTTGTGTCTAATAGTGTTTTTTGGGTAAAACACCCCATGTTACATGGCATGCCTCAAATGAGAAAACAGAGGGGCTGCCTTGATATAAGCAAAACCTCTTAAAAAGAAAGTTAACGAATTGAAAGTTACTGGGGTACTGCAAAATCAGTTCTGTGAATATCCATTAGAACATATGAGCAAGTTTATTTTAAGTTAATCTTACATTTTTGAGGATGGAGGGTTTAGATGATCTTTGGTGAAAGTTCTCAGAAGATAAAACTTCTGTTTCATGAGGAAGTATAACTTTATCATTTAAAATACGACCTTTGGAAAAAACTTCGTATGGAATGGTTTTAAATAACAAATTTAAATACAAGAATTTTTCTCTGTCTCTTCTTTTTTTTTTTTTTTTTAAAGATATGAGCTATACCAAAATGGGAGATGACGTTAGTAAACTGAGTGACTTGCAGATTACATAGCTGTGATGTAGGCTCATTTCATATGTAGAAGGATTCAATTGTGCATATTTTAATACAGGGCATGTGAAAGGAATGAGTCATAAATAACAAATCACTTAATAAAATTAAACAGATATTCTTTACTGTGAGGGTGGTGAGGCGCTGGAACTGGTGAGGGTCTGGGGGCTGCCCAGAAAAGTTGGAGATCCCCCATCCCTAGAAGTGTTCAAAGGTAGATTGGATTGGGCTCTATGAAACCTGGTCTAGTAAAAGGTGTCCCTGCCCTTGGCAGGGATGTTGGAATTGGATGATCTTTAAGGGCCCTTCCAACCCAAACCATTCTGTGACTCTATGATTTCTATGAACATAACTGTTTTTAAAACTCACACATTCTCCAGTTGATGAAAGTGAGTTTTACATGGGTGGCTCCTGGGAAGAGTGTTATATAAGTACATCCTCTGCCTGTTAGTGAGAGTAGACAACACAAAGGACTTTGGAAAATCTCTTTGTTTGAAAACTTCCATGGATCGAATCATAAAAGTAAAATAGAGAATAATTCTTAACCCCTAAAAAAATCTGCTTTTTAAAAAATAGTTTTTGTACTCCTATCCTGCAAGATGTCAATGGAATTCAAGCTCTATAATACAAATATTTCATATGCATCCTTCTTTTAAAACACCTAGACCTTTAGTGATGACTTTGTACAAATAGATGGAAGAACTATTACCATAGTTGCTAAGTACAAACTGAGCTGTATAAAGCAAATATAGGGTAAAAAGGTTGAAAACCAATGAAAGATGAAATGTGACTTAACAAGCTTGTGCCTATTCATAACTTAGAAGTTTTTTCTTCGTAGTTTCATTTTAGTAATTGAAAGCTGAGCATAAATGTTGTAGGTAATTCTGCCATATTCAGGATCATGTTGAAGTTCTACAGGACCAATTTTGAAACTCTTCTAGTTGTCAGTGTAAAACTAATTTTACACTTTTTTTGTATGAGAAACCTTTGTTTCAGTGAGTAGACCTTCAGTTGAAGGTAGTTATATGGGTATCTTCTAAAAGCTAAGTTTTAGGATCATAAATTTTGAAGCAAAGGAAGCAACTAAAAAGGACTTGAACATCTGACTTGAAATTCATCAAGTGTATTGTGTTCATCCCAGTGT
This sequence comes from Sterrhoptilus dennistouni, assembly GCA_013397095.1. Taxonomy (NCBI): domain Eukaryota; kingdom Metazoa; phylum Chordata; class Aves; order Passeriformes; family Zosteropidae; genus Sterrhoptilus; species Sterrhoptilus dennistouni. Next base: position 1,222,933 of record VWZU01000607.1, on the reverse strand, counting down.
TTTGGCTGAGAAACCAACAAAACCAGCAGCAGGGATTGCAGGTTGAAGGCAGAAAGGCTTCTGTAGGTGTGAAATAGTGCAATAGGTACAGGTTTGCAATTGATTACAATTAGTGCTGCTTCTATTCAAGTTAAGAATATGAATTCATGGAGGTAGTACATCTCTAGTTGGTATTACTAGGAATAGTAGTGCTCTTACCTGATACTTCTGTTCTGTGTGGGAGTGGAGTCCAAGAGATTTAATCATGTAATTATTCCTTGTATAGAAGCACAAATGCAGTGTTATCCAGTTGCCATCCATTTTATTATACTTTTTTCTTTGTCATTATAAAGGAGTTCTTCAACAGTTTAAGCACAGAAACAAAAATGAATCATTGAGTTTCTTGTTGTGTTTGTGTATTTATTCTACTTCCCTCACTTTCTTACCCTCTTTGATTTCTGACTTTTTGTTAGTTAATGTATTCTAATATATAAGCCATTTCAATGTATAAAAATATATTCAAAGTAGATTAAATGTTTCATTCCTCAATAGATGTATTTGTTTGTTTATTTTGAAAGAAAGTGAAATGAAATGTATAAAACATTTGGTTTTGCTTTTTAAAACTGTGGTAAAAATGAATTGCACAAAAAATGATTAATGGTTTAAGTGATGATATTTATGATTCAGATGTAAAAATATAGATGATTTTTAGTTTATGGCAAATTGAGTAATAGCAAAAAAAGGCTGATCTGCGCTGTAGAAGTGTTACAATATGAAGATTATTTAGTAATTATTTGACTCCTGACTACAATTTGTGAATAGGATTAAAATTCCCTTGGGCAAAATCATGTGAGTCCCCAGGGAAATTGCAGAGGATGAGGAAACACAAGCATCAACATTCAGCAAAGTCAGGGGAAATGTTTGAGATTTCAAGCCAAAGTCTTACTAAGCAGGTTCAGATTTTTTTATCCAACAACTGCACTTCTAAAATGAGTAGCTCTCTGGAGTGAAATGATTCTTCCCATGTGTTTATCCTGTGTCTCTTTTGAGTCTGTTTGGGTGTGGTTTATTACCGTATCTAAGCAGGTTGTTCCCAAGTTTATCAGTCCTATAGGCAAAAGAAAGTGGAATATGGCGAAATTGGTTGTTTATCTTCACATGCTGAAGACAGGCTATGCTGTTGTCCTCAAGATGTCAGGAGGGCAAAGTCCCACCAGTGTTATCCCAGGATATGTTTAGCAGTCTACCGACAAAGCAAACAAAACCCAAACCAAATGCTGAAGGGGATAGGTGTGTGCATTCCAGACCTGCAGTAGGATACCAGCTACCCTTTTCTCTCAAACCATACGATAATGTAGCATAAGTTAAAATTGATCTTAACCTTCACTTAGTGTGATGTTTCCTGCATCTGTTCTCAGACTTGAGCAAAGGTTTTTTTTCTGAAAGCTTCATGTATTAGCAAATGCTTCTTTCTGCCAGTCCCACTCCTCTCCTATCTGTAGAGAATCATACATGCAGTAGCAGTAATTTCAGTGTCAAGGACTACTGTGTAAAAACATAAGCTAAATCTAAGGAGAATTAATTGGAACATCTAAAGAAAGAAAATAATTAGATAGAATTCCAGAGAAAGACATGTTAGAAAAAGATAACAGAAATGCACAACCTCTCTCAAGAGAAAAAATATATTTAAAATGCAGGCATAATATAAGCTAGTTCAGACAGAGCATTCAGACAAAACATTCCGAAGGGAAAAAGGAGACAGGATCAACTTTTTTATTCTTCTTCCCTTTAAAATGGGAAAAACACTGAGAAACTCAAATTAACAAAAGTAAACTTTCATATTGAAAACTGAATACCATGGAAAAAAACCCACAAACTTAAATTGCATAAAACTGTAATTATGTACCTTTTTCAATTAAAAGTGAAATCAAATACCAATTTTTTTGTTAAAAAATCCATGGGAATATTGTTACTTCTCAGCTACAAAGGATTCTGAAATAAGTAATATACTGAAGTCAGTGGAGGGCATGAATTTTGCTGTTGTCTTCTCATACCCCTCTGAAAAGAAAATCAGCACAATTAACCATGGAGATGTAGGGTTTTCCTTTCTGAAGGATGGGGCAATGTGTTAAGGTCTTCAAGTTTATAAGTCTGTCTGAGTGGGATGGACAGACAGACAAACAAATGAAGGACCCTCGGTTTGAAAATGCACTTCCATCTCTGACCAGATCTTTAGAGTGTAGCTCTGCAGATGCCAGTTTTCTGTCTCCATTTATTCAATGGCAGTATATGAACTGCAGGAAAATCCTTAAGGATAATAAGAGATAAGAGACTCAAGGTGTGTCCATGCTGCAGAAGGATGTGAGGCCAAGCTGCCTTCAAGTGGTGCTTTCTGGTGTTGAGAACTGTGGACCTGTGACAACCTGGACTTCTGCATCCCTTGGACCTGTGCACAGGAGGTCAGGCAGAGGTGCAGAGCCTGCTCTGATGCTTGTGGTGCTGAGCCAACTTGGGTTTTCCCTTCTGGCTTTGTTTCAATAAAACTGCCTCCCTCATGCTCTGCTTGTACATCCACATCTCTAGTGTCAGTATAGACATGGCATCAGAGCAAATTCTAGGAACATGCAAGTGGCAATGCTCACTGATCCTTCACAAACCTAGCAGTTATTGTCTTCTTAGAGGTGAATTTGAATGGGTCAGGAATTTTCTGGGTGAATAGGGAATTGTACTCTGAGATGCTGCTGTCACTGCATAGTTTATTTTAGATGCAGATCTATATTCTTGTAGGAAAGGGGCCATCTTACTTTGTTAACCCATTTGGTATCTCACTATCACTGAACTCTTTTATAAAGCTAATGAAGAAATACAAAACCATTTGTGGTTCTCTAGAAGGCTCCACACTATCCCAGTGGAGAGTGACACTGCTAGCTATTCATATCCAAGGACTGCAATAATTTAATCAACTTCTCCATACAGCCCTCTCCCTAGGGGGAAAATTAAAAATTCCACATAATAGAACACAATCTAGCATGAACTTCTCCTATGAAATGCTTTAACCTGCCAACTAACCTGATCTTTATTCTCTATACAGATTTCCTATTGATTAAATCAGGTTGATATTTTCACAAGTTTTTTATGAGGAATTCCATTGCCCCTTTCCCAGTTTATTTTAAAATTACGCAAAGCGTTTGAATGAGGACAGCAGTTAACAGATGTTTTCCTCTAGCACTGTGGAATATTTTTGTTGCAAGACTAAAGAACATCTCTTCAAAGACTTATTTCCGAGCATGAAGTAGGAATTTCTGCCCCAGGAAATTATGGATCATCAGAATTCTTCCCCAGCTGTAAATTACACTTTTCAGCTTTGCTCTCCTGTAATGTAATCACCCCTAGAGCACCTAAATATGGAGAGATTAATTAAATCCAACAATTAAACAAAAAAAATCCCTGTAGTTTACTGCCAACAAAAATTAATTGTTCAGCAGAATTTAGAGGTTGCCCCATGAGAGGAAAATTAAAGAAAAGGGGAAGAACATATGGCAGATAATAGTTAAAGACCTTAACCTCTGTTGATATGGGCTCAAATACTTCTGGTGCTGGTTTTGTGGAGGTCTGTGGAGAGCTCATGTTGAGGGAGGCACTTCTGGAGCTGGCTTTCCTAGACATGATGGCAGATGCATAATTTGGGAAGCAGAGGCTGTCCTCAGGATGTTTAATCCATGATGCTCTAGATTTTGGAGGAGTTTCGGTGGATATATAGAAATAGTGGTGGGTGGTATGGAAAGAATTGTTTGAGAGACTGATTCATCCTCTTATCAGAGTGATTTATTAATGGGCAATCTAATGTGCTGTGTTCCAGAGAATTTATTATAGATTACATAGATGTACCTATAAAATCCAATCCAATTTCAAAATACTACCAGCTTTCTAGGATTTTTTTATCTGAAGAGTTTATTTTCTACTTTTGTTGGGGTCAATTTTTTTTCTCTTATTTTTTTTTTTACCCCTCCTGGTTTTAATATGTTTATAGTTAGTCTCTTATAAAATCAAAATATTATTCAATGTGATCATTTAGTCATAAAAAAAGGGTTTCAAATTTTAGTGGCCCTATGGAAAAATTTTCTTGTTTAGTCATTGATATAAAATAGTAAGAAAGATGAGTAACTCCTCAACTTTTCTTTTTTGATTTTCACTTCCTAAATCTGTTTTCTTAAATTGTTACTGTGACGTTTCTAGCATTGGGAACAGTTCCATGGCTTTCACTTGGAGGAGATTTTTTGAATTATGTACTACTTCTCTTATAAGCATAAAATATATTCCAGTGCTGTTTTTTTTTTTTTTTATTATTATTATTATTTTAGTTTGTTCAGCTGTATTATTTAAAGAAATAAAAATGCCTTTATATACTTTTGATGAATTGGCAAAAATATGTTGTGGTATTTGCTTGTCCCAGATTCTCTTCAGGTTTCATTTATTTCAATGTTTCTTTTAGTGAAGAAAGCACTGAGAAATTTGAATATAGTTCTTCTGACTTGGTAGGTAGTTAATGTAGCAACCTGGAAATAGCAAGAAGTCCGGCGGTTGTAAAATTTAAGTTTAATCAGAAGTTGCTCTTAATGAATTCGTATGATGAAGTAAAGGTACATGGAGGGTGTCCTGGGTAGGGTTAGTTTTAAACTTAGCAGCTGGTACAGAGCTGTGTTTTGGATTTACTATGAGAATTATGCTGATAACAGAGTGTTTAGTTGTTGCTAAGTAGTGCTTACCCTAAGTCAAGGACTTTTTTCAGTTTCCCATGCTCTGCCAGTGAGGAGCTGCACAAGGAGCAGGGAGGGAGCATAGCCAGGGCAGCTGGCCAAAGGGATATTCCATATCATTGAATGTCATTCTCAGGGTATAAACTGGGAGGAATTGGCGGATGGCTGCTCAGGAGAGGCTGATTGCTTCTCAGGTGAGCAATTGTATTGTGCATCTCTTGTTTCTCTTGGGTTTTATTCCACACTCCCCTTTTGGAATCTCTCTTTTTTTTAACATTATTATTCTTAACAACTTTGCTTCAGCTATTAAATAGCTTTTAAATCAATTCTAACTGTACTGAGTGATGTTGCCATTTTGCATTCTGATCGGTTTTTATCAGATCTCATTTTTTATTGCTAATATTTTTCTCTGTCACAAACAGTAGTATTGATGAAATGTTTTCACAAAGATTTGAAGTATTCTGCTTAGAATGCCACAATAGGGTTTGTGTTGCATATCCTCTTAGTGTTTACTGATACATTCTATATAAATAATTCAAGAAAGTGAATTTGAGTAATTGCTTCTCTGAGGAATACAGTCCATATCTTTTGTATTAGAATTTAAATGGATGTTTTTACATGTCTCAGACTAGTACGCCTGGGAATAAAGTAGTCAGTAAAACAAGTGTGCTTTTCAGTTGTGCTGGTCAAGGGAGAGATTTTCAGCTTGATACAGAAACTGTCACTGATCTCAGTGTGTCAGAGTTTATAGTTCATATTTCAGAATTGTATTAATTTACATCAGTAAACATCCTCTACTAAACTGAAGAAAAAAAAGTGTACTACTAAAAAGACTCTATGCTAAATACAGCACAAAATAGGGGATGTCATTACGTAAAATATGCAATTAATATAGGGAAAAGGTGTTGTGTTTTGTTATGGGGCTTTGTTTTTTTCATTCATGCCATTAATCTGGTAGCAATTATAAGTAATTACATTACTTCTGTATTTGAACGTAAAGAAACCAAAATGATGATTAGCAGATATTTTGCCCATCAAACTCTTCATACTGAGCTTTAAACCATGCAAATTTGGAATATTTCTGACATTAGAGACGTTGTTCTCTACAAAGTGTATAATTAATTGCAGGAACATCTACACATGTCTTGTATACCTGTACATAATGCCCGTGCATTTCCAGGCAAGAAATTAATGATTGTTAGCATGTTTTTTGGTTTTTTTGGACAACAGAGAGAAGTTTCAGGCAGACATGTAAGCATGTGTTATCTGACATGTAAAAATTCTCCTTTGGAAAATCTGTGATGTCACCCACACTGAAATTCACAGGATCTACCTAACCATGATGAAAGTGTAGGAACCCACTGAAGGAAATATGAAGAACATTCTGTACAGAAGAGTTCTTGATAGGCATAATTGCTGTAGCCTCCACAGCAATTAAGGTATAAAATATTCTGTGTTATTTATTCCTATTGTTCAGGCAAAAATCATTAATCAGTTCCGTTGTCGAAAACTGTAGTTTCTGTGGAAGGAAACTTGCTATAGCTTTACCCCGTGCCCTGAAATTGATGTGAGATGGACATTATGAAAGGGCTGGTGGAAAGCAAGTGATGGCTGAGCAGGTCCAAGAGCCAGTTTCTAGGCTGTTCTAAGTTTTCCTGTTACGGTAAACAACAGTAAGTCCCTTCAGGCATGCATTAAGATGAGTGTCATGCTTTCCGACACAGCAGTGAGGTTGGACCTCAAAAGAAGCTCCCCTGCCTTTCATCAGGAAGTTGTGTTGGATTGGTTGAGAAACTGGAGGTGTCTCCATGGGCTGAAGTTTGAAGCCAAAATCTGTGTTGTTGATCAGTTTTGTCGGACTGATGTAATTTATTTTGCCCTGAATACTCTCTGAAAACTCATCTTTCCTTGCAGGGAGGACTGTATGAGGTGGAATGAGATTGAGTTGTGAGGTTGGCAAATAGGGAATTTGCCTCTATGGGTTTTTTTTCTCCATCGTGTATTAATTTTTCTTTTCTCAGCCAGGCTTCTGTAGAGCAGCTGAGGATTTTGGTGGCATGGAGAATTCCTGGAAATCTAAGTTTGTTAGCAATGTTGGCTGAATGCTAAGTAATTTGATTTGTATAGTTTTTAACAAAGCTTTGCTTCCTAGTTTGGGTATGTGGCCTGGTAGGAATCCTGACAGAACACTTAATAAACTTTCAAATCCAGAAAGGACAACATGTTATAAAAAGGAGAGTGGAATTCTAAGGCTTATTATAGTCAGTGGCTAGAGCAGGAAGATTTTTTTTCTAATTCTTTTTGTGGTTAAATGAATGGTTTATTAATGTCATGTTTCTAGTTTCTCTTATTTGTAAGGCCTGCTTTGTGTCTGGCTGAGAGGGCTGTGAATCTTGCCTAAGTGTATATTAACAAAATGTATGCACAGATCTGAGTTGCCCAGAATAGGTCAAACTCTTTGAGGATTGCTGGAAAGTTCCTTACCTGACACTGTGTGCTGTATTGTATTCTTCAGAGTAATTTGTCTCTGCACGAACAGGTCAGATCACTGTGTGTGATATGTTTGGAGCTGCTGGCTTCTATTTTGCCTACCAGCAAGCACATTCGATTATTGTTGTAGTTCAAGATTTTGTTTTTCCTATGTGATAGTATTATCACTGATATTACTTTCCTCTTCATATATTTATCTATAGGTTTCTCACTGCATAGCCTTCCTGGAGTACTTAATGAATACTAAAATAAAGTGTAAAGAAGTGAATTTTTATTAAACACTTCTGAAAAAGATAATTGAAATTAGCTAATATTTTCTTTTACAGAAATTAGGATATTTGCGTAGTACATAGGTGATCTTCCAGTGTATACGTTAACAAAGAACACAAATATGCATTGGTGACTTTTGTCATCAGCATCTGTATACTGTGTTTATTTTCTTATAACCACTATATTTTCTACATAAAATAGGGGAATATCACTGCAAGAGGTTTAACTGTGAAAAAGGAAGCGATGCAGGAATCATTCCTTGTGTAGGACTCTGTTGCAGCAGAACCTAACAGGGAACTGAAAACAGGAAGTACTGAGAAGGTTCCTTTTGGGGAAATCTTCCCTATTATGTGTCTATGTATTTCTGAATCACATACACTGAGGTGGAGTCAGGACCTGGCTGTAGTCCAGACCAGTGAGCCACCCTCAGAGGGCTGCCTACCTCTCCTTTCCTGTTCCCAGATTACAGTTGGCAAATTAGATCCACTATATCCCCCACAGGCTTCCCTTTGAAAGGACAGAACTTGCATTTGAGAGTTGTCCGGAATAAAAGTGTAACCTTAAATTCCATTGTTAGGCACAAACTACATCTTTCTGTGAGCTACCATGCCCATGCTACATTTTTTCCATTGCTGCCATCTAATTCAGGACTTGTATGTTTTGTTACAACTCTGGTTCTAGGCTGTAGAACCTGGGTGTCTGGAAAAGGGGAAAGGATTTTAGAGTTCGTCATTTAGATCTGTTTTCCCTGCTGATGAACTGTGTATGCAAGAAACTTTAGAGAGCAGTCATCTAAAGGTATTGCATATGAATAGATTGATCAGACCAGAGTGCACAGCATCATTAGCTTGCTAGCTGTAGTAATTCTGTTGGTACGCTGTATATCAAAAATATGCATATTAAATAATGAAGATAATCTCTAACTTTACGGTATTCGGCAATGTTAGCTTTTGGAAGTAAGGAAGCTAAGGTAGTTAAGGATAATGCAAAGAGTAAAACTGGATGAAACTGGTTGAAAATCTTGGGTATGTTAAATCAGTTTCGCAAATACAATTTTAAAAAACTCAATAAAATCTAATCAGTTGCCAAGATTATAAAAAATATATACCTACTTGAAGATCTTAAACTGTCTACAATATAATCTAATCAACTGCCAGAAATGAAACATCTGTAATTTGATTAAAATGACCCAGTTGACCATAGTTATTTTTTCTTGAGATGAATAAAAGTATTGAACTTCACAAGACAGAATGATAACTTTTCTTACTAAATAATATATTTTGGCTTTGTAGTCACCAGCCTTTTTCAGGCACTGACATTGATTCATAGAGATTTGAGGGCTGATGTGCCTTGTACTTGGCCAATATTACTCACATTAATGTTGCATTTTTCATCCCAATCTCCATGCTCCTGTTAGTTTTTGTTATTTTTTTCTGTTACACGATACAAATATAATATATATATTCAATCAGATTCTAGATCTTCCAACTCATCATATTTTTTTGTAACAGAGGAGATGAAGAACAGAGGAATCTCTTCTGGTACAAATTTTTAAAAGGCAAGACAGCTGTTATTGCATTTAGACAGACTTACTGGCTCATAGTGTAGTCCATGCATTCAAATCATTCACAATAAAGGATCTGAGAGTAATGAAAGCTCTGGGACTAAGGTGTCTTCCTTAGTGTCTGCATGAATTTCTTTGTCCAGTGATAATACTTGTATATGCAAAATAGGGAAAAAAAAAAAAGATAGAAAAGTGTTGTCTGATTGGATTAATGTGAGGGTTTTTAATATGCTTCAGTTCCTAGTATTTTTTTTGTTTTTCCTTTCTTTCCCCTCATGATTCCTTTTTCTGTTCCTTCTTAGCTACCAAAATGTTCCTCCTTAGCACTCATTCCATTGCTGTGTTAGTGTCTTTTCGTCTAAATTTTTTGTTTGCTCTTTTTGTGATTCAACCCTTACAAATGATACATTGCTAGACATAGGAAGAGATTCCACTTACAGTCTAAAATTAGCTTGCTAGTCTAAACTGGTCTTCTAGGCAACCTCTGCAATCAATAAAAGATAAATACCACAGGAGGCAATTCATCACATTTTAAGCTTATGTTGAAACTGGAAGGATTAATTGCTGCCTGGGCCACCTGTCTCTTTGTGATGATTAAAGAGAGCGCCTGAGATGACAATCTCAAATGAGGTACCTGGCTCTCAGATGGCTAAAATTAGATGAAAAGTAGCCGATGTGTTGTTCTAGGAGTGGTGTTGGTAATGCATTACTTTCTGTTCTACAGAGGTAGAAACTGCATAAAATTGGGATGAGAAGGCACACACAGTTTGAATTTCTTTTTTCCTGAACTGATTTGTGGTGGTACCAACATTTATATTTGATTTTCACTAGTGACCAGCAATGTTGTGATGTTCTAGAAATCAAACCCCTACTATTTTGTTAGAATAGTTATATTTGTATAGCTCTTACATGAACTTCTCAGCGAACTGCAGAATCAATTTCATTTTTGGCATGAAGAGTTAGAAGCTTCGTAGCATTTCTGACAATGCTGTGTTGTATAACAACATAATTGGGTACAAATCCAGTTACAGAAAGTGAATTTTAAAATGATAAGGAACTAAGTTTACTGATAAGATAGTATCTACGATTTCAGTAGTTTTTACTAAATTGGGAACAACTCCATAAAATGTTTCCAGATACATTTGATCATAAAAAATTGATAAGTTTTAGTGAATGCTGCACATAAGCATTTGGAATAAAAAAAAAATAAATTCGGAAATACATGTAAAACTATTTACAGACAAATATGGAAATATTTTGAGCGAAACTGTATATGAGAAAATATTTATTAGTTACAAGTATTCCCATAGGAAAACCGATGTATTCTGGTATTTGATATTTTGTATTTTATTCTGGTATATTTGGTATTTATTCTGGTATTAAATATTTGTTATTTTAACAGTGCTGTAACTCGCCACTGAACCAACGCATTTGGAACAGCTCATAGCATCAAAAACTTCATCCACATAGACTGATGCCATCTTGACCCTCTTGAGACACTGTGAACTGAAGTTAAAAATCTTTATGGAATTTATAACACCTGGGTCAAAAGAACTATTCTTCTGATATACAAGGAGGACCCTCACTGCCAGTATGACGAGCCAGGAGAAGTGGGTTAACCTTAGCCCTGGAGAGTTCTCTCAGCTTCAGAAATATGCAGAATGTAAGTAATTTTATAAATACTTAATTTTATGGCTAAATAAAAATTAAAGAGTATTTTGAATATAATTTTGTTGTATTTAGAATATAAATTTGTTGTATTATTGATACTATTCACTGCTTAGAAAGAATCCATCCAGGTTTTAATATTGATGGTTCATTGCTTTCAGAGACAATTATGGAGAAAACTCTGTATTTCACATTTTTTATATGAATAAACTTGTTTGTTTTAAATTACATCACCAAATAAATAGTAAAAATAATAGAGCAGTTTAAAAAAACCACTTTTGAGAATATTTACTGAATCCTGGAAAAATATTTACAAGTTATTTTTCTTTATTTTTTTTCAATATCTGAATTTGAAGATTCCTCATAGAGATAGAAAGTTACGTGGGTTTTTTTTTCCTATGCATTCTTATGACTTAAGCTTTTTGCCTTAAACATTTGCCTTGTTGGAAAAAAAAAGGCATTTAAGATATTTCTTTGCTTTTGGCTTCCCTTTGCTCCTCCAGCACTTCTTGCACACAATAGTTCAGAGCCATTGTTTTAGTAGAACTGTTGGTGTCAGGGAAATTGCTTGAATATGTTTGTGTTCAGGTTTGTGTGTGTACATTAAAGAAAGATATGTTGTCTTTCAAGCTTCCTCAGCTCCTCTGTAATGAAAGGATGTTAGTTTTTTGGAAATGTGACACATTTGTGTGGAAAAAGTTCAATTTCTGAGGCAATTTGAAGAAAAAGGTAATAGTATATAACTTTTCATGTATAATGCAAAGGAATAAACCATGGTAATGGACCTTAATTTGAATTTCTGGGCTGTCCAATTTAATTTAACTAAATGACTGAAAAACAATATCTTTAAGTGTGTGATCTAAGATTTTAAAAGGCAATTTAAAAAAAGTTGGAAACAATACTTTTGAATTTGATACATATTTTTGTAACATGGCAAGGTTCAAAAGGTTGTGACAACAGATATTTTTACTCAGTACTAAATAATAATTAAGTTATATCGAGTTTTGTAAAGCTTGAATATTTACCTGCTTGGCTATTTCATTGTCTTTGTTGAACTTGGAAAGGCAATGAACTGAAAATCACCAAATTTCATTTGGTGACTTGGTAGAGTTTGATTCACTTAAAACTTTATAAATATTATTAATAAAACCCCTAAACAAAAAAAGTTCTCAGTTTAAAAAAATTGCATTGCTCGTTTTTCGCCAGCATGGAACTTGAAGTACCAGTGGTTCTCCTGCAGGATGGAAGGGTGATCTGGGTGTCAGAACCTGACACTGTGGGGAGGTTTGACTTTGTGGCAGGTGTCCCACCAACAAGTGATGGTGATGAGCACCCAGCTGTGCCTCGTGCTAAGGAGTGGATTTCACTGCAGGACTTTGGAAAAAGAAGGGAATTCATAGAGAGGTGATTTGTTTTGCATTCACCTTTTCATATGCAGGCTCTTCACTTGCTCTGCTATTCAGTTTGGTGTAGAGATTTTACTTCATCTTACCTAAATTGCAACATTATTTTAACTGTGGAAGTTTTTAACTTTCTTGTATTTAAAAAATACAGTATTTATAAATTCTATGTTTGTTTGCATCAAGCTACAGCTTGTGCTAGTACTGGAGTACTAGAACAAAGAGTAGCAAAAGAGTAGTCTACCAAAAACCCATCTACCTTGGATCATACTCTTAGTGGCTGGTAGTCGTTTCTGCCTAATAAGATCACTGGAAATCAATATTACTTTTATACAGCTGTGTTGGGTTAATTCTGGCAGGATGCCAGTTGCTCACCAAGGTGTTCTATCACTCCTCACTCTCTTCCCATGTTCAGGGGTGGGGATGCATTCCATGGAAGACAGTTCTCCACATACTTCTCCATTGTGGGCCTTTCCCCTAGGTGCAGTTCTTCCTTGGTACAGAACAGATACCTTTAGCAGGTGAATGGGAAGGAGGGATGTGCTGAGCTGCCTTGTGCTAGAGCCAGTAGGAAGTTCTTAAGTACAGAGGGATTTTGATTTCTGCTTTGGAGCCTAAGTAAATTTGGTTAAGAAAGTTTGCTCATCCATTTTAGGCACTTCATGTGTCTATTCATGCAGAAAGCATTCTCTTTAAAATGCATTTGCTGGTTTTTTTGGCATGTTGACTTTTTGATCAGGAAAAAACTTGCGCAGTTCCCTTCTGAGGCTGAATCTCCTCAGCCTAAGCTGGCTACAAAGTGACACAATGTTTTACTTATGTGACAGCCTCTGCTCAGGGCACAAGGGCACACCACCTGGCAAGCCTGAAAACCTTAGTTTGTATCCAGTATAGGAAGGGGTGGTGCTCTTCTGCTGCATAGCAGACAGGGCACATTTGGAAGAGAGAGGGATTTGGGTTTGAGTCTTTGGAGGTTGAAGCTCAGTCTGAAACCACGTCCTTGATCTTTCCCCTATCTAGAAAGCAAGCCTGTCTCTCCACCTGTTTTATGAAGAAGACTTGCTGCCAAACTTTACTGAAATCAGTCACACCTGCAAGTGTTACTGTTTCCAAGAAGAATGGAGAAATGGGTCCACATAGGTTGTAAGGGACAGATTAAGTGCCTCTTCTTATCTTTACAAAGAAATAGAACTCAGGTGGCACATAGATGAGCTGCTTCTCTTGGCATCAATTGACTTAAGTCATGCAAAGAAAATCTCAAACTATATTTAGATACAGACTGCACAGATAATAAGTACATCCAGAGTTGAGTCATATGTGCATACATAACTGCTGTAAGTGTGGACATTACAGATCCAACTGTCTTGGACTTAGAGCATAAATTCCCTTTTTAGTCACCAGAGTAAGTGTGTTGATCTTTCAGTGTATAAAGCCCTTTAAACTACTCCTGTGGATTCTAGTGCTCTGAGGACATTTGCTTTTCATTTTCTGACTGAAAGACACTTTGCTCTAGTTCAGTATAGTTCTTTTTATTAATTGTCTGTGAGCTTGATGATAGTCTGCCTACTCTGGCAAGTACTGTTAAACAAGGTCTGCTCCTAGCTCTGTGTGGAGGTAGTGTCCTTGTCATCACTTTGAGAAGTTCCTACCACATGTTATCTGCTTGTTTTCTTCTTCACATAGTTACAGTACGATTCAGTGCTTTATCCAGCTGTACTGTTTGGTGAACTCAAACCCCAAATGCAAAATTTCTTTCTTGAATATATAATAGCTTTTCTCAATTTCCATAAATATAACTGAAGAGCAAAGGAAAATGAGTTCTCCATCACTTATTCCTAATCACAAAGTATTTCCTTCTAAGCAACACTCAGAACTTTGTAGTAAGTGAATATGTGCCTGTAAATTAATGCAAGGAATGTGTAATTTTTCTCCTACTGAATTATTTTTGAGCTCAAGTCAAGGCAATTTTATGCTTTCAAAGTAGGACCCTTCTCTGTCTAACTGCCATACTAAATAGTTTGGGGCTTCAATAAATTTTTTGGAACTATTTAAATATTACTTAACAAAAAAAAAAAAAAATTCTGAAGTCCAAAGAGTATGTTACCTAATACTTGGCACTTTGCAGTTAATATGCATATGTGTGGTTTTGGAAGAATAATTATTTCCAAAGACAGTTCCTCTATATCCTTCTTCCCAGTCAAATTAAAAATCTCCTCTCTCCTCTTGTTCTGAAGATAGAACAGTAGAACATATTTTGCATTACATCTTTTTCTGGTTTTAAATTGTCTCAGAAGAATAGGTGAAAAAAAAATCTAGGATAACTGGTGTGATTATTATATAATAGTGACAATAATGACAACAACAATAATGTAGCCCACACTAAATCCTAAAGATTGTAGGGAAATAAATACACTTCAGAGAAGAAATTTTTTTCCTCCTTTAGATTTCATAATCAATTTCGGCTGTGGAAAAGGAAAGTGAAAAGATGCAGGGACTTTTCTACATAGAACTGTCATTGCATAGAGTAAGGTACGTACAGAACATTTCAGGCAGAAAGAGTTTCTTCTAAACTATATGTTACCAGATATGTATTTGTAAGTTGTATGGGGAGCAGCTGAGGGAGCTGCCTCCTTTCCTCCAGGCCCAGGGATGACCTTGTCACTCTCTTCAGCTTTTTGAAAGGAGATTGTAGTCAGGTGGGGGTTGTCTTTTTCTCCCATGCAACCAGCAATAGGACAAAAGCTGGCAGTCAATAGGACAAAAGCTTAAAAGTCTCAAGCTGCACCAGGGGAGATTCAGGATGGACATCAGATTTTCCTCCTGGAAAGGGTTGTTAAACATGGGAACAGACTGCCCAGGGCAGTAATGGATGTACCACACCTGGAAATGTTCAAGAAATGAATGGATGTGGCACTTAGTGACATGGTCTGGTTGACAAAGCGGTAACGAGTCAAAGATGGGACTTGATGATCTTGAAGTCTTTTTCAACCTAAATGATTGTGTGATTCACTGATATGTGCCATTCTGTACTAATCCAAGCAGGAGCCTGATTCATAAAGGCATTAGAGAGAAGCAATATAAGTAGCTTCATTGTGATTATTATCTGTATGGTAAATTGGATTAGTTTGGACAGGGTTTTTTTTTAATCCTTTTTATTAAATGAATTTTGTATCTCCATTTTATTAAACAAAGTTTATGGCTGTTGTAGTCCAAATTATATGTTATACGGGGCTTAGAGGAAAAAAAGCAAGTGGGGAAATATTGAAGGGTTTTGAAACAGTTAAAACAAGACTTTCATGAATCAGCTAAGCATTAAAAAAGGAAAAAAAAGAAAAGGAAGCTCTTTCCTCAGTAGGAGGAGAAAAAGACCTCTGAGCTCTGGCAGCATGTGCACTCTGGGGAAATAGCTTGGTTTTGTGTTGTCCTTTTGAGTTTGTCAACAAAACGTGCCCTGAGGAAAGAGCCTGAAAAAAACTTTTTTGCAAGACTTTTGGCAGTGATTTTTTCCCAGGCTGGTGGAGGAAAACTTGGGCAGACTGTCACAGACTGAAGATAGAAATAGATGCTGGAGTGCTACTGAAATGACTGTGAGAACAGAAACAGCATCAGCAGCTGCAGCATCTTTTGATGTAGCATCAATAGCTACTGCAAGAGCTAGACAGTGAAACAGTTTTATGGGGGAACAGGAAGGAGGAATTTGTGAAAAAGATCACCGAAGAAAAACTAGAAGGTCAGCAAAAGTTTTGGTTCAAAATTAAGTTGTCAGAGACTCTGGGGTGGGTTTGATCCTCACATAGGAAATTATCTTTTACAATGGGTGTAAATGATAACCTGCAGAGAACTTCATATATGTGGCAGCTGGTCACCAGCAGCTATGGGCCATTACACAATCCCTCAGAGCTCCCAGGCTTCTAGTGCTACGTGGAATTGTGCTAATTCTAATGAGGGAATGAACCTCATCAAATACAATTTGACACAACCAACTATTTTTGACAGTGTGGAATGGTGAGAGAATATCACTGGAGATTACTGAAAATAGTTTTACCCCAAGTATTGGATTTTAGGATTATAGTGTTTCTGCTACTATTAGTAAAGAGAGAGGTGACTAGGTTCTCAAAAAGTTTTGACAGAATCTGTTAGCCTGGCTGAAACGTGGAGTCTCCCAGCTCTGCCTGAATGTTTTCCCATGCACTTGGGGGAACTTCATGGAGGAGAATAATGGATCTAGTGAGAGATGCAGTCTTTGCATGCAAGGCCTGTTGGGGGTAGAGTGGCCAGAAAAAAGGACTAGTTGGTAATTTGTAGTCTGAATCCTTGTCCTAAATCTGTGATCGGGAACTAAAAATCTAAGTAGGAGAAAATGAAGTGGAGAAAACTACTCAGTGGTTTGGTGGGGCTCTTAGTTTAGTTCTCCTGAGAGGTGAACTATGGACTGTGCATATTGATATAACACTGTATTTTTTTTCTTCAGATGTGTGGATTTAAATCCTTTATACACATTTCTGTGTTGCACCAATTTAGAGAAAATGGGTTAGGAATGTTACATTATTTATTTAGGCTCTAGTCAGATTTGCTCTTAAAAAGCCTTGAACTCTGTCCAGAGGATGGCTGTTACATACAGTTGTCACTAATGAGAATATTGGATCTGACTTTGACTTGTGTTATGCTGAAATCTAGAATAGAGCTGATGCAAAGTTGTGAATGTATTTTTCATTTTACCAGTCATAGTTGAGACTTGACCTCTGAAGATCATACCATAGATGAAGTTGTTGTGGGAGATTGAAAGCTGGGCACCAATATTATCTGCAGAAATATAGTGGATTTCTTTCCTTTCTCTAATGAGGGTTTCTATGTTAGGTCTTAAAGAGAATCTAAGATAGGGATGATTAGTTGAGCATTTCTGAAGAAAAAAAAGCTGACAAGCATGCAATAATACAATATACTCTGGATCTTTAAGGTGGGTGTTCTAATGAGATAAAATGCTTAGTGTTTCTGCCATAATAAATGCCTAGTGGTGACTAGCAGTTGTGTTTTAACCAAACAGAAGCTGATCAATTCTCCAATTAGCCTGCCAGTGGTGAACAGTAATTATATTGACTCTGTCCACAATTGTAAGGAGGAACCTTATGTCTGCCAGGTGGGACACTTGTGTATGCAGAGCTTGTTTCCTGCTTCCATGCCCCTACTGAAGAAGGGCATCCAACTTGTTTCAGGTATAAACTATTTAGGGAAAGGAATGATGCAGAAGAGTTCTGAATTCTGCCTTGGTTAAAGGGACTGTGAAATTATTCAGGAGTTTCTTTATTTTGTGACAAAGGCATATGCACTTAACTATATTTTTGTCCCTCTCAGGCTGCTGTATGTTCTAATTTGAAGCATTCCTTTAGGAAATACTGGCTTTTGTAGAGCTTTGAGTGGTGCATAGTAACAGCACGAAGTAGTCACATTGAGGGACTTGGAGTATCTTATTACAGTATTATGTTCATGTCTTAGCTAATTACAGGGATCCTCTCCTGTCTTTTAACTGCAAGAAACTTCATATGTCAGCAGCAGCGAGACATGTTTTAAGAGCAGAAAATAGTGAATTTATAATTTTTACTATCAGCTGGCAAAATTGGGACAAATCTTCTGTTTATAAATCCCCCAGAATCATAGAACTGTAAAGGTTGGAAAAGACTCTCTTCCTCTGCAGAACAGAAGATGCTCTTGGAGTTTATGATTTGTTCAAGAGTTCCAATTAAAGGGATTATAGTCAGCAAAATTCGAAGTAATTGTCACCTTTGTGTGCTGTGACTGGAGACTGCTAACAATTAGTTAATTTAGTAAAAGCAGAGAAGGCAGGTTTGTTAGAGTAAATCTAATTCAAATATTTTGAAAATGATGGCAAGTTGGTCCAGAGTTGGATCAGTTCTTTGAAGCACCAGCTGTTTTTAGCATCAATTTCCTTCCTAAAGAGCTGCGTCTGGTTCCTGAATAATTGATTGGTAGGGTCAAAATTATGTTGGCTCCAAAAATTGTAACTTTCATTTAGGGGTAACTATATTAGGATGGAAATGGTCTCAGTTGTGCTAGTGCTGACACACTTGATTTGTCTATTTTAGGAAAGCTAGTGGAAGTGTCACAGTTAGCTACCTACTTAGGTCTCATATGGAAGAAATGTTAAAGGAATTGAAGAAGGAAAAAATTGATTCAGGCTGTTTGACAGTACCAAGTTGCATTGATCCCAGAATCCAGAGAGAAAATACGATTAGAAAAGGCTGTCATTATTACAAACACATCATTTGGGCATGGAGAGGCACTGGAAATGCTTTCTGTGTGAGGAGTAGGACGCTGTTGCACCATCAAAAGCATTTGGTGGATTTGGTGGTCTCACTACAAGATGATGCTTTACCTGCAACCTTCTTGCACAATGGCTTCATCTGGGAGAGTGGGGAAGAGACAGCAATCACAGCACCTGGAGAAGACTGTAAGGTTTGCTCAGTCTTGCTGAGCAGTGAAACACAGTAGTTCAATACATACTAGTTCAGTACAGATGTAGAATTTGTTGTGCTGAGACTGGACACTGTTAGGTCCTTACTTTCAGGAAAATCATGTTGTTATATTCTAGATTATGCCACTAAGTTTCCAGTGTTTCTGCGCTGGGCACAGTGTCTGTTTCAGTACCTAGGGGCGATTAAGTTAGTCAGAGCTCTAGCACTGGCAATAGGATCAGGGCCCGTGTTAACTCTTAGACATAGAGATTGTTATTTAATGGTTCTTAAATAAGATATTTGTAATAGAAGGGAATTGTGACAAAGTCTTTAGCATAAAAGTTAATGACATTGCATTTCCTGTTTCAAGGATATTGTTGCAAGAAGCAGGTGTAAATAATTCTTACAAAGTCCAGAATAGAAACACTTGTTAACAGAATCACAGAACGGGTTAATGCGGCTGAAAAGGACCAGCTCCCTTAGTCTTTCCTTGTAAGAGGTGTTTTTGGGTTTCTGTGGCTGAGGTTTTCATGATATGTGGTAGCTAGTAGCTGGTCTTTGAGTTCTGAAAGGCAAATGGTGTCATCTCACCTTGCTGTTTATTTCCTTGGTCAAAAACAATGACATTTTCTGGAATTGAAGCTGCGTAGGTACATGGTGCCAGTCGGTAACACCTGGTGTTGCAGCATCAGCTGTTACTGGTGTTGAACATGTATCGTGTCTGTTACTGATCTGACATATGGTCTTCAAATTACTGAATGTCTATTTATATACTGTGAAATATGTAAACATTGATTGTGCCTTTGTTATATTTCCTGTATTTCTATGTATCTTCATATTTCTTTTCCTTTATTGTTTGGTTGTTTCTATGGACATTTGCATGTAAACAGTAAGAAGCTTTTATTTCTTACGAGTTCATCTGTTCCTGTTGCTTATTCTTATTATAAAGATTTAGGGGATAATTCAATTGGTTGCTGTGGAAATGAGCCTGATGTCACAAACAGAGAGTTACAGTTCACCAAGCCTTTAAGAAACAAAATGAAGGGAGAATGGGCTAATTGGAGAGCCATGTGACTGTAGCAGAATCTCAGCTCTTATTAAAAGCATGTATTTTTAGTCACTGTGTTTCTATAGAAGAGCTGGAAAGTGTAATTCAAATGGTGACAATCCATGAGTCATCAGACAAACTGAGAAAAACATAGCTCTGAGAGAAAGGATGATCTTGCTTTGCCTTTATCAGATTCACACTCAATAAACCCATGGTAGCCCATGGTAGGTCCCTTAAGCCCAGCAAAGCTTCATATGCTTGAAGAGAGAAGGGGAAAGCTGCTTGTCCATCTTACTTACTGAAAAAATATGCTTTGCTATTAGCTTTACCACTTATGCTCTTTTACCTCCTTTGGGTTTCTGAAGAAAGGAGAACCAAAGGTGCCTTCCTTGTTCCTCTAGAGAACAGAAAATACGTTGGTCTTGATGGCTCAAAACGAGAGTCAGAGGTATCTGTTTGAAAAAGAGGGAAATTAGGGCTGTCTGATAGTGTCAGGCAACTTCTGCCATTAATTGGGATGAAGAGCCCCGGACTGACTTCCTCTCTGTTGTTTTCTAGCAGTTAAAAGAAGCAAAAATTTAAAATGTGCTCATAATGACATATGTTTTCATTGTGTTTTAGGCACTAAAAATATATTGCTTTTTGTGTGGCTCTGAAAGATTTTTAATGGATGCTGTGCAGTGTCACTGCATAGTTTTGTTGGCTCTGCTGCAAAATTGAATGGCTTTTTGAGGACATGACAGATTGCTAAATTTGTTTTTAGAACTGTCCAGATTTTGTGTGGGTCATAATTTTATTAGAACCAGTACAGAATATGGGCAAAAGAATTTTTGAATAAATTTCAATATAATGCTTTTGTATTAATTCTGAAAATAGAAATGCTTGATTTTATTTTAGACATAAAAGCTACAAATAGTTTTTGTTTTTGTGGATGACCCTTGGAACAGGGGTTGTACTAGATGGTCTAAAGAGATCCCTTCCAACCCTAACAATTCTGTGATTCTGGTATTGAGACACTCGAATTAATTGTAGCAGTAACAATAGAGATAAAGAGTTTGTTTCGAAGAACATATTTCCTAGAATTAAGTGGCTTACTAATAGATGTTTTCCTTCATGAAGGCATTCTGTAGAGCTTTAAAATGCCTTGTTAACTGTTGTTTCTTTGTTGTTGGTTCTGGTTTTGTTTGTTGTTTGCTTTTATTTTTTTTTTTAAAAGTAGAATGTGGTTTCTACTTTTAATATATTCTTTATGTTTGAAATTCACTACAGAGATGCAACACACTCCAGTATCCTTACCTGTATCAACATAAACACTTTGCCAATCCTTGTAACTGCTTTGAAAGAAAGCATAGGCTCCATATTGTTTAAGAGCCTATAGATAGTAGTAGTTGAAATGAATGGAAGGAAACAGTGAAAATTTTATAGATGTTTATGAGAGGGGGATGGGAAGATGGTTTATGTACTAAGTATATGTCCAAATTCTTTGTTGAATAGAGATGCTTCAGTACTGGATAGGCTTTAAGAGTTTAATAAATTGCTGAAATTATGCTAGAGATGGTGAAAGCACAATGAAGAGATGTGAAAGAAAAAAATGAGTGACAAGAGTTCCTGGGATAAAAATATAGAAGTCCTGAAAGGGAAAAATTATTAAAAAATGTAAAAAAAGAAGATGTGGGAAAACAAAGCAAAACACAGGGCTTCAAATAAAGTTGGAGTCTACCAAATTTTGGTAGTCTACCAAGTTTTGGTAGACCAAAATTCATCTGTATCTGTGCCAGTTTTACAAATCATAGGTAATGCCATGAGTGATGTAAGAAAACAGAGAACAGTTGTTAGAAATGGCTTATTAGGACAAAATCAAAGTTGGGTTTTAGAGAAACAGAACAGCAGACAGAAGCCAAAATAGAACTTGGTACCTAAAACTTTATGGTTGGAAATTTTGATTTACATTTGCTGTTTGATTATGAAAAGTAATAATACCATGGGAAAAAAACATAGTCATGAAATTGAGAGAAATTAGCTGCAGCAGAAGGAAAAGAATTCACATTGAACCTTGGTGGGTAGCCAAAGCTTATCTTGTAGAAATTATTTAAATTGCTTTATATTAACTATTTTGTCTTCTGTAGAGGCCCTCTAGAAGTTTTTGAATATTAATTCTTTATTATCAAAATCTGTGAAGATGTATACAAGCACTATTATTTTTGATTTGAAAGCTTGAGTACTTGTTTAGCTAATTTTGAGCAAGGGTGAATCCAAGTAAGTACTCAAACTCGAATTTGAAAAAAGGCATTTACAGTCCCTTTGGAGATGCTCTTATTCTGGAATAAATCAGAAATGGCCGTTCATTCCGATTTGTTGTAGTAGATAAGAATTTAGTTAATTAGGAACTATCTAATACTTAGAGGAGTAATGACCCATTGCTTATGCCTTTAAATATAGAACCATATTTTTGTATTTTGTTTCAGACATAATGAACATTGTCACATTGCTTGTCAATTCCAGGCTCGCTGTTTTATCTGTGATCTATCATGTGATACCTTCAAAGAAGACCATGCTGTTAAAGATACATGACATTATGATACAAATTTAAATGATCTGTACTTTGAGCTCTGGGAGTTTAAGGGAAAAGGGATTCACAGAAAGAATGTCAAGTAAGTTATCCCAAATTCTGAAGTGTTTCCCAGTGTATGTGCTTAAATCACAGCATGCACTGAAGTTTTTATGGATTAGTTTCAAGAAGGAAGTGTCAGGGTAGCTGTTCCTTCTAATAGCAGTTTCGAGATGTAATGACTGACTATGTATGAGGACTACTAAACTGCTCTTCAAACTACAAAATCTTCAAGGCAAACTCTAAGATAAATACTTTGCAGCTCTGTGTAGATGTTGCAGCTTGAAGTTGTCCAGTCTTATATTTTTAAAAATAAACTGAGTAAGTTTATATTGAATCTCAGGATTTTTCTACTAGTAACACATTTCAGAAAAACTTGATTTTCATTTTCTTTTGTTCCCCCTTTTTTTTTTCATCCCTACTCTATTGTGTATCCATGCAGCCCATGTACTATGTTTGGCTAGCAACACCTCCTCAACCCCCTAAACAAAACAAAGGAAAAATACCCGAACAAATCCAGCCATCTCTACAGCTTAGCATCCTGTCCCTGGGAGGCATGCATCTCTAAAGTTTTGTAGGTGTTTCAGGCACAAATATGTCAGTCTTTATTCTGGGTCTATCTGGACATAAAAAGCAAATCTAAATCTTGTATAATTAGGCAGAGTGGGTTATAACAACATCTCCATTTAGTTATTAGTGGAAACTAGCAATGAATATGGTCTCTGCACTACAGAAAGTCATTGGCTCGAAACTGAGTCAGACCTCATTAAGTGTTGTGTTGTATCTTACGAATGAAAAAAAGATGTGTAAAGTGCTCTGAATAACTCTGATTAATGAATAAGGAATAGATCGTGTCACTGCATTTTTGTTGCGTTAAATTTGCCTGTTGTACTTCAGGTTTTATCCTGGAAATTTTTATTTAAGGTAAGAAATGACATGATTTTTTTAGATAGCAATGCCCACCTGTATGTTCAGCAAGTTGCTCTGTCCCATGCAGTAAGAGTTTGTCATGTCCCTGGTTTTCCCCTCAGACATTACTACGATACCCAGGCATATGCAAGAGCTCTTTTCATGTGGGTTTGCTCTTCCTGCTGCCAGTGATAGACAAGTTGTGTTCTCTTGCTGCTATCTGCTACACGTATAATGCCAAAGAGTAGTATGTGTAGTTTTCAGAGGTGGTGATTGAGGCAGAGTGTTAGGGGTTTTTATCGTGATTAATCCTGTATATAAAAACAGCTGAATTTTTGTAGGTTCTTCTCTTGTTCAGATCACCAGTACATACCTTTTGCTTTTATTTTTTTTTTTATCCATTATTTTTATACCAGGCCTCTTACAGACCTCATACGCATACAACTATCTTTCCAAAATAAAGAATGGTAATAATAAAAAAAATCATATACCACAGTTGTCAAATAGGTTTAGTTTGAAATAATTGATCATCTGCTTTGTTGTAAAGATCATGAAGAATCTCTGGGGATTTGATTATTTGATTTCTGCATGGTTTCACTACATGTCTGTGTTTAACTGTGTGGTCTTTCTCAGAAGCACACTCTCAATACCCTTTTCTGTTTTATGAAGTGGATTTACCTAATTTTCTTTCTCCTTTTGTGAAAGGGATGAAACTGTTTTCCATTTTTTCCATCTGTTTCAATTTTTCACAATAATTACTGTTTTTTATTGACTGAACAGATGGAAGGAATAGAAAACAGTTTCATCCCTTTCACAAAAGGAGAATAAAATCTATTATCATAGCAGGTGTTTATTTCCACTATGGGTTTATTTTTAAAATAATTTCTTAGTGTTAATAATTACACAGGATATCAGTCTTGCCTAATCTTTCATGGACACTTGACAAGAGAGATTCCCAATTTCATTGATAGACTTCAGGTCTAATGTAAATAGTAGTCTTCCATATAATTCAGAAAAAAAATATTTTCTTTGCATACATATTGTAGAACTGTGTTTTGTTTCCCCCCACATTTTACATACTTAATCTGAGATAAAAGTCTAGTAGCTTATGTTGCACAACTTCAGTGACTGGTGAGCTTTATAAAAGTTGCCAGAATTTGGCCAGTCCTTGCTAAATGACCATGAGTAGCAGGTCATTTTTTGGAGCTTGCTATCAGAACTGAGATTTTTCAAGCTGCTTTTTTGGTTGGCATTCAGTTGCATTTTGAAATTTTATGCCTTAATGCTGTTGAACTAGTAACTCTAATAGTCATTTTAGGCGAATGTGGAATGTTCTGCTATGTTTTCTTCTTGCGGGTCTGGAAATTCTAATGGCATCTTAAAACTTGTAAGCAATTTTGAGGAGCCTACTTTTTGAGTATTGAAAAAAACAGAGAAAAACAGTTTTAAATCTTCCTGACCACAAAAATTACATTTTGTTTTAACAGTGTTAATTTATGCAGTTTATGCATCACTGTTTTCTATGAAATTATTCCATTAACAGCATTTCTTATGAAAAGACCTTCTAATTTCATTTTTTCAGGCTTTGTCTACTTTTAACCCTAGTGAGAACATAATAGATTTTTAAAATTACATTAAACCTTTGCCTTAAAGAATAATGCAGATCAATTATAAACATGGAGAGATGAACAAGGAGGCAGATAAGGTCTTCTTTTTAAGTCAGTTTGAATAAATAATAAATATTATACATTGTTTTTGTTGTAAGTACATAGCCATCAGAAATAAAGGAAAGGTAGTTAGGTGAAAAATGTGGCAATTAAGGTCAAAAAAATTTAATTAAATGAAATAAAAATAAAGAGGAAAGAAATATTAATGGCAAGCAAGGCAGAATGCATTAAATAATCAAGGGTTTATATGCGTGTTGAAATAAAGACAGAAGCTATAGAACCAGGAAAAAAGCAAGGTGAGAATAAAGTATACAATATTTCTCCAGTGGAAGAATTCCATTGTTTTTTCCAAAAGGTTGGGATGTTAAAATTAAATACCATTTTCTTTTTTTGGTTTTTCTGTATTCAGTTTATCTACTGAATTGTATGCAGGCTTTTAAAAAACTTGAATTCTAGCAGTTCAGTTTAAAATTGGATAGAAGTCAGTTCCTGATATAAAGTGCTCAATGCCTTCACAGGACACACAGCAGGTGAATGAGAAGCCTTCATTCTGATTTTCCAGCTTTTATATGGCTACAATTAACTCCATGTGATACACATTGTTGTTTTAGTGACTGAATTTTCCAAGGAATGGCTTTAACTCTGATAGCAGGAACATGGTGTATTTTCTGTGTGCAGCATGAGTGCAGCACGGGCAGCCACGTTCCTTTGCTGAGATTTTGGGAATCTCTGGTGGCCTGCAGGCTGACTTTCTCCTTCCTCACCCTCTCAGAAGCAGTCAGCAGCTGGCTTCCTGCTATTTTCAGATGGGTGTCTGCATTCTCTCACAGGGTTCCTATTCTTCCTTCTTCATCCTCTTGAAGCAGCTCCATGTCCAGTGCCTTGCAAGCAGCTTTCAGCTTCTGCTCAGGGCCATCCTTAAAATGCTGTTTAGCAGTGGAATGAATGCTCATGGGTAGAAATGAGGCTCTGTGTGTGTACCTGTGTTGAGGACAGTGACCTGGACCATCTGACAAGAATAAAGCCTGTTATGTTTGGGAGTTTCCCAGAGAAGCAGTGTGCTTTGTGCTGTACTTTGCAGTGTAGTGTAAAGATTCCTAAGCCAGAAATGAACAGTAAAGTGGTGCAGCAGCACAGTTGGAGTCTATTTTCAGTTTATTTCAGGAGCTCTAGAATTCCTCCACTGCCTGATTCAAGCTAATCAGAGTCTCTTTACATAATAGTGCCATTTGTAGGCACACAGAGCAGCACATTTTTTTGAAACAAAACACTGCGGTGTTCCTTTTGAAACATTTGTATGCTTACAGGATTGAATATTTCAGTGTTTTATTTGGGGGGAAAAAAAAGGAAAGTTAAATGTAGTCATCAAAGAACATGTCCTGGGCTGCATCACAAGTCAGGGCCCAGCACGTCAAGGGAGGTGATTCTGCTCCTCTGTTCTGTTGTCGTGGGACCCCATCTGCAGTGCTGCATCCAGCTCTGGGGTCCCAGCACAGGAAGGACATGGACCTTCTGGAGAGAGTCTAAAGGAGGGCCAGCAAGTTGTTTTGAGGGATGGAGCACCTCTCCTCTGAGGAAAGGCTGAGGGAATTTGGTTTGTTCCTGGAAAAGGAACTGGAAAAGGTTTTAGGGTAATCCAGTACCTGAAGGAAGCCCACAGGAAAGATGAAGTTTGCAAGAGTGTGTAGTGATGGGATAAGGGGGAATGGCATCAAACTGAAAGAGAGTAGGTTTAGATTAGATGTTAAAATGAAATTCTTTACTGTGGGGGTGGTGAGGCACTGGAACAAGTTGCCCAGAGAAGCTGTGGAGGCCCCATCCCAGAAAGTGTTCAACACCAGGTTGGATGGAGCTCTGAGCAACCTGATCTAGTTAAAGGTGTCCCTTACTCACAGCAGGAGGGTAACTAGAGGATCTTTAAGGTCCCTTCCAAAAGAGGCCATTCTCAGATTCTATGACTATTAATATCAGGTTTATTGGAATATGTTATCTCCTGAAGCATTTGTTCTTCTTTTCAGCAAGGGAAATTTCAACTAAAAATGTATAATTTTGATGGAAAAAAAAGCAAATAGTTTGCACAGCTTTATAGTAAATGTAACATTTACGAAAAGTAAAATAAATATGGAGAGATTTCTTTATTGTCTTGGAATTTTGGTTTAGGCAATCAGATTTCTGAAGGCAATCTCAACAATATTTACTCTGTTGTCTAAAGAAAGTTATTCTTACGATAGCCATTTTATTTGTATTCATATCTGTGTCTTGGATGTTGTTTTTGGGGTTTTTTTCAGACTTAGAATTTATTAAGAGACACAAAAAGGGGGGATAAATCGTAGATTATTTTAGATGATTTCTCTGAGTATAACCTCTTCTTTGCTATTTGTGAATGATATTAAGATTGAGATATTCTGGCAAGGGTCTGGCATATTTCTTAATGGTGGGGAGGATTGTGTGTCACTACTTTCAGGAGACTGGGTCTTTATTTCATAACTTACCTTGAAGCCGTGATCTCATGCATATTGAAACTTAGTAAACGATTTATTTTCTGAGGTTTTTTTAGTGCACAGTCTGACATAAGCTTTACTTCACTGATGGTACACACTGTTTGGAGAGCATTAGAACAAAACCAGGTCTTTTCTCTCTGAAAAACTTGAGCATAAATGTAGTGACAGTTTATTTTATGTCTAATTACATTACACATCTAAGATTAAAAAATTACCTTGTAAAGAAAATTTACTTTGTAACAGAATGAAGAATGTATGGGGCTGCAGAAGGAGTGGAAGAGGCCAGCTTGGATCATTCCTAGACACCAAGTAAAAATTACATTTTCTATATTCATGGTTAATTGTGTTTGTTAGGGAAGCCTGTTACCTTCTAAAGAGCATTCAGTAAATTCTGGTTTTACAGTTGTTTTATGTTTGTACAGTGGTATTTAAAACATATAATAGGCTCCAATAAAGCATGGTACCATTGATTAAGAGAAGCCATGCTCTCTATGGACATTAGAGTTTATCTTTCCTTCGGGTGAAATGTCTTAAAACTTTTCATAAGTTCTTGTCTACTGTGTATTGCACTTGCTGCATGCCTGGCAAGCTCCAGGACTTCCAATGTTTTTTTAACAGGAACAGATTCCTTGGGTTACAATGTTCTAGAACAGTATTTTTACAGCATAGTTATTCAAATTCTTTCCTTTGTCTAATTCTGCAACAGGATATAAAAGAGGAAGGGGAAAGCCCACCTTCAAAAGCAAAGGAAAAGTCTAAATTGTTTCTTGTACCATCCTTTGACAAGGTTCTGAAGTCAAGTTTTGTTTTCCTTTTCACTCACAGAGGTCTTTCACTGGATCAACCAACTTTCCTTTTTCTCATTTTTTCCTTAACCAAAAGAAGCTGTGTCTATTAAGCCTGATCTCCACAAGCAGGCGAGTCAGGAAGTTCACAGATGGTTTACTCTTCCATTTACTTGAAATGTAACTGTGATGGAATTGGAATGTAGCTCCCTCACAGCTAGTCTGTTCCCCAGGTTTTTAGGTGAATATATTTCCAATCATCCTATTGCCTCTTTTTCTTTTCCTCAAACTACTTTTAAATGTATTACTACTTTTAAATGCTTTTAATTATCAAGCACATGGAACATTTAGAATGTTCATCTGTGAGTTAATGATGAATATAGAAGTTTGGGAAAAGTTAGGTCTGTTTGTGGCTGTAATTCCCTGTTTCTAGGTGTACTAATATTAACTTCTGGTGTTTTAGCGTTTCTCTCCTCACATAAAGAGTATTATTAGGTGGAATATATTTATTCTGAAATGGCAGTTGTCCTTTTAGTTCATGGAAAATTTAAGGTCTCTGGAAACTCAGAAGATTGAGATCATACTTTTAGATTTTTCTGTTTAAGATACATTGGATAAGATAATGTATTAAGATACATTAGTTACAACTACTTAAAAAAAAGTTTTGAAGGAGCAGAGGAAGAAACATGCAAAATAAGGGGAGAAGATTGAACTTTCTTCTCTTTTGTCTTGCCTCTTTTGAGGGTTCATCTTCCTCTTCTTTCCCTATTTTTTATTGTTTTCTCTTGTTCCTTGTATCCTTTTCCATTATTCACTCCTCATCCTTCTTTACTTCTCATATCTTTTCTGCTTACTTTTGCTCTAATTATCTGTATCTTACATGCTCTGGAGAGTATCATTGTTAATCTGCCTAACTGAACAATATAAAATTAAATAAACAAACATGTCCAGTGTGATCTTACTGAGGTAGAAGTGGACAGCTTGGGAAATAAATTCGAGTTCTGGGACCTGAGAATGTTGATTACTATTATGTTGTCTTTTGTCTGTGGCAACATTAAGTTGATGAATACCAGTGTCATGTTACTGGTGTTTTGCTACTAGGTTAGACAATTTTATGTTTTTATAATACTTGTATTTAAGGCTTCATAAAACATTTGAATACGTATATGTTAAGTTTATGTTAAGCTTACAACAAATAGACATTTATCTTTTTCTTTTAAATATACATTGAGCTTAGTTTAGGTGGTTTGAAGCATAGGTGACAGAAAAGATACTTCACTAAATTGATTTGTTCATCTTATTTCTATTTTTTTTCCTCTAAAATGTGGGGTAAAATTACCGATTGAAAAGGTAGGTGTTGCTTGCTGCAAAAGTTATTGATTGTTGTCAGGATTTGTGGCAGGAATGATTTAAGGAAGGACCCAGTCAAAGATGGGCAACACGTTTGTTATTTGGAAACAGAGTTTGCTGAGGAAATTTGTTGTAAACTTGCCAGAAATTACAAAAAGATATTATGAATATAATGACAAGTAAATGGTAAAATTACTTTATAAAACTTAGTGACATAATCAGTATGGTACTTACAGCAACTGTCTGTAGGGGATGCTGGCCTCTAAGGAGGCACAGAATAAATGGAATAAATTGGTACAATCTATGCTCTTTAAATATTTCTTTATAAGATGACATGATACATAGTAGACCTTTCATATGGCTGCAAGTTACTATAGAGGAGGAAGATACTAAGTTGGATGGTACAAGTAAGTATACATAAAACTCACTCAGGGTATGCTGACATTGCAGTCAAAGTGTGTCTTACACAACTTTAAAAGAACTGGCCTGGTTTAGCTACTTTTTATACTTCAGAAGTGAGTATTTGACACAGGGACTGCTTCGTCTCTCCTATTCCAAACTGTTAGTTAAATATCCAAGTAAATCCATAATTCATTATTTGATGGATTTAAAAAAAAAACCTTGTGAATGTTAGAAATGCATTTAAGATGACATACTCTCTTGAAAATATTAAGAATTAACCCCAAGCTAATGCAACTTAATTCTGAAAGGTTTGTTGTTCTTTAAGCTGTCCTTTATGTTATTTGCCATAGTTCATGGCATTCTTGTGGGCAAGAAGCACTGTTACCATGTATGAATTCAGGTTTCACAGAACTCTGTTTTACCCATCTTTCTGTTAAATTCTATGTTTTTGTAGTATAATCTGCATCTTTCACGGTTTATTTGATGGGTTCTTTGGTTTGTTGGGTGGTGGATTTATTTCCTAATGTCAGCATGTATATCTGTCACGTATACTCAGTGACTAGACATTTGTAGTAAGTAGGAGTCAGTTGGCTTCCATCCTTTTCACACAATGCCTTCATAATTATGTCTTAGCTCATTCAAACAATTGTGGAATAATTAAGGTTGGAAGGAACCTTTGAAGATTATCTTGTCCAACCTCCCTACCAAGGCAGTTACCTACATTTTCACTCAGGGATATTTATCCAACAGTTCATCATTACTGTTTGAAGGCAAAAATCAGTCTAGATGAGTAGTACTTCTCATTTCTTTCCCTTTCCTTGTCTTCAGACTCCCTATGACTCAGATTTGCTGAAAACAGTCCATTTTGTATTTCCCTGAAGTCTAGAAAAGTGATTCTTTCAAAGGCCAGTGGTAAGCTATAGAACGGGACAGACTGGTTTTAAAACATAGAAAGCTGTGTATTACTATATATGTCACACAAAAATTGGTAATTGGTGGTAACACACAAAAGAGCAACCATCTATCCTTGGGAATAAGCTCAGAGAAAAATGAAGTAAGTGTGAGAAAATATAAAGGAAGAACAGATTGATGGGATAAAACCATAGAAACAGATTACAGGATAATTTTAGGATTTAGACTATTTCTGAATACTTGAACAGAGATGGTTGAGAATTTGTGTTCTTGTTCACTTGTTTTATTAGGTGAATAGGGAATTGGAGGAAGTGATAAGAGAGTAAGAAATAAAGCGTAAGAGAGCAAATGGGCTTTGGCTTCTAAGCCTGTAGAGGACAAGTAACCCAAGTGTATTAAACTGCTTAAATGAAATAGTCAAGCAGATATTGTTTAGGATTATTAGAGATATCTGTAAGCTTGCTTGTGGGAGCTATTTATCTGAATAATGTTATTACCTTGCCAAGTAAGTTTCTGTGAAAATGCAGTCTTCCTTAGAGTGTCTCTCCGTGATACTCCAAAACAAAGTGTCATTTGATAAAGTCATAGATAATCCTGGCAGTAGGGTTTGATCCTGGCTTTGTCAATGTATTATCTTATAAAGTTTATTCTTGCTTGCCATTTCTTTAGGATCCTGGAATGACAAAGAATTACCCAGTTCCAGTTTTGATATTAAATTGGAAAGGCAGAAGATGAAATCTCATTGTACTAAAGCAGATACGAAATTCAGGTCTAATGTTTTTGTAGAGAAAGGGAAAAGATTTGAGATGCTTCAGGCAAGGATAAGTAGAAAACAGATCTCCAGGAGTGTGAACTGATCTTAAGGGCTTTTCTTTCCCTGATGTTCTTGCATGATATTCTCTTCTGTACGCTCTATATCTCAAATATTATCTGCTATAGTCCCTACTTTCCATAAAGACACATAAGAAATTACTGAGATAAAGCAGTAAATTATCTGAAAATATATTTAATGATTAAAATAATAATAATAATAATAATAATTATATAGCAATGCACTAAAAATGATGTTTAACTATACCAAACTTGAAAATAGCTGGCTTAGATGAAAACAGATTTTTTTTAAATTTGGAAGTTCACATCTAGAAGATTTATGGAAGTAGTACTTAAAACATTTGTTTCTTAAAGCAATGAACGTAACGCAGATTTCCCAGGATAGATTTAAAATGACAATTGTTAAGATAAATGAGCATATATTAATATTTAATGTGTGAAAGTATAATATAAATACTGAGTTGCTGTAGTAATGAAAATAGGAAAACTCAAAAACGTCTTAGCATACAGTTAAGGCACGGTTTTCTCTTACCAGTTAATTAAATTAAATTAAATTAAATTTCAAGTTACAGCAATTAGGAGAACATTATTATCCCAGAAGTTAGGTTTTAAACTGGAACTGATTTTTTTTATTTTTTACTGATCAGTCTGTAGCATTTTTTCTTTGACTTTTATGTTTTAATTCTATCTGTTTAGCAGTAAACTTTTTCAGTAGCCTTATAAGGTAGCTGAATGCTTAAATACCACAGTGGAAACAATCTCTGCATCATGCCATACCTTTGTAATTAAGCAATGGTTCGGAGGCTGTGACTTGTAGGCAAATGTCTACTACCAGCCCATTCCTATGGACAACAGAGCTGTTACTTTTTCAGTGACTAACTTTAAACTTTATATATTAATGTTTCCACAGGCTCAACACATGTAAGTACTATAAGTACTCAAAGATTGATTCCAAAATATATATGGCAAGATTCTCAGCCAAACTGGTGATAAATCAGAACTGTTGTTGCAATGTCAACACTTTCAACACATACAAACTTAAAAATATTCTACAAAGGAAATAGAAATTGGAAAAACTTTATATAAGCAATATAATTATTTTTTTTTTAATTTTTTTGGTCAGGAGTAGAGTCATGAACCATCAGGCAATTTCTTATTCTGTAAACTGGAGTAAAATTTAAAAAATATTAAATACTTGCCTCAAGACGTCAAATCTGCTTATGCTATCCAAAGATATGTGGAATGTAAAGGAGACATGTTCTGTTTCCCTTCTCCAGATTGTATATGGCCACCTTACGCTAATTTTATATAGAGATTTGATAGATTACAACAGGTAATACCTTGCTGATTGTAAAAGCTCATATGAATTCACCAAATTGCACATATTATGTGTATGTGTTTATTTATATATGAACTAAAATGCAAGGGCTTGGCAACATTGTATGTATGTGTACAGGGTCTATGTATCTACATCATGTGAAGTCTCTACATGCAAATGTAGTCAGGTAATAGTGAATTTTGTACATGCCAAAATACCAATGGCAGTACTGCTCTGCTTGATAGATTATCTGATAGCTTCAATTGCCGCTAGGTGTTGAAAAGCTTTGGGTAGCATTGTCAAGGCTTGTTTCTTAGCTGCTCTTCCTCACTGCACTAAGCATGTGATCACTAAGAACCAAAGCTTAGGAATAGTATTTAGGACAGGAAAAGGGCAGTGCAGTTTACACTGATACATATTCATAGCAAGTGCAGGAGCCTTCATCATTTGTAGTTCAAGATCCAAGTTCATGTGTATTTGTGTTGCTAGTTGTCTCAGTTTTACGGCATAGGTATATATTTGCCTTAAAGGCTTTGCTCCCAAGAGAAACTATAATAGAGAGTCATGATTGCAAGAAACACAGATTTTGCGATGTCAGCAATTGTCACTGTATAAACATTTAAAAACATTTAAAATTTTGTAAGAGGAAGGACAAAGTGAACTTGATACTTTGGAAACAAGAAACATGATAAAGCAGAATGGGGAAAAACTTGTGCTCAGGGAGGAAAAAAAAACAATTTCAAGAACTGCCTGTGCTATAAGGAGGAATGGAAGAACCAGATGTAGCTTCGAAAGTCTGTCTTGCAGTATATCTTATTCAATAATTTTTGAAGCCATAATTGAAATTTAGGTTAAATAGGATATGCATTCGAAGTATACAAATATAAAAATTCAGAGAATTACAGAATCAATAAGGTTGGAAAAGACCTCTAAGATCACCAAATCCAACCTTTGACTGAATGCCACCATGCCTATAAAAACATTTCATGAAGTACCATGTCACTTTTTTGGACACTTGCAGGGGTGGTCACTCCTCCACTTCCCTGAGGAGCCTTTTGAAATGCTTAAGCACAATTTCAGTGAACAAATTTTTCCTTCTTGCCAACCTCAACATCCCCTGGTGCAACTTGAGGCTGTTTCCCCTTGTTCTGTCTCTGCTTGCCTGGGAGAAGAGGCCAACTGTCACCTGGCTACAGCCTCCTTTCAGGGAGTTGTAAAGAGTGATAAGGTCACCCCTGAGTTCTCCAGGCTGAACAGCCATAGTTCTCAGATGCTCCTTGTAGGGCTTGTGACAGGTCCTTCCCCAGCTCCATTGCCCTTCTCTGGACACACTCTAGCACCTCTATATCCTTCTTCTTGTGATCACAGGATTTGAGGTGTGGCATTTTGGGGAAAACAGAAACAAGTGAATTAGTGCATTTTTAAAAATGTGTATTTCAAAACCTGTTGAAATATTCTCAAACTTTAAATGCTATTTCCCTGTTTCCACTTAAAATCGTAAATAATACCTTCTAAATTTTTAATCAAACTGATTTGACTCTTGTACTACTAGTTAGTGCTTAGATTTAGTGTTTGGAGTGAAATATGTTGTCAACAGCATTCCTTCCTTAATTTAATAGACAGTTGTTTCATCATCAGTCCAACTGAAAAACTTCTGAACTGGGAGCCTCTGTCGGGTGATATGACCATCAAAAAATAAAAAGGAAATGAGAAAAGGTTTGTATGAGATTTCAAACTCAATTATGATGATGGGATTGAGAACTGGAGAAGTTCCCAATGCTTCTCCTCCTTCTTGGTCCCAGTGCGAGGTGTTTCTTAACAAACTGACAGCCTCTTACTTGCCTCGACCCCAGGAGAAGCTCAGTGCCTGGCTCTGGAGCTGCTCAATGCCAGCTGTGGTGATGGGACAGACCCTGGTGTTCAGGGCCTTCCCTGCTGACCCAGGGGACCCATGGGCTTCGGGTCCCACAAAGCCCAAATATTCACAGCAACCTGATATCCTGCATCTTCCTCTCAGAGATGCACTCTGAGGAGCTTTCAGAATGTCAAAGATGCAATTTGCAGAATGTCAAGAAATAAAGGAGTCCAAAAGACACTGAGAAAGTTAGCTGGAGTAATTTTAAAATGTAAAAAATCTGATGCATTCTTTTTCTTATTTAACAGTTTTTAAGTAAACTCAGGACTTAGCTGCAGTTCTGCTCAAGTTTTCGAGTCTGTTTTTGTCCTTTACTTATTTCTTCCTTTGAAAACTCATCCCACTATCAGACTAAAATTAAGCCTCCCCGACTCCCTGTTGTTTGCCATATACTTTTCACTTGAGCATCTGCCTAGGGAAGAGGGATTTAGTGGACATTTTTTATTAATGTAGACTAAAGATGTGTTGGTACATGCAGTCAATATTGCTTTTGTTCACAAAGAAGTCCTTGTCTAAGTATCATTCAGTTCATAGCAGTGGGTAGAATCAATCTGTCTTGCTCCTTGTGTTGCCAAGCCCCAGCAGGGAGGATGGGTGGAAGAGGCAGCTCCTGCTTTGGGTGTCAGGAGGAAGTTTTCCTCTGCAGCAGGAGCTGCTGCTCCTACCTCTCGTTCTACCTCCTCCGTTCCTTGTTGCAGAAGGAAATTCACTTGCCACTGTATTTATTTAGGCAGCATCATCCAATTCTGACTGAGTTTCTAAGAAGCATTTTTCCTAATTGTCATAGAATTCAATGAAAATGTAATTTGGAGGATGGAGTTCAATTCTTCTGATTACAGAGTGTTACGCAAACCATTGGTAGCAGCAGGTTTTGGGGAGATCCCCTTTAGACCAGTAGACAGTGATTGCTTTCTCTTCTTGGCCACTCTTTGGAAGACCACAATATGTTTTAAATTCTCATTACAAGAAAGCCAAAATCAAGTGTTTGTCCTTTCAAAGGTTTTAAATGTTTGCTTCCTTTGTGAAATTTGCATCAGAAGACCACTTATAAGTCATGAACTAAAAACGAGGTGTGACCTGTATTGACAACTTTGGCAGTGAGCCTGCAGCCATACATATGGGCAGCAGGGGATGTGTAAGCCCCTGCCTTCTGTGAGTTCAGTAACAACCAGAAGGCATCTCTTACCAACACAGACATGCTGCAACCCTGAGTAATGCTTGATGAGCCGTGCCCTCACTGAAACAACCTTTTTGTAGAAAGGTGAACAGTTTTTACTTGATGGTGCTGCAACAGGTTTGTTGGAAGGCTTGGCCTCTTTAATATACTGGAATTTCTAGATGAGTAAAGCTTTAGATTAAGCTGATAGCTTGAGTAAAAGCATTGTCCAGTTCTCTGAATAAAATGAACTAGGCAAAAAGGAAAAAAAAGTTGTGCATAGATTTAGATAAACACACATTACTGTATTGTTGCACAAAATATATCCACAAAAGAAACTCTGTAGAATAAGAACCTGTATTAAAATTGTAATACCAGCTGATTGCTGTATTTCTCTCAGTGCTCCTCTTTGGTTTATCTGTCAAGAAGAGCTTTTGAGTTTGAGCTGGGCTTTGTTGGTGTGCAGAAAATTGTATATATATGGTTGGATCTTTTGCTTTTCTAACTCATAATAGGATGTTTAGAAAACCTCTGTGAAACTTTTATATTTTGTATGCCCATGCTATGTTTCATACTGTATTAAGTTTACAAAAGGCATATGAAGGTGTAGAGAATGGTTATTACTCTACATGTTACTGTAGGTGTTAAAATTAGTTATGGCCCATTAAGTGTGCAGGCTGTTAGGACTTTCTGTTGAGGATTATAACTCATAATGAAATAGTTTTTTTTCTAATGTTTATTTCTTTTTAGATTGAAAAGCATTTCTATGTACATAGCATGGGAGTTTTGTATAAGTTGTCTTATGAGTCCTTTTTTTAAGGAAAAATTCTTTTGAAGATTTTTTCTGTGAAGATGAGGAGAAAATGTAGGAAAAGTGTGTGATCTGGGCAAGTTTTCCTTCTGTTCTGTGTTTTCTGATTATAGGAGAAATGGTACACAAAATTCTAGTCTCAACTGAGTGCTCAATTTTCTCAATCTGAAGTTGAGTCACTTTTAAAAATGAATAATAATTTTTAATGTGGGCTAAACCTCAAACGATTTTGATCTTAGTATGTAAATTTGTCTTCAGTTATAAAAAGTATCTTTGTCAGGGCTGAAAGATAGTTAAGAAAAAATCAGACACTTTGATACTTTTGCTTTTATATATGCAGGTTTCATATGTCTAGTGTCATTATTTTAATTGTTTTGCCTTTATTCTAAAACAATACAACATTATCCCAAGTTGCATCTTTATAATTTTGGAGCTTTAATTTAAAACAGAATTTCTACAACATGGTGTAGAATCCAGCTATTTTTCTCCTATGTACTTGCAATAGCTTTTCAGTTAGAAGTCTTCCACAACATGCCTTCCCTATTTTGCCCCAAACTCACTGGGGCGTGAGGTAGGACCTGACATCTCACCTCATGCAAGGCAAACTCTGAATCCTGGGCCACAGTTTCTCTTTTTCTCCTTCCATCCTATTGACTAAATGCAAATTGCAGTAGAAGATGGGTTGAACAGTAAGAGTTGAAATCAATTCAGGCAGGGGACAGAATGAAGGTCTTCTGTATTTTGACTGAATACCCAAAGCCCTGCCCTAGTGGGTAATAAAAATAACAAAATTGTGAAAGCAAAGAGAAGAGAGATTTTTCATGAAACAAGCATTATATTTCAAGCTACATTAAGTTTGTACTGTGCCAGCTATAACTTTGCAGATAACATGAGATTTAAGTGCTGCCATGACAGGCTATAAACTATACATACACATATTTGGAAACCATCTCTCTTGAGGAGAGCATGGAATGCAGAGACTTATACAAAGAAGGAATTTGTCCTTCATTTTAAAAACAGCTAAGAGTGTTCCAACAGAGTTTAAAACTATATTTGTGTTTTAACATGAGTGGTACTTTTGAATTTACTGAAATTGCTCTGAAGTGCTAAGGCATGCAGAACATCTGTACTTTTAGGAAACAGAGAGAATACAGGTTTTGTTCTGATGTTTGTGTTTACACCAGCATTTTACAGTAATTACTGTAAAATGTTTACACCAGCATTTTACAGTAATTATTGGATCAGACAAAATCGTAAAGATGTCCATACCATTGTTTTTTTTTACCTCCTATTTATTTCCTATTTTTAGAAAAAACAATCTTTGGAAAGATTTCTAGTTATTTCCGTATATATTTTCTGGATTTTTTTTTTTTTTGCTGATTTTTTGACAAAAAACATATACTCAACTATTTTTTAAGTAGAGTTGATAACATTTTATTGGAATTTCTATTCCATCCAGCTTTCTAGGACAGTTTTTTTGTTGGCTTTTTGGTTTTTGGTTTGTTTTTTTTTAAAGTGATTACTGAAAAAGAGTAGAAAATTATCCTGTTCTTCATATCCCTTTAGGACAACTTATTAAAGCTGGAACATGTTCCCAATATTAGTTTGCCTAGTGGAGGCTGAGGAAGAAGAATTATTTTTTTCTGAGGGTTGTCAGCCTTGTTAAGGAGTATGCAGGCAGAAGATGGTGTGTTGGCATTCTTCTTAAAATATCGATATGTCATTTTGAACATCTTGAAAGATCTCTATTCTAGCTTGGATACTGTCACATGAACTGAAAAAAAATGATTGAATGACTGTGAACAAAAGAATGAAAAAATTATTTTGCCTTGGCTGTAGTACTCAAAATAATTACAGTTCCTGTGATGCCCTAAGCTTTAGCTTGCAGATTCTGTGTTACCTAAGGATGTAGTTCTGAGCCTCATATTAAGTGGCCGTAAGCTCTCTTCACAGGGTAGGTAGACAAAACAAATTCCTTTTCTGCTGAGAACCAAGGACAACTTTCAGGCCCACAAGCACAAACAATGGTGGGCCAAAGGGAGGAACAAGAAGGATGAAACCTCACAACCTGAAGCTGTAATGGGACAATTAAACCGCAATATGTAAATGGATCAAAACTGATAAAAATGTAAGAACTCCTGACCGGTCAGCCATTTGTGTTTGAGTATTCGTAGTGGACTCGGGGTGCAGCCTTGGTCAGGCTTCTCTCCTGCCCAAGGTGGATCCTGAAGGCCTTTCAATAAATACTTACTTTATCCTCTAGCTCTGTCTAGTCTCTGTTTCAGGTTAGTCTTCCTGGTATCACCTGACCTGAATGTGGAAATCTTTTCAAAAGTTTTGCTGGACAACTAAAGCAGAATATAGTTCTGCAGACTGTTTTAAACACATGCGTGTAAAACATGAATAGTTACGTTGTTGTTGCAATAGAGCATATTTTCTATCTTGATACTTGACTAAGAAAACTGTGGGAAAAAAATGGAAGGCAAGAATTGAATTTCAATAAGTAATGTAACATAGGTTTTGCTTTTATTTACAGTTGCATAGGCATAATACTAATTTAAATATGAATAGATAGACTACCTTGCAAAATGTCAGGTGAAAGCATAGTCATTGCTGAAAGAAAACCTCAAGAAATTGTTTTAAAAGCCCTGGAAAGCAGTCCATTTCTATTTTATTTATGTATTTTTTAATTTGGACAATAAAAGATGTGTGAGGAGACCTTGCTGTCTTTCTATTTGATGTGTGTTTAAACTTTCCTCCAAAGTTCAGAAGAATCCTTTTTTTGGATGAAGCTAAATCACCTCTGTTATACATCTGCTCATCTCACACTGCTGCTTTTCTAGTTACTGACATCATTATCGTAACATGCAATGATTTTTGTATACAGCCATACATATGAATACTGAAAAATACACTAAAGTAATAGAAACCAAATAAAAATAAAATGTTGTCAGTCATCAGTTTCTGTGCTTGTCCTGGTCAGTAAGTGTCTGACCCACCAGCTTCTAATTACAGCTGATAATAAAATTTGTTGCTTAACATATTTATTTATTTATTCTTCTTTTTGTTTTTGGTTTTTTTTTACATAAAATTGTGGGTTTTTTGTTGTAATTCAAATGACACAGTAATACGATTATAGATGATTTTATCAAGTAAATACTTGCATTGACTGCCCAAGAGACCTGCAAAACTCCATTGCTTATAGTTGACAGTAATGTTGAAATACGTCTAGTTAGTGAAAATAAACAGTTTTGTTGAGGCCACACATAGTCTCAGGTGTTTTTGTTTAAGAACATTTTGTAAATGAAAAACTTTGGGAAAAGCCATTCTTATTACTATGTAAATTGTGTATGAGAGTGGGAAGGGAACACCTCCTCCAACACCTCTTAAAACTGAATTTAGTGTTGCATCCTGTTTATAGATGCTATGAAATGTTACAGAACTGTTACATAAGTATTGTTCAAATCCTTGGCTGCTACATTTCCTCATTTCAGGTCACAGAATTTGCTAAATGTATGTTTTAGAGTCAGGATTAAGATGCTGGATTTCTTCAAAGTCTAAGAACTATTAGAATGCCATATTTTGCTGATTTGTTTAATAAAAGCCATATTCTAACATTTGTAATATTAAGTGCCGAAATAATTGCTCTAGAGAGTGCTGTTCTTGGTTCACTCTTTGCTTCTCTGCTTTTCTTCCAGGTTTTGTTGTAGAAATAAAATTGAAGATGCAAAGTTCACCTATTCTCTTACTCACTGCATTGGTACTTATTACTAATTCATGATGTTGTGCCCATGATCCACATTTGACCACTCAACTACTGAATTTTAAAGAAACAAATGAGTTAGAATTATTTTTCTTGTATTGCTGAGATATTTAGTGGAAAAGATGGTTATGCGCATGATGAGTTCTAAGTGAATCTGAGATCAAGAGTTTTATGTAATGGCATTACTGAAATAATTGCTTTGTTATTCTGCACGTAGTTAAAATACATTGGAAAAATTATACCTACCTGATTCTTAACTGCAGGGATTTGCACAATTCTGTGAGACAAAAGGTACTGAAGCTGATAGTTTTTAGAATACCTGAGGCATCTGCAAAAATTGAGGTTTTGAAAACAATACTTGTTTTCTGTGATGTGACAGCTGAAGAGGTTTTTTTTCTGGAAGGTTCCCATTTATCTTGATATTGTCCAGCTCCTCTACTCACTGGCAGCTCTACTAAAGGAGATTTTGTAGTGCTGGTGGAAATGACCTTGTTTTGTGGTTGACTCAAGGACAAGAAAAGTGACTTAAAATAGTCCTGAAAAAACTCCTTCAGAAATATGTTATTTAATAGTTAAGGATTAGATCAAAGACTGTTTAGTTCTGAGCATTTTGTTTTTACTTGATGGTTTTTACAGTACTTGTTAAGAAGGTAAAGTATGTTCTCATTTTCTTTGTGCCCACAGCTCTCATACAGCTACAGAAAATTACTAATGTGCACTGAGAAAAGCTATTAGCAGTTTTGATTGTTGTTTTTTTAATTACAGTTCCTATTATGTAAATCAGTGTTCTGTATTTTCAATTTCTCTCTCTTTATTTTTTTTATCCAGATTCCACCAAGAAAATTAAGGATGTCTTAGAAGAATTCCATGGCAGTGGTGTGTTAGCAAAATATAATCCTGAAGGGGTAATTTATTTTGTTTCTTAATGATCAGAGATGTTGGGGACAATTTGCAAATTCTGCAGCCATTCTAAGCATTTGAAATAGAAAATTATTTATAAATCAGGTGTTTCGGATATTTGAAAGTGTTTGGAAAGCAAAAAACCAGGATGCCGTATGATCTGGAATATCCCTGTAGTCAGTTGGGTCAGTTATCCCAACTGTGCCTCTTCCCAAATTTTTATGTACCTTCAGCTGCCTTGCTGGGGGGCTGGTGAGAAAAGGCCATGACTCTGTGTGAATAACTAAAATATCCCTCTGTTGTGAACAGTTTTCAGCACAAACCCAAAACATAGCTCCATGCGAGCTACTGTGAAGGAAATGAACTGTATCCCAGCCAAAATCAGCACACAGATCATCTTCCCCCCTGCCAAATAAAAACCAAACAACTAAAATATCTCCACAACCCTTATGATAAAATTAACGGTTTTCAAGTCTCTGAAGATTGGAAATGCTAAGCATAATTTCAAAAATTATAAAAGTGAAGTTCATTAAGATTTCTTTTAAAATTCTGTTTCCCTTGTGTTGTTTCTGGTAGTGGGATTTTCTGATGTTATGAAACAAAGAATTCAGCTAAAAAAAAAAAAAAAGCTGTGTATGTACATTGTCACTACAGATTCACCACGAGACAAAGTATTATGATTTGGCTGGAAGAAATAGCCAGATTGTTTTCTTTTCTTATCCTAAATTAAAATTTGCATTTGCTTTGCGCATCCTAATAGAGTGATTCAGAATGCAGCTAAATAAAAACC
Organism: Sterrhoptilus dennistouni; assembly: GCA_013397095.1. Classification (NCBI taxonomy): domain Eukaryota; kingdom Metazoa; phylum Chordata; class Aves; order Passeriformes; family Zosteropidae; genus Sterrhoptilus; species Sterrhoptilus dennistouni. Next base: position 1,180,669 of record VWZU01000607.1, on the reverse strand, counting down.
TGTTTCAGTAATGTTTCTAATAGTAATATTTCTGACTGTGATCACATTATATGAAATTAAGGATAGAAACATGTGCTAACGATTACAAAAATTACTTGATCTTATATTTCAGGATGTAAAATGCAAAAAATTATTGACAACATATTGGCAACAATACAATTATTGCCAACTAATGAGTTACAGCTTATTAAGTATTGAAAAATCATTTGATGCTTTGAACTTGGCCAGGCATAACACTAGTCATTTTAGTCAGTTTCTGAGGAAAAAAATTAGTAATTCAGTAAAATAGTGGGAGTTGATCCTGTAAATGATCATCTTAGATTTCCAGGTTTCTAGTTAAATACATTCACAGAATATAAATGGATGGGAATGCTGTGATCATCCACAGGCTGTAGGATGCTGCTTTCACCTGCTTTTTGTTAGAATATAGACATACTTTTGGTGGGTTTTTTTTTTTTTTGTTTGTTTGTTTTTTGGTTTTTTTAGGAAAAATGTAAACTGATAAAATGGTCTTAATCTATGGTTTTCTTCTAATTCTTCACTTATTCGCAGTCATCATACATGTTCAGTTTTGTGAAGTGTACCCTTTTAAAGTAAAAATAACTGCCTTCTATGTGATTTAAATAATATGTTGCCGTATAGGTAACATATTTTCAAATTGTCAGTTGTATATAAACATGGTTACCTGAAGCAGTGTGGTTAGTCTCTTTTAACAAATTCATTCTTCCAATTTGGGGCTACATGGAAGTTGAGTCACGGCAAGATGGGTACCCAGGAAAGCTGCTCTGACTGAAGCCAGGTGAATTGGCAAAATCTGTGCAAAGCTGGAAATAGTAAGCACAGTTGGTCTTGAGACAAGTCTGTGGCTCTGCATGGTGTCTCCCTGTTCTTCATTTCACAGCTGTTCATTTGCAGAATTCTACCAGTGTATTGAAACATCTCAAGCAGCAGAGTGCTCAGGGCAGGGAGCAGGACAGGAGGAGGGATGGGGAAGAAGGAATTCAAGACAGACACCCTGTGATGACTTCATTGTCTTCAGCAGGAGTCAAGCTATACACTGCTCCTGGGTCAATATTGGACCTAGGCTAACCCTGACAGCTTTTGTTCTTTACTGCTCAGCACTTAATCTTCAGGCAGTGCAACATAAAGCATAGCTAGCAACAAAGCTACTTTGGATACAGTAAAATCTGTTAGCTCAAGGTTCATGCCATAAGCTGCTGAACTGGAAGGAAAGAGGCTGAAATTTCTTGTGGCACTGAGTGAATATTCCGTTCTGACAAGTGAACTGCCTTTGCCCAGGTGTGTCTATATTTTTGGCATGCATTCAGCCTGCTGTGTGAATAAACTCTTTACAGAATGATTTGAAAATTGATTTTATGTGGTTGGATGAGGACTCTGTGGATTGGGTTTAAGTAAATGAGATGACAAAAATTAACTGATCCAGGTGACATCAATCTTAGTGTAGCTGTTTGTTTCCATATGTTCTGGACAGCACTTCTGTTTTGTTTTTTTTGTTTTGTAGAGGATGCCATAATATTTTCATTTTACCTCTCTCTTTCCTAGGTTGTTATCTTATAAACACTCAAAATGGCTTAAGTCTTATTCTACCGAAAGATGATGTCAGGTTTTTTACCCATAAACATGGGTCGTAGACCTATGGGAAATTCAGCAGAGTGATATATTTACTTAAATATTTACCTATGTATTTGAAGGGTTCAGGAGTTTGATCCACTCCATTGGTTATACAGTGCAGTTTTTTATCACAAGCTGATCTAATAGAATGCAAATAGTAAAAGAAAAGCCATTGATATTCAGAATTTGCTACCTGAAATAATCTGGTTTGTTTTTACATTATTTTATATATTTTTTTGAGTGAGTGGATTTTGGGATTGAGGGAAGAGGTTTATATAGTTTATCAGAAGGTTGTCTACTATAGGGTGTTTATTTATGGAACTTTGCTCTCTGCATTCAATGTAAGGGAGATGCCTAAAATTTCTACAAATGCTACTGAACATCTGCATTTCCATGTTTTTCTCTAAGTCAGTATCAAAGAGGTAATTAAGAATGGATTTTATATGTAGTATAAGACACATAGATAGTCTAATACCAACCTCTTGGAAAGCTGTGATTGATAAATATTTTTCTCATCATTCAAGATCTATTTATATTAGTTGATTTCATCCATTTCACTTTGAGGGGAGCACTGAATAGGTTGGCAAGAATTAGGAAAGCATATAGAGCTAAGGACAAAAGTGTCAAAATGGGCAATAAGTACACAGCATTGTGTGCTTGTAGTCCTAGTGTTGTCATCCTTTTTGAGTGCATCCTAAGCCTTCGTTTATGGAGGAGTCCATTGGCTTTCTTGGCCACCTGGGCATATGCTGGCCCATGTTCAACTGGCTGTCAATCAGCATTTCCAGCTCCTTTTCTGCTGGACAGCTTTCCCAGCCTGTGGAGCTGCCTGGGCTCACTGTAACCCAAGTGCAGGACCCAGCACTTGGCCTTGTTGACCTCATTATCGCTGACCTTAGCTCACTCATCCAGCCTGTCCAGATACCTGTGCAGAGCCTTCCTACCCTCAAGTAGGAAATCAAAGCTCTTGCCCAACAGGGCATCATCTTCAGGCTGACCAAGGTGCAAGTCATACCTTTGTCCAGGTCATTGATAAAGATATTATACAGAATTTGGTGAGTCCTGGGCAACACCACTTCTGGCTGGCTACTGACTTGATATAGCTGCACTGACCACCACTCCCTAGGCCCAGCCACCTGACCAGTTTATTAACCAGCAAAAGGTGCACCTGTCCAAGCTGTGAGCAGTTTCTCCAGGAGAATGCAGTGTTAAAGGCTATATTAAAGACCTTAGAGGTTTTTTTCCAGCCTTAATGATAAGGATTCTACAGAAGTCCAGGTAGATATTAGCCTCATCTACTAAGTGGGTCACCTTGTCATAGAAGGAGTTCAGGTGTCGAGGACCAAGGAGTCAAGCAGGGTCTGCCTTTATGAAAGTCCTGCAGGCCTGGCCTGATCCCCTGGTGCTCTTGTATGTGCCATGTGGTGGCACTGAGGATCATCTCCATTACCTTCCCAATTGGATTTTAGAATATTCAGTTCTGATAACTGAATTCAGTTTCATTTACAGCTCTTTTGGTAACAATTTTTTAATGCTTTTTAAAGTACGCACAGAAGAAAGACTAACATATTTATTTATCTTTTTTGGTTAACTGTCATTGCACGCTTAGAAATAAATTGCTTGCACTGTCTAATAAAGACTAGAAAGCTGACCTGGAACCATTTTCTTTACTTATATGCTGATGCAAGAAAATGGGATAGTCCATCTAATGTCTTAAACCTGCTCATCTAAATCACTAACCTTTCACTAAAAATATTTCTATGATAAAAATAGAGCTTGAGTGTCATGACACTGCACTAATGTATGTATGTTCTTTCTTTCCTTGCATGTGTTACAGAAACAAGATATACTTAATCAAGTAAGTAATGTTAATTTTTTATTTCTTTATGCATAGGTGCAGTATATTTTATTTTGTAGGCTTCCATTGAGATGTACTTATTAACAAATACTGCATGTGGCTATTCTTTCTGATAATAGAGTAATACTTAAATCTCAAACCAGAAAGCGTTCCTTTTCTGCTGGCAGAGTTTTTCACTGCGTGACTTTCATTTTTGTCATTCACAGTACATAATTTTACTAACATTAATTGAGTTAAATATGAGAAGTAAGTCAAGAGCAAGTAATTGACTTGTTCCTTAGTTGTCACAAAAATTTCACTTTACTGTGAGATCTTGTAATGGTCTGTATTATTCTGAAATGGTAAGAACAGATCTCAGGAAAAAATATTAAATGATGATTTCTATAACCATATTGTTTATATATATCAGGCTTAAAATTGCAGATTTAATAATTTGAATAAGGCTTATGGTGCGCTTTAAGTGATTGTGACTTTACAGCAATTGCAAGAGAAATGGTTAAAATGCTGATCATCAACCCAAGAAGCTACACCTGAGCAACTTCAGTAGCCTAAAACCAGGTAAAAAAGTAAAATTGGAAAAAAAAAAAAAAAGAAGAAAGGGAAGAAGGACTAATCAATTTAATCAAATGGACTAGTTTTTTAAGTGACCTAGTTATTCTTTCTTTGTAACACAAAAGTATTGAAAAGCTCCAGCTCTGCTGTTCTGGGAAGAGGCAGCCAGAACATGAGAACAATGAGAAAGTCAAGAGAGTGAACAGATTAGTTTTGTAGGAACCTGTCACTTTCTGGGGTCAGAGGCCAGTTTGGCTTTTGGAAATGTGTTAGTAAGAGCAGAAGTCCCCATTCACAACAGGACTTTCTTCAGATGACCAACGTTATTTCTTTATTTTTTTTAATAAGCTAATGAGAGTGACTTCAGAGGGTCCTGAAAGAGGTTTCAACATTAAAGCAGCGTGTCTGTGACCAATTGAGTGTAATCTCATCAGTATTTAGCTAATTACTTTGTCAAATGAGTAGGTGAATAATAATAGAATCAACAAACTAAATGAAATTTGGGAATTAATATCACACTGGAAAAGCTTGATGATGTAATGGACTACAGTAAATGGAATGAGATGTGTGTGTGCAGAGTGGAGTGTAGTGTACCCTGGGGCAGCTGGCATTGTCAGATAAATTGATGTGTGTGTAGTTGGTCTCAAGATGAATGCAGAGTATCAGTGGTTTAATCATGAAGAGGAGAAGGATGTAACTGGGATGTTGTAATAGTGTTCCTGTGGCCGTGGCAGTCTGGAAAGAAGACAAAACTTGTAAAAAGATGTAGTGTCTTAGGCCCATTGAGGTAAGTGGAAAAGTAGTTAAAATTTGCAGCACACAGGAATGTGGTTTGAAAGGATATTTTGTGTTCTTTGCCTCAGCTATGTTCTTTGATGTGACAGAAGATATTAAATTACTGTGAAGATCTTGCCTTATAATATATTAAGTGAAGTATTTCTACTGCAGATAGGAAGATTTAATTTTCTATAAAAAAAGTTACTGCAGAAGTCACATCTTTCTACTTTTGTCCAAATGATGGGATAAAGTCAACTCAAATTGGATCTAATTTACAGAAGGTTAGTAGGATGTGCAGAATTTTAGCATATATAATGTAGGAGAAGCCTGTCCCTCACATGTAAAAAGCTTAAATTGTATCTTTCTAGCTACAAAAGAAAAGAATGTAACATCTTGTGGGTATCACCAGCAATAAACTCTAGGTTTCAGACACTGGGTACTCTGTTTTTCTGGCTCCATGGGCAAAATTTCTAGCAAAAGCTTTCTGGATACCTAGAGAGTTGGGAAGCCTTCCAGACAGAGATGTTGGCCTGCTTTCTGTGGAGCGTGTTGAGGGCATTGAGGTGTAAAATATTTCAGATAGTCAGTTTCTGAATGCTGAAATGCTGCAAAACCATTCAGTTTTGAACATTTTTTAATTATCTTTACTGGTCTCTATCTGCTTTTGTCAGGCTGTGCTATCAGTGCAAATCTCCCTCATTGATATCCTCCTTTCCTTTCGATACACTTCTCTGCCTTAAGAACTTATTTTTATCCTTTTTTTCCTCTACATTATTGTATTGCACACTACCTGATGGTTAAACTTTATAAGCCTATTATGATTTACATGTCACTTGTTAAAAAATATGACTTAAATCGCTTTAGACAGACTATTTAATTATGATGGAGGGGTGCTATTTGTTTATTTTCATTAGGAAGAACAATATATTGTCTTTTTTGTTCTGTTGCCTTCAGCTATGCTTGATTCACCTGCATGGTAACATCTAGATGATGTTTATGAAACTGCAGAGAAAAACAAAATATAGCAAAAATACTTTCAGTCATAATTTATTGCAGGAATTAATCAACAAATGGAAATGTCTTGAAGTCTTCTTGTGCAGTAGAGAATGTATACATGTATAATTGAGCAGATGCCGCTGCTCATATCCTTTTAATTCTTTCTAAGCTATACTTCTAAATAGGTGAGGAAAAAGTCAAACTTAGGTCAATTAGTATAACTCCACTTTTATTAAAACCTGTGCATTTACTTAATATAAAGTAGATGTAACTTGTTGACAAATGAACAGGATATTTTAAACCTTTTTCTATTGGTATATGTTACTATTCCAAGTGAAAGTTCCAGTTAGCCTCAGATTGTGTTAAATCTCAGCAAACCATTCATTCATGAAGTGAAAGTTTATTACTTTTATTCTTGAATACTTTAAAGAGGGGGGGATGAACAATAACAGGTAACATGACATTGTCAGGTATTACTTTTCTTAGTAAGAGTGTTGCAGCAAGTATTTTTTAAAAAATGTAGCCTGAAATAACTTCCACAAATTTGCAATGCACAGACACAGTCATTACAGGTAAAATATGTGAGAATACCATTGCCATAGAACATGCCTAGAAAAATTATTTTTCTCAATTTTAAGCACATTATGGAAATAACAATTCAGACACATTTGGCTGTGAGTAGGTTTTTACACAATATTCACGTGCAGATGAATTGTTTGTTTCAACCAGAACTTTTTGCCATAACTGGCATTTTTCAGAGATTCATTAAGTCTGCTTTTTTATTTGGCTTATGTCTGAACCATGCCATCTACCCCATTTTTCCTGACCAATTCTTCTACAACAGAATGTAAACTATTTACTTGTCACTTTGTTTGATATGTAACAATTTTAAGTAGACTCTGAATGATAATCTTCTAAAAGAGCCTTCTGAAAGTATGTGATTTATCACTCTTCTTAAAAAAAACACCCACCTTTGTATAGTAAATGTAGCATATTTAGTAAAAGTTAAGTATTAAATACAAGTACTTATGTGTATAATACTTAAGGATATACAACATTCTGCACATATAGAATTATGTATTAAGTAAAACCTCCTAATAAAAAAAGTATTGGGGTTTTTTTCTACCTGCATGTGAGATTGGTATGAGACTGCAGTAGCTGGTGCATGTATTCCAGACTTATTTTGGTAATTAGTATCAATTTATTAAAATAACATGAGAATGTTATGCTTAAAATCTAATTATTGCATAAAAACAGAGTTTTCCCATTTCCATTTTAGATGGCTTTGTTGAGTTTACTTCTTTGAAGAGCTGGGGGAAAATTTTGGCAGTAATTTATGTCTGTGCATTGATAGTATCCAAACACTATTTGTCCATATGGAGTATTTGGTAGGAGCAGCCTGTGAGAGCATGTGGGGTTTTAAATATTTTTTTTAAAACATTCATATCAGTAGATATTAATTTGAATGCTAATATAACTAAGAAATAGTTTTAGTTGGTTACCAGAATTTTCAGAATTATTTAATTGTGTAAAAAATTTTATTAAATGGAATGCTTAAATCAGGAAATGATAAGGACTTTCAGTTTAAACCAAATTTTAGCCTGATGCCCAAAGCCAGTCTTCATGAGGAATTCCAAATTTGATTTGGATTTCTGCCCTATGAACATTTTAAATATATTTTAAACATCAAGAACTTTTGCATTCTCATGTGATTAATGGGTTTTAGCTTGTTAATCCTCTGTATATAGTCTCTCCACTTTTTTCCCACGTCTTTTGGCAATGTCAGGTTTTAAAATGTGATAATCAATGAATCTTCAAGACTTTGACTTTTGTGGGAATGTTTTAGCAGTGGTATTCACAGCTAATCACATAATTGTCACCAATGTACCCGCTTTAGTGTTTCCCATTGTTTTAATAGAACTATGTGTGAATCAATGCCCTGTAATATTTACTCTTATTCAACAGTTCATTTTTCACATATTGGGTCAATATAAGTAGTTTAAAAAGAAATAATCAGTTAAAGGAACTTACCCAACCCCAAAAAAATAACCCTGAGCAATTACTGTCAGTAGATGAAAGCTGATTATATTTTTGGCACCATTTGGAGATCAAACAACATAATTTAAAAAGTAACTGAAAATTACATTTCAACATCATTCTTTCCATTATCTGTGAAATTTTCTTTTTAATAAATGAAAACCATATGTCATGGAAGTCTCTTAAAAAGAATGATTTCTCTTTTTTTTTCTCTCTTACATTCTGTTTTTCAGGATGCTGAAAATAGTGGCTTGTGTTGAAATATTTTGTACAAATCTAAAAGAAGAAAAGACCAAAGAGAATTAAAATACCAAAGTGGTATTTTAAAAGACTTTATGGGTGGAGATTAATTTCAAACACTAGATCATGTCTTGTTCTCATTTGTGTGGCCAGTGTGGTGGGGCAAAATAAAAGGAGTATTATTCTATCCCTCCCTGCCCTCCTCCATCCACAATGGCAACTCTTTTGTCAAGAGACTATTAATTTTTTGGTGCCTCGTAGACGGATACAGCTTCTCTCCCTTCTTTCAACGTATCATCCAGAAGAACTGGTTGTTGTATTTACACCAGCTAGGAAAATATACGAGACAGTTAGACCTCTCCATTGCAGTTGTTACAATAGATCTTGAATAAAAAGCTTCCATTTTCTTAATAAATTATTGGTTCTCTTAAAATGTATTAGTTTGGTAGGAGTGTAGCAAAGTTAAAAAACTTCTATATAAAAAGATGCAAAAAATGCCTTGACTATATCCTATTTTTTATTGAGGAACCATGTTCTCTGTATTCTCAGCATTGGGATATACTGACTTTTGATGTCTGTATCATGTGGCGTTCTGTGTGTTGGCACAACATATAAATGCATAAATATTCAAAATATCCATACTTGGATTTTTCTTGATCTTACATATCTGTGTTTGCTATCAGTAAAGCAGAAAAGTGAGCTATAAAATTGAACAGCTTAACTGCTCTATATCGCCCTGATCTTTTTCAGCCTTCTGATGCTTGCATTTTCGTAGTAGTTTCTCACGGATTATCATGTAAACAAATGTTGTGGTGTGTTCCCAACTTCCCCCCGAATCTCCATGGAGTTGGTCTGACCCTGCAGACCCTCCATCCCCTTTACCTGTCAGTTAAGTTAACCCTCCCCATTCTTCTACATCCCTCTATGTCAATCCCCAGTTGTCCTAACCTCTTGCCCGCCAGTCAAGGCTTGTCCCCTCCCTTTGTTCCAGAGAATTCTGTGTTCCTTGGTACCCAGTTGGCTCATTAACTTTGTACCCTCCCCTTTGTATCTCCCTATTGGCAGTGACCCTTTGTACCACCCCTTGCAATCCCCACCCATTGTGTTTCCATTGGTTGTTGCATTGTACCACCCCTCATTACACCCCCTGTTTAAAAACCGATGTACCTCTGTGGCCAGTGCTCTCGCTCCCTGACCCCTTCAACTGGGGTAAACCTCCTGTTGGAACCTCATATTGAGAGCCTTCCTCTACTCCTTTGCCTGGATCCTTGTGGTCGCCTCCTCTGCCTGGCTTGGGGCTGCACACCCCAGAGGTTCTGCAGCAGACACAGTCTGTATCCTTGCAGTTCCCCATGCTTGTTGTAGAGCTCCCACCCCACAGCTACTGGAGCTCTAAAAACCTGAAAGGGAGCATACGACAGTCAGTGATATTTGCATTCCTCTATGGAGGAGGAACAGTTGAGAGACTTCTAGTTTGATCGGTGGGGTCGGAGAGGTGGCAACCTCATCCTCTAATCCCTGGTCATTGTCGAGAATATATATATATTGAGGTCGAGAAATAAAAGTCTCTCTTTTTGCCCTAAGGACTGGCTGTGTGCGTGTCCTTCATTTCGTGTCCTCTAGCAACAACTCCAGGAGAAAGGACAAAGTCAAATACAGTGTTTTTAGATGGAGTTCAGAATCTTCCTCTCTGTTGCTCAAGGTTTTAGGAACCATTCTGCTGCTTGGGACAGAATCAGGCATTTTAAAGCATCTCCGTAGCCTGTTGTAACCATAATCAGGAGATAAAGACCTGTGGTTTTAGCTGAGTGTTGGGCTATATATGTCTGATACAAAACTAGAAGAAACCTGAAATTGTTTGCTATTTTGCCAAGCAAAATCATAACTGCTGCTTGGAATCCAGTCCTTCAATTCCTGTTCTTCCTGAGACTGAGACTCACCCTCTGTGAAGTAACACTAAATTAGTGTAATGTACTTATCAGTGAGTGCTTGAGATGAAACAGAACTCTTATCATAGTAATTGGAGATTTTTTTAAAGCATATTAAGCATAGGCTAATGCACATTCCTTTTTCATTGGAGTCCCTCATATTCTGCTTATCTGGGGTTCAAAAGAAACTGAAGTGTGGGGAAGCAAGAGCTTTGCTTTATGGCATTGGTGTTGAATAGAAAGAGAAGTAAGGTCCATACATTCTTTAGTGGTGTTAGTAAGGTAAAAAGCATCTTATTACATATCCGTGAGATACAAAGAAATGCACATATGGTCGTGATATTGTGGAGAAGAGTGGTTGCTTTAATGTCACATTTGTAGTATTTTGTGCAGTAATAGAAGCATTAAATTCCAGACTACTTTTTTAACTATGAATGAAGTGAGATTTTTAGTGCATCTAAAAACTCTGAACTGTTTTTAATGGTTTTGTTTCTTCATACTTGTGAATTCTTTAGTCAATGTACTCAGTGTCACCCTGGAAACTCTCTTGAAATATGTGGTTCATCCTGAAAGCTTTATTTGATCAATTGCCAGGTCTTTATTTTCTTTTTGACTTCCACTTCTTTAAAGTTAAGGTTCTTTAGGATTTTTTTTTTCTAGTTCAATGATTACCATTTGTTCAAGCGTGTCTTTTTATGTGCGCTTAATGTTCTTTCATACAATTTTGTGTAGTATCTTAAGAAGGATAAACTAGTGTTCAGATTCAAGGAAAAATAGTTATCAGCTAATAGTACTGGGCAACTTGGAACTCAGTAATCTACTTCCAAGACCCCTGCCGTGGGCATGGACATCTACTAGACCAGGTTGCTCGGAGCCCTTGAAAACTGCCAGCGATGGGGCATCCACCACTTCTGTGAGCAACCTGTTCCAGTGCCTCACCATCCTCACTATAAAGAACTTCCTAATATCTATCCAAAACCTGCTCTTGTTCAGTTTCAAGCCATTACACCTTGTCGTATCTCTACTTGCCATTGTAAAAAGTCCCTCACCAGCTTCTTATCAGCCCCCTTTAGGGACCGAAAAGTGGTATAAGGTCTCCCCAAAGTCTTCTCTTTTCCTGAACAACCCCAACTTTCTCTACCTGTCTTCTTAGAAGAGGTTTTTTGAAATACAGAAGGACAACAAAAGGCCAGGATAAAGAATTTTCTACATAATGGGCTTTTTAAATGTATTATTATAGAAAAATAGGTAAATATATCAGAATGCTTGTGAGCTGTTAAAGAGTTTGCCAGGAGCTTTTAGCTGCTGGAGTAGAAGGAGCTGCATTGTTCTGAGGATGTACTTTTAGATCTTGTCTCAGTTCTTCCACTGAGTGCAGATTATTCTTTATAATTAAAAAAACCCCCTCTTTTTGTCTGCTCCATTTTCCTTAAGAGGGTCAGGCAGCTGCTCCAAGTAGGTTGCCTACAGATGTGATTAAAAGCTCTGATGCCAGATCTGGGGTCTGCAACTCAATTCTTGCCTTCTTCCTTACCTCATACACGGTTACCCAGTGATGTCTCCTTGATAGCCAAAATGCAATAGAGATAGGGTTGTAAACCAGTTTGGAAGACTGGTATTTTATGCTTGTGCTTGCCTGGCCCAGATGTCACCTCCTCACATACTCAGTCTGTACACAAATGGCGTTGTCTCTCTCTCTTTCCAGACATCTATTTTAAGAAACAAATAGGTGTTATATGGCATTATCTTTCGCAGTTGCCACTTTTTATCCATGTAGCTAGTGTTGCTTTAGTCTTATATATTCATGTTTTAAAAAACTGTATCAGGTATAACAGAGGTCTGTGATAAACTCCTACACTTTTATTGTATTATATTATTCTAAGAATAGTATTATGAGGATAATTCTTTGCCTAATAATTTCTGTTTCATCCTAGTTCTTAGAGGGCTATTTGAGTGAAGAAATTTTCTGCAAATTAAGTTGGCAGAGCAAATCCTAATTGTTCGTGTCTTCCTTGTAAAGTGAAGGATGCCGTAAGCCATAATGTTCAGAAAAAATTCCACCACAACACATTGGTTGGGTATGGGTTCTTTACCAAAAACAATTCAGTAGAAACTACAGATCAGGGCAAATCTCTCTATATTTGCTTAGTCAGACATCATGGCAAGAACGTTCTCCCAGTATGTGGAAATAAAGACAGATTAGTCTGCTTTGTTTCATTGTAATTGAAACTATTTTTTCTGGTTTTAATCATAAGAAAGTAACAGTGAGTTTTTTGCGCTGATGGATTTTTTTGTATAAAATCTTTTCATGGCATTTACATTAAAAACCCCACAACTGTTAGATCTTTTTGACTAATACATCCATCCAAAATTTAATTGTAAAATACACGCAGGATGTGAGATGACATGTTGTAGTCCCAGAGGCACTGAAGTACCTCACTGAGGAATCTATAATTCCTGTTTGCTTAGTTTAGCATTAGTATATAATAGTGTGTTTGGATGAATATTTCTTTATATATATGCAATACATACATTTGTTCTGTTTCTTCTAGCATAGGTGTAGATCCTGAATGGATTATTTCCTTTCTGAGTAAAGATAGCATCCAACTCTAGTATGGCAGTTTAAAAAAGAAATAAAATCTTGTCTCATCTATTTTCTATAAAATTTACCTAAGCATCTTAAATTTTTCCATGTGTCCAGAAATACTGCCTTAGGAGTTGAAGCATTTTGGCCTCTCTTTTGATACGTCTCTGTAACTACACATTTGCGTCACCTCATTCATAGGAGTTTATCAGTAATTTGTTCAGTCATGTTTTTGTAAATAAATATTTAATTATATTTCTTTTGCACAGACCTACAGAAACCTCATTTTTGCCTTTGGTGACTCTTCAGCTCTTTCCTGATACTTGAATGCTCTTTAGAGACACAGGTTTGAATTTCCTTAGGCAAATGGGAAATCAGCCAAGGTGATTCCCACTGGCAAGTTGTCTTCACCAGATTTTTTTTTTCCCCACAAGAGGAAAAATCTGTCACTTTTTCTCTGCTTTCAGAAGGAAGTGATGGTCTCAGTTGTACTTGGTGCATAGCACATTTTTTGATTTTTTGTGGATGATTTTATTTTTCAGTCAGTGACTTAGATGTCATTGTAAACTTTAGTCTGTTTCTTCTTCATCTGTTTGGAAGGAGCTTAGAGAAAAAAAAACAACTCAATACTTAGGGATTAAATGCTTGTTGGAAGTTTAGGGCTAGGATTAATTTTGAAATTTTGTGGATAGTTAATTAAATATTATTGATTTTCCCTATCAATTTATTGGGTAGGAGAAGATAAACATTTTGATTTCCCTATGCATTGAGTCATGGTGAGTCTAGTTCCATGTTTGCTTGCAGAAAAGATGAAAATTGTTTAATGGTTTACACACTTTATTTGCTAAAAATAGTCTTAAAGTTAAATTTATGCAGTGTTGTCCATGTCTTATGCTCCTTCTCCTTTTCTTTTTTCCAAGGTGAATATATAATTTTTAGGGTTTTTTTTCTTAATTTCATGTGTTTGGAAACATTGATAAAATCTATAAGTAGGAAATAACTACTTCGAAAAATATAATAAAATTAGTTTAATGTTTTAAATTAGTTGAATTATTTGGTGGTTTTGAATGTGCACTGATCTGGAGTTATACCAAAATTTTTCATTACCAAATGAAGTTTTATTACCCAGTAATACAGATGACTTATTTTGAGAAGTTTCTTTTTGTAAAATATAAGAAAAGGAGCTCTAATAAACTTGATGAATCAGTCGGTGAATCAGAAAATAGAAATTCAGTTTTAAATGATTAGTATAAACCCCTTTATTTTGCTGTTACCTACAGGCAAGGATTTTGGTACCGTTTTTATTAGAGTCAAAGCTAAAACTGCACAGATTTTTTTCTTTTAGACTCCCTCAGAAGATTTAGGTCAAATTATTTGAAAGTTCTTTCATGTTTTTCTGATTCAGCTATGTCCTATTTTATCTCTGTTATGTTGAAAATTTTCCTGAAATCCCTAAACTTGTGATCATAATCTCCCTATGCCCTGATAGTCTCTTGTGAAATGGAATGAATTTAATTAACGTGCCAGGCTAATTGTTGTCAGTTTGGTACATCCTCTCACGCTCTCATCCCCTCACTTGTGAAACGTCATGGAAAATGCTTTCTGAAATGCTAAATCCTTCTTTCTCAGATTCATTTAAATTCAGCTGGAGCTTCTGGAAGGCAAGCAACTGTTGAAAATTAAGCAATTACCCTGCATGCTTAAGAAAACCACATCCACCATTATGGTTTATATATTATTCTGATGTTACCGATCTGATCTGTTTAATTAATGCTTGAGAATTCATTAGCATAAATAAATTGTTTTCAAACCATACCAAAATTCTCTGAATTTTTCAGCTGAGAAATTCTGATAATGACTGTGAGATTTAAAAGGAAGATCAAGCATGATGCATGTTAAGGTGGAATATGATTGTTCTCTGCTTTCCTTATTTGTCTTTTTGCTTACCAAAACATTGTGCAATACATTTGAAAAGTGGCTGGGGTTGGGGAGGAAATGCTGGTAGATAAAGGGAGGGTACTTACCTGCTGCAGCATTTCTGCAGCATGTTAGGTCACAGAGCATGTTAGAACAGAGATTTCAGAAAGGTGGAGTTCCATGAGGAAAAGGAAAAATAGTCTATAATTGCAGAATAGAGAAATTACTATAATATTGTGTTTTGTTTTCTCTATTGTGAAAATAGTTTTAAATTAAGCTGAGCAAATGTTTTGCATCTTTATGTGCTCTGTTCTGAACAAATCATACTCAGTACTTAAACCTCTGCTTACTGGGAATGCTCTAACACCTCTGTATCTTCTACAGTGCTCCTCTCAGGATTTCTTTTAAGAAATTCTTCCATTTTTCTATAGTTGTGTAATAAGTTATGTGTATTACAGTGAGAGAGAGATGATAGAGAAGGCACTGAAAGCAATTTAAAAGTGAGCCTGTTTTTGGAAGATCACTGTTTTTCATTGGGAAGCTTGATGGATGATCCAGACTACTCCTAGCACTGCCGTAGACTAGCTTTATTCTCTTACTTACTGTATATACATTTACAAAAACAAATATCTGGAAATGACTATACCATTTTAGAGCTCAGTTATAACAGGATAACTGAGTATTTACACCAAGTATGTTAGGTCCTCTAGAATGTTTTTCAGCTATGCAGTATTAGAATCTGAGATGTTGGGGTTTTAGGCAAGAACCTAAAAGCCCAAAAGAACAGGCAAGCCCTGTAGAGCAGGGCTCTACACAGAGATTTCCCCTAGTCAGGATTGGTTTTATACATTCTTTGTATACAGCATGTGATTTTGCACCTGCTTTTTTGGCCATCCTAAATATTTCTGATGTGTATTCAAATAATTTCCCATCTCCTGACTAACTTTCATTATAATTTGATGGCTTTTGGATGTGCAACATCTGAACTCCGGTTGTGTGAATATTTCTGCTTCCCTGGGGGAATACAGGTCGCAGAGCATGTTAGAACAGAGGATAAAGCACTTTCAGCTGAAGAAATCTGTCTGTAAAACAATCTTTAGAACAACCACACACTTTATTTTGTCCTTTGCTGAGTGATCCTGATTTGCTGGAAGTCAATAAATGGACATGGCAACCAAGTCATGTGTAACTTTAGTATCTCTTCTCATTTCTGGCAGTTTGGAAAGTGTGTTGGAGGATATTGGCTTATATGATAGTCTGACCATCTTTATAAAATACTGAAAAGTTTGAACATCTTTGAGAAAGAGGGTCTTCAGGAAGAAGTACACAATTTCAAACTTACTTATTTATCCAGTTCTCTACATAGGTACAATTCTGAACCCATTAGGTGAAAAAAAAAAAAAAAAAAAAGTAGCATTAGAGATTTAGTTACTGCTGGCCGCTTGCAGAATCAGTGCCACTCAGGCAGCAGTTTAAAAATCTAAGGTGGCTCTAAACTCAGGGAATATTTTTTGCAATATATACATAAAATCCACAGACAAGGTAAATTAGGAAAATATTAATGTAATATGAAGATATTTACATGGCCATCCATAATCTTGGTTTAGTTTCTGTTTTCACTTAGCTGTTTTTTTTTTGTGTATATGATTTAGTGAGATAGCTAAGACACATTTCATTAATGCACAATTTAACAAAGCAATTTCACATTGTTAAAGTCAGTTGATTTAGTGATTAATGTATTTGTTATGCTTGCAGATAAAAAATACGTTCATATAGTGGATATTAGTGTAACTAATTACTGATTTACTTGGATGCTGATACTAATCCTTTTGCTATTGTGATTCATAGTTTATAAACAGTGAATTAAATATTAGTGGCTGTATCAGAGAGAAAAAATGTAAAGTTTGTAGCACAAATGAAACAGTGTATGATTTGCCAAAGTGAAAGAATGTGGCTGAAACTGTCTGATGAGGTAAAGATAGTGAGTCCATGTCCAAGGTGATTATTTCCATTTTATACTCATCTTGAGCATTGTGAGCAGCTGTTTTCAGTCTCTGCTATTTTTGTCTTCAAGATGTGAGAGTTTTATTGGTTTCACTGCACTTTTTTTTCAAATGAGTGTTCTGTAGTAGAAGCTCAGCAGAGATACCCTGTTGCCAATCTTGCATTCTTAATAATTATGCCTTGCACAAGAGTAGTCAGATTTTGCAATTTGTATTGTTGGTCCCTTATAAAGATGATGATACACATTTAAAACATTACTCTTCTGTAGTTAGGTCTTGATCTTAATGGAAAACACTTTATTTAATCTGCGCATAAAATTTCAATATCTCATGAATACATTAAAAAAACAAAAGTCAGAGAAGTCAGGGGAAGAGAAGCCTCTGCTCCTGCATCTTAAAATTATATTAAAATAATAGCAAAAATCATTTATACTGTGACTCAGATTCCAAATTTGCTGAGGCCTTTGAAAATTCAGTCTCTATTTTCTTTTTTCTGGCATTGTTTCAAGCTGATTCTTGGTAGTCTTTTCCCTCCTTCCACAATCACTGCGATGAACTAAAGGACTTGCACTATGGACTTTTCTATGAAGAAATGGAGTAATACTGAAGTATAGGGAAATTTCTCAAAGTCAGTTTTGTGGTATCATGTGGATTTATCCCTTAATTATTTAACAATGACAAGTTGCTGTTCTGTTTGATCTATAAAGAAAGTAACAGTATGTGTTATAAGTTTATTAATTGATAAGCTGTTGTAAAATCGCAAATGTAATGATAAATATGCAATTGTGTCAGTATGTTTCAGGATACCTTTACCTTTGTTCCCTATTAAGCAGGATAAAATGAGATCATAATGCTTTGCATTGCTGTGATCCCATTGCAGCCTACACCTTCCTTGAGGGGGAGGTGCTGATATCTCCCTGGTGACCAGCAACAGGACATGAGGAAATAGAATGAAGTTGAATCAGGGGAAGTTCAGATCAGACATCCGGAAAAGGCTCTTCACTGGGAGACTGGTTAGTCGGTGGAAAAGGCTTTCCAGAGCTTGTCTTGGTCATGGCACCAAGCCCGTCGGAGGCCAGGGAGCATCTGGGTGGTGCTCTTAGACATGTGGTTTAATTTCACGTAGTCCTGTGAGGAGCAGGGAGTTTATCTCAATGATCCTTATGTATTCCTTCCAACTTGAGATAATCTATGATTTGTTTTATTACTTAAAGCAGACAATGCTGTTTTAAGAGAAAAAAGACATTATTGGAGTTTTATTATTCAGCTCTTACCTTGCTGGCAAAAGCAAAACCAAATGAGGCTAAATGACAAATGTATTGGATCAACAATTTTGTTTTTTCCCCTTTAAGTATTGCTGCATGTCTGAGTACTCTCATTTGACTCTTTGAGCCTATCTGAGACAGGATGATCAGTCTTTGACAAACACCAGCAAAGCATATTGTCACATAGGAAAAGACAGAAGGCCTTCAATTCCCTGAATTAGGCATCCAAAAATCACCTGCTTTTTGTCTGCCTAATTATAGGAAAAGCTAAGATATGCTAAGTACATCCCTAGGAGCTCTATAGGCACTGTTGGATGCTAATCAAGAAATTTGAGAGCATGGAACTTGATTTCAGGGTCCTGATATAAGTGCTCTGAATTTACTCTGGGTTTTCTTACACAGTGCTCTGAGGTATTATAGCAATACTGTGGATTTTCAAAGTAATACTTAATTCAATAATCACTTTCAAGAATAGGTGTGCCACTCTGTATCTTCAGAAATCGGTATATTGAAATACAATCTAAAGCTTTTGTCAACAAAACAATGTTTGATGGTTTATCAAACAATTATGTGATTTGTTTTTTTTTTACAAAATGTTCAAAAATTTTTGTTCTTTTTTTCTTCCTCTTCACTGCAGACAATTGATTTAGAGGGGTTCAAGCTTTTCATGAAGACTTTTCTGGAGGCAGAGTTACCAGATGATTTTGTTGAGCATCTTTTTACTTCATTTAAGAACAAAATCTCTCACTGCAGCCCATTAATAAAAAACAAACCACAGCACCTTTCTGGAGGTAAGTAATAAAATCAGTAATACAAGAGTGAAAGGCTCCCTCACTGTGTTGTTTTACTTCTAATAGCTGTAAATATATGGAATTAACTATATGTTGAGGGTTTTTTTTATTCTGGTGTTTGTGAAATTAGAGAAACTAACTCAACCATAATAGAAAGTTCTGTGGAAAGGAATGGAAATTAAATGGTTTGGTGTTTTTAGTCCACAATAATGATGCAGCTGAGACACCAAGTGGACATTCTTTGTCATGTTAACGCTAATCAGATTACTATAGTTACATGATCTTGCCGCCTACTCTCCTGTATAAACACCTTAAAACCTTCAGGCTTTATGCAGAAGGCTCCTGCTGGTGTTCAACCATTTGTGTGCCAGTTGCTGCTGTTTCTCTTACCTGTCTAGGTGTGCTTCTGTTGTTATTAATCCGACATACTTAGCAGCTACTGATATTTTAAATGCTGGGTAGGTGTTAGTATAGAACTAAAAGTGATTTTGATTTCAGAGGACACAGCTAAATTCTGCCTTGTATAGGCTGTACTCAGCTTTCTTCACTTTCACTATAGTTCTATTTGATACATTTTATTCCTATGTGTGGCAAAATTATAATAATGATAATTATTATAACATCATTATTAAGGATGGTGCTGTTATTACTGTTTAAACTGTATGTAAAGCTTCTTACTCTAATGTTCCCTCCTAATTTTTTTTTTCTCCTACACTAACTTTTCCAAGTTTGTCATGAGTTTTTTATCTATTTCTGTTACTAAAGACTTTAGAAATAATATATCGTAATACCAGTTTAGGAAGCTTCCATATGTTTTTAGCACAATACCAGAAGGATTGGTTGATAAGTAGTTATATCCAAAACATGTTCTGAGAGGCAGTTCATCTCATGCAAGAATTGTTTGGGCTCCAAAATATACTGGGTTTATATTGTGATTCAGTTTCATGGTTTATATTAAATGTAACATCTTGATAATTTGTAGCTTTTAAAGGGAAAAACTGTGCATTGGTATTTTTAAATGTGCAAATGGAAACTATGGAAACACCTGTTTTTTGGTATCTAGTTAAATGTTTAAATGTTACCAATAGTGAAAAAAAGCTGACTGTACTGGAAAATAAGTTTGTCAGAAATATTTGACAGTCTTCTGGAAAATGGAAGGGTGAGAGCTAGAGAAAATGACAAGGAAGGTAGCAGGGTTCATCTGTCCTTCAGGTATGTGCTTGTTTTACACTTAGTCTCTTTTGCTCCACTCATGCCTGTTTATAAATTGTATTTTCAGTTAAGGTGTCTGAAGAGAGATGGAAACAGATGCCAGGTAAGCAGCAGGACTGGAAGTCATCTGTTAGTGAGTACATTGCAGCCAACCTTTCCCACCTCTGATTAAGAAGTAATAATTTAACCTGTACCTTGCAGCTGATGATAGGTTAAAAGATACCTCAAAGTTTGTATTTCTTTTCGTTTGGATTTCAGCACAATTTATTTTTGAGAAGAGTTATCCCAGATTTTATAATCCTTTTTGTTCTGTGAATATGATTTACGCAAGACTGGAATATGAACTATTTGTGTAAGCTGTGTGATTAAAGCTAGAACTTAACTGAGTAAGATCTTAAAATATCTTAATTTTAATGGTACTTAAATGACATGCAAGCTCATTTAATAGAACATTGACTTATGAAATATTTTTGTTAATATTTGCTTTTATTGCCTGAAACCATGAAAATTAAATTGATTGCAAGATGTATTTTTGCACGTCACCTTTTTACCTTATTTCATTGTTTTAACATGTCTATATCATAACATGTAGGCATACCTTTTAAAATGTAGGCTTTTGAAGGAGAATCTGGATTGCAATTAAGTTTTTCAAGCTAAATTTAGAGGGAAAGAGGATATCTCTCAGTAAGAGGAATGTAACAAACTTGTAAAGAAAGTTTTCTTACTCCTTTCTCTGTGTTCTGCTGTCCTTCCCATTTTGCCCCATTATGGTCCTGCAGATTCCAGTGGTATCATCAAGACTGATCATACTAATGTTGTACTGAAACAAAAAGTTGGGCAATTCTGAAACTTTAATTCCAAGTGATACACTGGAACTGCTATAAATCACAATGTCTGAGCAATTATTCTGACTGCTATTTAAATCCTAAATTTATTTTCTCAGTAGTCTATAAGAGAGACTTCTGTCTTTTAATTATGTGCTGCACTGACACACATCTGGCTGTGTTTTTGGGGTAACAATACATTTGGGTATTAGAGAAGTTTTTGTTGACAGTAAAACATCTATTAGTGTAGTTGTTGTCAATCTAGAAATCAGATGAAATTTCTACAAGCACAAGGAAGTGGACGCAGACTTAGGCAGAGATTGTTTTTAATACTTAGAATCTAGTATAGTAGAACAAAAGTATTCACAAAGTAGTTTTGTAGTCAAATGAAATCAGATCAGCACAAATTAAAAAAAAGGTTATGCCATTCCTGTAATTTGGTGGATTTTTTTTTTTGGATAGTTTATTTTAACTCTACCTTTGCTGGATAAACTAGGAACATGAACTGTTTAAAACTTTATATTTAAATTAAGAAGTAATCTGAGAGTCACATAGAAAAAAGGATTAATGCATGCAAGAATGATGTTTTCATTCTCTGCTTGTGTTGTATGTTCAGACTAACAAAGGCTATGGATTATTTCCAGGTCTGAGGCTTAACAAGGGTACCTCTACATCCAGACCTCCTACTCCTGCCAACTCACATTTACCAGATGTGATACAGCTGAAGGATATTGTTTGCTATTTGTCACTGCTAGAAAGAGGAAGACCTGAAGACAAGCTAGAATGTATGTTCTTTTTTAATTTTAAATATTTATCTCCTTAGGTCATCAAATATTCTGTTTCTGAATTTAAGAACCAGTTTTGAGCAGATGGATTATGAAAATATGGTTCTAGGTGACCCTTATTGCAGAAATTATTTTTTATTCTTGCTAATGATGAGATTTTAAACTAAATGTGGTCTATCTACCATTTGCTATAATGTGGAGTAAGGATTGTACATTCTGTAGTTACAGTAATGCTCTCTACACTGTCATCTCTTGATTAATATCAGATCTGAGAAAAACAAAGTATACAGAGTATGCTTAGAAATCTGTAGATGAGATGAATAACCTGCATTAAGCATCCTAATTCAAACAAAGAATAGTTGCTAATATAGGCTGTGGGCTCTATACTATTACCGAATACTGAAAAGCCAAGAGCCATTCAAGTCTGCATCACTATTGAGGAGTGTTTGACACAGGAGGGTAGAAATTACTTTTTGGTTGTTTTGTTTGTGTTTGCTTTTAATTAGCAGCCTAGGTCATTAAAGTGGAACACCACTGTCTTTTATTAAAAAAAAAAAATAACCCTGTGAGTCTGATCTATAAATTGGAGGAAAAAAAAAAAAAAGAAAACCAGTTTCCTCAGTGTGGAATTTCAGAAGCCACGTTTCTAAACAAACCAATCATATAGTCCTTATTGAGATGAAATGTGCTTCAATATACATAACTGGTCTATTAAAAGATCTGTGGGATCAGACTCTCATATGGAAAGTAAATATTCAATATGATAAGATGTGCAAACAGTAGGCTGCTTCTGCCAGAATAAGAAATTCGTTACAAGGTTACATGTCACTGAAGTATCTTGATGTTACCTGTCAACTTTGTACTGCAAAGTCACAGCAAATCCCCCAAATTTGGTAATACTGTTTTGGCATCACATAGTTAAAATATGAGAACATACGTGTATGAATGCGCAGTCAGAGCACAGGCACAAAAAACCTGAGATCCAAGGACTGAATTTATCTTACCATGTAGTAACTGCTGAATGGTAGGGAGTTACGCAAGCCTTACCAGAGCTCTGAGGAGCTTGATGCACAAAACCATGGCATGAAATGGAAATCAGTTGCCTCCCCTGGTGTCAGGAGTTGGTCCAATGGAAAGGAGAGACAGAGGAGCAGATGATGATTATAGTGTGGGGATTTTCTATGAACTTCTGCAATAGGAGCTGCATGGACAAAAGGCTATGTTCTATATGATTTAGGAGCAAGAGAACATGATCTAATGTGTATACAATACTTAAATATTTTGTATATTCAAGATCAGTTGCATTTACTACATATAACTCTGGGTATGGTTGTTTTATGGTTTATTTTCTTTGTCATACAGAGTTGAAATATACCACATATTTTTGCTTTTTAGTATCTAAATTTCAGCTTATACTGCACCATTGTATGCAGGCTTTTCCGTTGATTTCAGCTGAATTCTCATTATAAATTAATGGGATAATTTAACTCTTTTTCTGAATTTGAAAGCAGTAGGTCTGTGGCTATAATGTAAATTATAAGTTTGTAGCAATGAAGGGAAAAAAGAAAAATGGTTTGTTCTGGAGTTGCCAACATTAATACTAATACCAATTTCAAATAGTGATTTTAAGTTTTTTTCAGATGACAAAAGTAAGAAAAATGAGTCATAGCTGAGTGTTTGGAAACATAATTCAGGACAAGCAGAATGCGACAGTGGTGCTTTCAATTAAAATTTGATGTAGGCTGGAGGATAAACTACACTAAGAGAAAATAATGTTTCATCTTTGGATCTATATGATCCTCAGATTTTCATAGATTTATAAGTATTCCAGAAGGTAAATGGATTTTCTAACCTGTTAAGAGTGTAGAGGTCTTGCATAGTGTGAACCTCACCTGTTTGGAATGTTCAGCATATCTATTATTCATAATCTATGTATGACCTGAATATAAAGAAAATCTCAAGCATTCCTCACAGAGATATATTGAAAGAATGTAACTCGTCTTTTTCAAGTTAAATTGCCATCTAGAAATAGAAATTGAGTGCCCAGTCAGTATAATCAGGTAAGGGGATCAGAAAAGAAACATAAAAATTTGATTTGGGCTCTGTAGTTTGCATCAGAACTTCTCTTTGGTTGTTTTTATCGTGTTCTTGGTTTGATTTTGTGGTTTGTTGTTTTTTTTTCTTCTCCTAGAGTGTGTAAATCAAGAGCATGAATATTTAGGAGTGTATGAATAGAAAAGAGATTGCATGCCACACCAGTAGCATAGTTTTCAGAATCTAGCCAAGAGCACAGATTGAGCCTTTTTACTACCCTATACATATGTAATTGGAAAGACTTTGTTTCTACAAAGGTGAAAAAGTTATAATTATGCTAATTTCTGCTTTTAAACAACTGATTAGAAGTACTGATTCATGTTAAAGCAAAAAAAAATGTCTTAAGCACTACTGCTCTGGAGTGGGTAAAGGTCACAGAGATGCTAAAACTTGCTGTAAAACATTTTCTCAACTAGTGTCTAAGAACCACAGAGGGGGGAGGAAGGAGAGCCAAATGATTTTAACTTTATCATTGAGTGATTCAGTGATTCATCCCTATGGAAACTGTGAATGCCTAATGGTACCTTTGCCAGACAATATTAGCTGTCAAGCTCTGAGAAGCTTTGATGGAAGGCGTATTAGCTGGCAGTACCAGTCTCTGGTGGCTGTTGGCATTAACTGTTGTTTTACACTGAAACATCTTTGCTATGGTAACTCTAGGGAGAGAAGGATATTTTTATGGGTTTTCCTAACCTGTAACTAATGAATCATGGGCCTTTGTGGCGTGAAATAGTGTACTACTGTAAATATCATCAATCTTGTATTACAGCTCTTAAGAGCAGTGCAAAGTATATGGCAGAAATTGCTGAAGTGGTAGAGAAAGCATAGTGCTTACCTTTTTTCCACACAATTAGATGATCAACTCGTTCCCAAGAAGGAGGATATAAGCAAAACAAGCCAATACATATAACTGTTAATATAAAATTTTTGCTCTAAGTCCAAAAATGTTTAAATTCTTTCTGAACTTTACTCTCTAATTGCTAAGAATTTCCTCTCACATCTCATTATATTCTTCCCTGAAAATTATGGTAAGCTTTGTGTGTGAAATTTATTGGACTGTAACAGCATCTGCTATGGATCGAGTGTGGTAGGATTCCTCACTGTTAAATAGGTCATATGTTATGTTTCCAGAGATATCTGATTAGACAAGAGATTACTTGTGTTTTGCTGTTTGTGAAGGCATTACATTGTCCTGGGACCACCTCTACATGGGCTGACTTCTTCATCCCTAAAAAACAGGTCTAGGAGTAAAAAAAAAAAAATGGTGCTTTTGAAGGGCATGGTTGGTATTTGGATTTCAGACCTTTGACAAACCGTCTCTGAAAGTAGGGGCAAATAATGGAGTATTTGTAGCCTTCTGGATTTTCTTTTTAGTCTTCTAACAGTATTCCTGTGAAAGCTTTATGCTTTGCTGCTTCCAAATATCTTGGTAATGGTACATGTACTCCTTCTTTTAGTTGGGGTCAAGTCATGATACAATCTTGGAAGTATATATTTTTTCTGGATATTGTAAAAATATACCTTTTTGTCTGTGTGGATCCCCAGAATGTTGGGAATAAATTTTGAAATTGGTGAAGCAAGTACAGTCCTGGAAGAAGTCGTGCTGTCAGTTTGTGATGAATGTTTATTGTTGGATTTGGATTATTAGATAGTTAAAATATTAATCCTGTGTTTCATTTAGTTGATCAGAAAATAGTTTCTTAAGCAGTATCACTATTGAATAGTGATAGCTGCAGCCAAGGGAGTAGCACTGTAATTTAAGCAGGTTTATCAACATTTGTGACCACTTGTATGTTATCCTGTGTTTGCTGAGATCACACAGAATGGCCTTTTGGTTGTACTCACCGTGAAGGCAGATCATCTCTAGAGGAAGGCAAAATCAAGTTCACAGACCAAATTAGCTGTTAGGCTGATGGTGTGGAAAAGGTGCAGTTGCACTCTCTGTCTAATATGTCTCATTGGAGACACTGTGGCAGGGTAGTTGCTAAGTGAACCTCTCACATAATGCAACTTGTTTGGTGGGTCTACAGCTAGTCTGATCATTAAACGAAAATGTTAACATTTGTCCTTTTTTGGAACTCAGGCTTAAATGTTCTGTGTTTGGTTTGGAGTTGTTTTTTTTTTAAATGAAAAAGAGATGTATTTGTTGTATTTTCTAACTGAGTGACCTTCTCTCTTTGTTTTCTTTTCAGTTATGTTTCGCTTGTATGATACAGATGGGAATGGATACCTGGATAGTTCGGTAATGTTTTTTATGTATTGCCTTGTAAGAGTATGCCAACATGGCAAAACTGTACAAAACTACATTAATTCAAATCAAGTTTATCCTGAAGTATTAGAAGCAATATAAAATATAGTACATAAAAATTCATTCATTTGAAAAGTAATGTTTGAGTTTTCTTTTCCAATGAGGAATGTTGCTTCTACAACTATATAAATTTTCAGTTGCTGACACTGCTGTCATGGAGTCCCATTTTATAGTCTTCTGATTTTTAGTGGTATTAATGTAGGTGACAGATGAATATGATTCCAGTAGTTCTAGTATGCTGCTGGGAGATGTGTATGAAAGCACCATTTGTAAAGATTTCATTAAAAAGGGTATGTGTGAGAGTCACACAGTGGATTTATGTGGAGAGATGTCATAACTTCCATGTTAAGAATGGAAACAATATTAAGGACAAAGTTTTGAGGAGTAGCCCAAGCAAATGTTTGAAGAAAAGTCATAGCTATGGAAATAATTTTAAAAGATGGTACTATTTTTTTCTGATAGCTAACAGAAACAAGTGCTTTATTAGCAGTGAGGGTTTTTTTCCTTACCTTTTTTTGTATCTACTGGAAGCAAGACAGCATAGAATGGATTTTTAAGGAAGAGGAGGTGATTCACATAAGTTGCAGAGAAATAGGAAAGCAACATTATATACAGGTATAAAGTAAAAATGGCACCATAATTTTAGTCAATATCAAGTTGAGTTAGATGCCTGGATACAAATGAGGATTTAGAATGGTCCTAAATAAGCATTTGAGCATGTTTACAAAGCAGAAGTGTATATATAAATACAGAAAAGCCCTAGTGATACGTGATCAGGGGAAATTGCAGTACCCCACTGGTAAGAAAAGAAATCTGTAGTAGTTTACAGAATCCACTTTATGCCTTATTTCTGAAAGTTGTGATTTAGAAAGTTGTGATTTATTTATTGCTGTCAAAAAAGTATTTTGTTAAAATGATGGAATTTAAAGATCTTTACATGATCTTATCACACACAGAGTGGAAATCAGATCATGAAAACATGGGTGCTTGAAAGATAGCTAGGAAGGAAGAATCTGTGACTACTTTCAATTACTTTGATTGTGGGCCTGTATTTCACCTTCCTGAATGGTTTTTAGTCCATGCAGGATGTTTTGCTAGTAAGCAGATTCATTTGAGAATACAGCTTCCAGTGTAAAGTACATTTCATCAGGGATGTTGATGAAATAGTGTCACTGAATGCAATATGGTTGAATTATTTGTTGCTTGCAGTAGAATTTTTCTGTATAACCTTGTATTAAATATCATACTTTTTCATTCTTCTCTAGGAGCTGGAAAATATCATTGCTCAAATGATGCATGTTGCAGAATACCTTGAATGGGATATTACTGAATTAAGTCCAGTAAGTATCCATTTATCACAATTTTTTAACATGGCTAGAGACAGCTGTCATAATTTTGTGATATTTCATATCCATGTGGCATTCCAGAGGTGACTAAGGTAGAAATAAGGATAGCCTGTGTTCCACTAGAGGCCACTGTGAATTAGCACTTTTACCAGTATTTTAATGTTTAAATCTGATCTATGAAACGTTCAATAAATATAATATTAACTTCTATAACATAACTGGTTTGTCTCTAAAGATTTCTTAAGAGTGAGTGCACAAAAGACACAAGTTGGTTTGGGTCCTTTATTAACACCTATTAGGTGTTAATAAAATGTAAGATTATGACACTTCATTTTTTGAACCGTCTATACTTGTTTGACTACAGCTGCCATGCAAGTAATATTTTTCTTAATTTTTGCATGAGAGAATCTGCATGTGCATCTGCACATGTCCTAACAGGTTGCTGTATTAGAATATAGTGATAATAAATTAGAAGTTACAAGATTTTTTCATTAAACTGTAGATTCTTCATGAAATGATGGAAGAAATTGACTATGATCATGATGGCACTGTTTCCCTAGAAGAGTGGATCCAAGGAGGAATGACAACAATCCCACTCTTGGTCCTTCTTGGGTTAGAAAATGTAAGTATTAAATAGTAGCATCAAGTTTCTGCTTGGATGTTGACTGTGGCCTTCAGGTTAGTTTCGCTGTGGCCTGTATAAAGAATGACTTTGCTTTACCCCTCTTTACTGTGGCTGAGTGATGTGCAAAGAACCAGTTGTGTCTTCAATGTCACAGGTACACTGGCATCACCTAATAAGCTGACTCTGGAGCTGGAAGCTGTAAAAAGCTGGATAATTTTCCCTGCGAACAGCATGTTAATTCTAAGCTGCAATATTATCTGTTTAGTGTGTTTTACTGCCCATATGTGTGTGTTAGAGCTGGTTTGGAGTAGTGTATAAGCTTCTCAGCATGGTACTGGGTTGTGTGGCCTAACTGTACTGTCACAGAACAATCTCAGTTGGGAAGAACTTCTGGGGATCTTCTGTTCCAGTCCCTAATTAAAGGCAGCACCACAGATTGAGTTATCCAGGGCCCTGTTAAGACTGGGTAATTTGAGTGAGGTACATTCTACCAGTTCTGTGGACAAACTTTCCCTGTGTTAATTGTTCTCAAGGGAAAGAGTTTTTGTTCATATGTGCAGATGGAATTTCTTCTGCAGCAATTGCTGGCTCTTGCACTGTCATGATTACACCCCTGTGAAGCTCGTGTGTCTCTGTAACTACATTAGTAAAGTACAGTAAGAAGCAGTCTCAAGGGGAACCCTTACGCCAATGGATAGATTATTGTGAAAGATGAGGTTGTGTTCTCTACATTTACAGCCTCACATCAAAGGTAATACAGATGTAATATGATCAATTTCGTACCAGTTCAACACAGCTGTTTTAAGATTGGCATGTCGGTGCCACCTGCTGTCCTGTATTTGAGCTAATTTTGAACTCATCTATTGAAGCATAGGTTTCAAATGCTTTTCTGCTGTTCTAAAGAAAGCCTTTTAATCTCTTTTTAATCTGTTTCCTTGAGTAATTTTCACATATTGAAAATAATTAATAATATTTATTTTCCCTATTTATTGCAATCTAGACTGCTGTAGTTACTCTATGCTATTTTATTTGCACAAAGAATGCTCAGATTGATACTTTGTGCAGAGAAATATGTGACAAACAAGTTTATTGAATAGAAGATAAGTCTTGAAAAATCTAATTAATTAAATTACAAGTAAAATATCTGAATTGAAGATAACTTTCAGTGTGTCTGGATCACTGTAGTACTAATTCCCTAGTTCTATATGTGAGACAAAGTAAGGAAAATGTTAAATTATTGTCACCAAATGACAGATCTTTGTCAGATGAATTCCGTTATTTCCACAGAATTACTCTAAACAAAGATCAGCAAATGCTCTCAAGCAAGCAATATAGCAGATAACTGATAGTGATTTTCAGGACAGATTTTTCTTTTATGTCAGGTAGTATAGGTGTTCTGGGAATATTCTTCAATATCTACATTTCATTCTTTCTAAATTTGAAACTCCTGAATCACAGCATAAATTTATGCAGATCATTCTGTAGAGTTTATTTTCATATGAAAGCTGTTAGAAAGAAGCTATGTTATCAAACATTTTATCCTTTTGAGTATTTTTACTAGTTATTAGATATTTATCTTGCTCATAGCTTTACAAAGAAAATACTAAAAATACATAGTGATCAAATTTCTACAGCCTGTTATTAGCTTGGGTCAGTGTTTCTGTCATCAAGATTATTTCTAGTATTTGATGCATTTAAAGAAATAAATGTACAGTAGTGGAAAAAATATTATAATAGCATGCAAAATAAGTTTATTACCAATAAGCATAGTTGATGTAAAGTCCATTACCTACATATGAGCTGATTTGCTAGTAATTTGCAAATGATTCACTAGGACAAGATGCTACCCTTTAAAAGGGTTCCTATTTTTTATGTTTAAGACTGCTTAATTTTTTAAACCATCACATTATATGTAGAGAAAAGCAAAAATTTCAAATTTTTCATTAAACCAGTAAAAATAAACTACTTCCATTTGTACATAGTCCAAATAAAATCCTATTTTAGGACATTGAAAAGTGAAATCAATAAAGATAAAAATCTTAATGCTTGTCTGTTATTTAGTGTAAACTAATAGCATGATTTTGATGGTTTTGCAGCATCTGATGTATTATCCAAGCTCTTCATTCCAGTGCATTAATCCCATTAGTGGGATGTTCTTATTTCTTTTTGCATGCCATTGTTAGATTTTGCAAACCCAGCTTCCCAGGACTCTTGCTTTCTGGATGCCTATCTGTCTCCTTTTTACGGTAATGACATGTAAGATAAAAATCTTTTGGACTCACTAATAAAATAAAAAATGTTAATATCTTGAGGTTTTTCTCAAGCTGATTTGTATGTGAAAATAAGGGATATAACCTACTGCTCCCGGCCCTCCCCTCCACCCCCCAAAACCCCAAAGCAAAACCACAAAAAAACCCCAAACAAAACCCACAAACAAAGAACCCACCAACCAAACTATTCCATCGCCTTCTTTTAAGTTTTGGTTCTGTACTGAACTTGGCAGTGACAAAATTTGAAATCCAAGAGATCAAATTCAGAGCTTGTCTAGTATGATAATGACAAAGAATTGTCACTATGGTTTCTTTAAATAAATTATGTTACGAGTGAAATATTTGTTTTGGGTTGGAATCCATTAACACTGTAATGTACTTAGCTGTTGTATAGAACTTGCATGAAGAATAGAAGATTTTCAGCTGGTCTAATTTGATATGCTAATATCCATGAAGCTATGATAATTTATTTCAGCTGCAGATTTGTCATAGTACTTTCAGAATTCAGCTACATTGTTTGTTCTTAATCCTTAGTTTCCTGTAATAGCTATATAGAAAGGTCAGATATGTAAAAGATTTATATTACATTTAAAGCCTTTCAATCGGTATTTTATTGCATTTAATTTTAAATTCAAAATTTCCATCATTTTATTGCACTCGTACATTATTACTGTATTAGAGGATTTAGTCAGAATAATTTAAAAAGAAGGAGCATTGAAGTGAAGTATGTTATTTAAAAATAAGAGAATAAACAAATCAGTGTTTATGACCAGAGGGGTTGAGATAGCCTAACCTCTCACAGGTTTCTGGCCTTTGCCCTCTGACCTCATCAGTGATCCTCTCCTGAGAGAGACAAGAGTGGTAGGCTGTAACTACAAGTGTTGGCCTGATGCCTGTTACCAAGTCAGAAGTAACAAGGAAATCTGCCCGATTTCCCTTTTACTTTCTCTTTCTCTCTCTCTCTCCTGCTTCCCCACAGCTTTTTCCTAGACTTTCCTGAAACTTCTAGTGCCTTCCAAATTTCTTTGAGATTACTAAACTAATTTAAAAGTTGCTGGCGCAGTTTAGAGTCATGGAGCAATAGGACAAAGAGCATAAAAAAGTCTAATTTCCCTCAGAAATCAACCTTAATATCCAGTTTGTTTTGTTTTGCTGGGCTTTATGTTCTGTTTCCTCCTAAGATTTGATTTTGGAGTTGTTGTGAAGGTAAACTTTAAAAATACAGAGTTCTATCTTTGAGAATGTTCCAGGATAAAAATTACATATTTGATTCTTTGGTGCTTTTGAAGGCAGTTGATGTTCTAAACAAACAATTTGTATACAAGATAAGGAATTCAAATAAGAACTTAATTAGTTCTTTTTCTGTAGGGGTTCTGAGATAGATACATGTACTATTTGACAGTTTGTTTTAGAAGAAGAGATCTTGGAATCATATACATGTATAACCCATTTGTAATTCGGTGGCTACTCTTTTTACAATTAGCAGTGTCGAAATGCGTTATATGTGGCATCTACTGCAACTTTTGTTGTTAAGAAAAAGTAATTCTTACTCTGAAGTTTAGTTGTTCCAATTTCATGGATTTTTTTTCAAGAAATTCTCTAATGTAAAGTGAGAATTTTGTGGAAAAAAAGGAAATGTAACTATGTAGGAAATTGTTATTTATGTGGTTTAATTTTTAGTAATAAATGTATGAGATAGTTTTTTGCTGAGCGTCACACTTCAGTCTGGAGTTTTCACAGTCCTCATCAACTTTCCAAATTTATTTTTACATCTTAAAGCAGTAGTTCATTTCCCACCCAAACACAAATTGGACAGAGACATCCTGATTCTTTTGGGAAGTGGTCTATTGCACATTAGTGATTACGAGGGTATTTATTCTATTTCTCCACAGAGGAAGCCTTTGAAGTTTCTGACTTTTTTATTTGCTTCTGCATTAATTTAAATAGATTAACATTGTAAGAGAAGGTGGAGAGTTACCTCATTGACTGGATAGTCAACGAGCATCACTTAAAATTTCTTTTGTAATCTGTGCCCAAAAGGTTTCCTAATGATAGGGCTTGTCAGCCATAAGCATTGTACTCTGCTCTTTGGTAGGTATTGTACATTATTATTCCACCGTGGTTTGATAGAAGCACTTGATTTCTCTTTTAAAGTAATTTCATGCCAGATATTTGGTGTCACTTTTCCTGTAACAAATGATTACTATCACCTCTGTCAGTGACTGCACGAAAAGGAAGTATAAACTGCAAGTTCATAAGTGCTTGTGTTTAAAGAAATCCTGTATTTTAGGGAAATATTTTATTCTCTCTCCACTGGCCACTAGATGTCAGGGTTGCACTGTGATGGTACTGTGCAGCTGCTGCCCTAAGGTGAGAGAGAAGTTTAAAACCAGTAAATGGTTCACAGAGTCATCAGTAATTTGAAATAAGGCAAATATGCCTTTCTTTTAAATCACTGATTTTAGCTTTCAACCCAGTTCACCTTTTAAATAAAGGTAAATTTTGATGGGACAAATATTTGTGTTGAATTGAGACTATGTTTCAATTAAATTGTGGGGATATACTCTTAAAATTTTACTTTGGATCCTCAAGCAGCAAATGTTACGCGATTGCACTCAATTAAAAAAGCAACTTTCAAACTCCTTTGATTAGGTGTGGGATCGAATGTTTCAATGGGAGTCCACACTTGGAAAGTACTGCTTCTTTTCGTGTATATTGCTTTATTGTTGCCATCCTTTTTGAGTTGCATGTTAAAATGGAACCAGACTAGAGACCTGCAAACATGTGCAGGCCCGGAGTGGGATCCCTTCAGGCCGGAGCTTGAAATGACTGCTCAACACCTGAGCAGATTCACAGACTTCTATTTCTTTTTGTTCAACCCGGAAGAAGGGCAGTCAGGCCTTTTATTGTCCTGAGTGACATTTCTGTAAGCCTTTCTGAAGTGTGAGTTTTCTGGAAGGCCGGAGTTCCGGTGCACCGTGCGCTATTTCCATACGCACAGAGGGCAAACTCGAGCCCTCTAGGCTGCATCTCGCTCCCTTTGTGCCGACTGGTTCCCGGCTGGCAGCAGATTCCCGGGAAGGATAAAAGGAGCTGTTTTGCCGGTCCGCTGNGCCCTCGGGAGCTCTGCGAGGGCCTGTCCCGGCTACAGTCCCGCTTTCTCTTTGTTTCCGGGTTGAAAAAAGCCCAGGAAAAGTCAGGAGTAACTAACCCCTTCTGTTGTATAGGGTGTAAAATAAATGGCGTTTCACGCAGGTATACAAATTCACCATCATTTACAGTTTAATTTCTGCAGCATCGAAGTCTCTGCAGATGACAGATGGTTACAGATTTTGGACAGGGAAACTCCATACTGTGGCTTTTTATGAAGCTTTTAAAAACCATTTAATTTTCCGTCTTGCGCTCCCTTTTCTGTTTCTGGATGAGTGTATGGATTAAGGCTGTGGAAGATTTTTGTTCTGTTTTGGTTTCTCAAACATACACACAGAGTATCTCAGAAATTGGAAGTGAGGACCCCCCACTTCTCAGGGCTCAGGTTACTCCCTCTCCACTTGACCAAGAACAGACTTAAAACCCTTTCTTCCCAGAGCAAATTGAATGAAACAAAACATGGTATGAATTCTTTGCTGAGAGCCAATCAAAGGAGTATAGAATGTAACTATATTGGTTTTAAACTGTGTTTCCTGTATAGTTTAATGGAAACTCTTCTCACCTTCCCACTGACTGAACAATACCTAAAAAAATCAGTAATGAAATTGTTGAAAAGTCAAGTAAATATTTTTAAAATAAAAGAAACAAAATAATCAGTGAAAGAATTACAGCTACTCCACAACAGCCTTCTCACTTGGAGGCTTGTTACTAACTCTTCTCATAGAAAAAAACTTAATACTCTGGTATTTTCGACACTGTGTAGCTATTTTAAGAGGGTACGTTTGCTCGGATCAAAATTTATCAGTGATTTCATTGCTTTTTTTAAGTCTCAAAATCTTGGAGATCTGTCTACCTTATACACAAATATCTAAAAAGCTGACATAAGTTAATATTAAACCAGGTTAGGGATGTGTAGCTAAAGTCTGTGATAGCATAAAATTTTCCACTAGTTCTAAGGCTGGCTCTTTTATGGTTGACTTGCCTTTTTTAAGGTCAGGTAGTTTTGGCAATCAAATCCATGGTAGCAGGGTCAGGACCATGAGTTAAGAGAGCCGTTGTTAACAAAATAAATGTTACTATTGTCATTATGTTTTAAAGTCTGGTTGTGACATATGGAGGCTTGATTTCCAGTGATGTGTATAATGAAGTGAGGAAGAGATTTTTACTGTACCTGCCCTGCTTTGAGATCTTCTTAATGTCTATTTGTTTTTAAACTCTTTCTCAGGATATGGAAGCAAAATGAGTTAATGTCAGTAAATGCACTGATGTGTCAGAATTGTGGATTTTATTCATACTTAAAGACTTGCATTGAGGTGGCTTTGTTTCATATTATGTCTTTTTTTTCCTCTTGGCAGTGTTTTAAAAAGTTATGTGCATGCATAATCATATGCAGCGCTTTATTGCTTATTTTTGGCAGTGCACAAGAGCAAAAATTTAATTTGCTCCTTTCCAAAAGTGCATTGTGTTTATGTAATGGATTTGCATCAGTTGCAGTCTGTAACACAGCTAAGTGTTTTAATTGGCAGAACACCCACATCAAGACTTGTTTGTTTTTCTGATAAGGAAAATGCCAGCTAAGTTAGACCATATGTTCTGTTCAAATAAGGAGCGACATATTCACATATAATGGTCATTCTTTAAAAATAAAATTAAAATGAAAAAGTAATACAAAATTAATGTGGAAGAGGGGTAAGTTTATGCATAATTTTGAATTTCCATTAGTTTTCATAAACAACAAGTATTTTGCTAAGGAAGGCTGGTCAGCTCAAATTTTAAGTGCTTGTGGTTTATGACTGTATGCATTGATGATCTGAGTGACATTAAAATTGAAGTGTACATTGTTTGCTGTTTTTTTCTCAGAAGATTTACATGGTCTTCGTGGTTTAATAAATAATTGCCTACTTTGAGAAACTTGAAATTCATGTACAATATTGTAGTTTAACAATACATCAAAAAATGTGTGAAATATGGTAGTAAGATGGGAAGAAAAATAGAAGTTAGAGAGCTCTGTTTAATGGAATACATCCTCTTCAGCTGCCAGTCATGAAGGAGCTTGACAGGCTTCTAGTGCTTCACAGCTGCAGAATCTATTTCTGCTTCTTCAGGGGAAATTGGAAAACTTCCACACTCTTTGCCAGCCTGAGAATCCCACATTAGGCATCTGCTGTGCTTTTACTGCAGAAAGGGGACCCTGACATTGCCCAGCTGTCAGAGATGGCATTTGAACTCCTGCTGGTAATATTCAGGGAGCTATTACTTATGCTCTGATCCTGATATCTTACTACAAAAAAAAAAAAAAAAAAAAAAAAAAAAAAAAAAAAAAACCAAATTAATGGACTTAAGTTTTTTTTTGTTTCTAGGTAACTTGTAGGAAATATTCAAAGTTGTGTCCTGGCTTAGACCCAGCTTTGAGCCAAACATTCTTAATTTCTTGGAGTGCTGATTTTGCTTCAGGATTTTTCTTTTTGCCCACAAGGGTGACAAAGTCTTCATTGTATTTGACTTGTATTAACTTCTAACTCCTATAACAGAGCAATCCTAGAACTGATTTTTAAGGACGTAACTCATGTGGTATGTGCTAACATAGAACAAAACTAAACTTTTATTAAAATTTATGCTGACCAACATACACTGACTATTCTCATCAGTGGAAACCATCATATTATTGAAGGTCTAGTCAGGAATATTGCGTATATGTGATGACAAGTAATAGTAGTTTGATGTGAGAAATCAGAAACTGAATAAGAACCAGCTGTTGATGTGGTTTCTGAGAAACAGAGATTGGTGTGACTTCCTTTAGCTATATGGCAATTTCTTTTTTGGCAATAACATGACCAGGAAGACTATAGAGTTTCAGCAATACACAAGGAAGCAGCTGATGGGCATTAACTGCCTGTTATATAACATCCTATTGGATGTTATATTTGGTAAAAGAGAAATTAATTTAAAAAAAAAAAAGTGATATTACATTAGGTTCATCTAGTTTTTTTAGAAACAAAACCTCTGATGATTTTAGAAAGAAAAAAGACTGATGGCCAGTCTTGCCAAGAGGCCAGGAATTTAGAGAATTAATTTAACATCTGTACCAACTGCACATCATTTTGTAAACTTTGAAAAAACAGAGAGGCATCAGAATGAATCCGTTAAGAAGGAAGAGGATACTCATCCAACAGAAAGTGTAGTTTCATAAAAATAAATGATTTGATAATATTTTAGAGTTTCACGTAAATTACAGTGGGCTTGTAAGTAGTAAGTGCCACTAAGTTGATCAGTTTATTAATGAAAGATTTGAGTGTACTGCAACAGCTGACTGAAAAATTTGGCCTTAAATGTAAGGAATTCCATTTTTGGAGAAGAGGTCTAAGATGATCTAACCCTTAAATGTATGGGGTTTGATAGATAATTGGCAGTATAGGTGAACTTCATTTAAGGCTGGGAATAGTTATTGTGGTGTGGTTAGTTTTCCTGTTTTACATATGTTGATATATGTAACTAATCCCAACAGTCGTTAAGAATATCTCTGTGGTTTTAGAAAACACTTTCTATTCTTTGTTTTGGAGAGTTTTAGCTTCTGACCTGCAGCACCATTATTTTTAGGATTATTCTAGAAAAAAAAAATTTATACTAGTTGTAATTTAATGTCAGTCTAGGTATAATGATACCATTGTGTTGCAGTGGTAACAGCAGCCTCGTGGCTTTTTCTGAGTTGTTCTCAAAACACATGAATGTCCATGAGCTTCTGAAGAATTTTTTTATTATATCATTGCCTGTGTATTTAGAATGATTATGCTGTGATCTGGTGCAGAGCCTTAAATGAAGTAACAGCTTGTCTTTTATGTTCTTGAGTCAATCTCTAATTTTTATTGGCAGTTGTGTATTTCACTGTTTATTTTATTAAGTGAAATCTGTTTCTCTAATGTCCTGTGCAGAATGTGAAAGATGATGGGCAGCATGTATGGAGATTGAAACACTTCAACAAGCCTGCCTACTGTAATCTTTGTTTGAACATGCTGATCGGAGTAGGCAAGCAAGGTCTCTGCTGTTCTTGTGAGTATAAGCATTTCAGTGTCCATTTGCTTACACGTCTGTTCCTAGAAATGTTGTTCTTGCTGCAAAACAAAGAACTAGTGGCTTCTCCTTACAAAACCACTTCCACCACAGTAGCGTATCCCCCTCCTCTTCTCTGCTTGAGTGCTCATGGTTGTTTTTTTAATTTTTCAGGCTATTTGGCTTTAAAATGCGTTGTTTGAGGGAGTTTTCTGCTTTCAAAGGGTTATCACTCTTAGTTCCCTTTGGAATCTATTGCTCTTTTTTTCTTTGCCGCAATTGCTTTTTATTTTTTATTAGAGAGTATCAGGCTTGAGTTTAACTTTATACTTTTGTTACTCCTTTTTTGTTTTTATTAATACTTGTACAATAGGTATCAACTTGACAAACATCTAAGTCCCATGCTTTTTGATTCAAATTTTCCACAGAGTTGTTGTTTTGTTAATTGTGAAGGTGAAAATCCCAGTTTCCCAGAAATCAAGTTCCTGTAACAGTTCTAAAGTTTTGTATAGTTCCTTGTTTTGTAGTCGTCTCAACCTGCATGTTAGGTGATTATAGATTGTAAGAAAAGGAACGCAGAAAAGCTACTGAATAAATTTTGACCTACATTAGGCTATTAGACGCAGTTACTACCTGGCAATTCCTTGAGCTGTATTTTCTGATAATCTGTTAACCTGTGTTTGACCACTTAACATGTCCCTTGAGAAACCAAGGCTTGATATCTTTCTTTTGTGGTGTGTTCCAATGATTAATTTTTTTAAAAAGACCTATTTTCTGATTTGAATGTATCTTGTAGATGGGTCCAATGATTGATTCATGTTATGCTCTACTCCATTAGATTAACAAGATCTTTACTCCACAACTATATTCTTCTCATGATGATACCACGGCACCTTTCATTTTTCTTTTTGTTAAAATAATCAGTTTCTCAGTGTGACCGACTTCCACTGTTTTTGGTATGAAAGATAGCCCCTCACAGCTGAGGATGATGAGGATCTTTCTGCCTGTAAAGTTCTATTGATTTAATTTGAGATTAGTCTGAATGAATGAATGAGGGGTTTGAATTGAAGGGTTTCTCTCCTCTGGGGGCCACAGACCTCTGAAATATAATTCAAATGTAAATCCTTGTATGCATTTTCACATCATATAATTTCATTCACCATACTATGAAACGGGAAAGATACATTTATTGAAATTCAAACAAATAGAAATTACATAACTTGAGATTAATAAATGCTGATGACAGTAACTGGAATATATACATAAAATGCTGATTTGACTATTAGATCTTGAAATGTTACATTCTTTAATATTCTTTTTTGTTAGACTTACTTTGTGAAGAAATAAGACCTGTATAAGTTGGAAAGAGTTCTATTGAGTAAATCCCTTGCAATGTTGGTCACCTTCAGTGCTTATCAGAAATGGGTAGACCAGTTACATAAATTGTCTCAAAAAGACCAGCCTTGCAAGATCTGTAATTTTTTTCTGCTGCAGTGTGTCTTTTGAGAATGCATTTATTATTGTGCTTGGCATTTATTTTGTGAGAACAATGATCTCAGAGTGTCTGAAGAACATGCTCCTTTCAATTACTTCATGCAGCAAGAGGCATGAGTCTACTTGCAAAACTATTCCACTATTTCCTTATTTAGCTTTTTATCCAGTATATTTTCAAAGCATTGCTATAGATTTCATTATTTGCATTTTAGATTGTGTGGGAGGAAAAAAAAAGAAAAAGGAGGGAACCACAGGGGTCCTCACCATCCCTCCATGGTCCAATCAACAATGTTACTCCCTGCAGTTTGTCTGATTAATGGCTGCGCCTCCCACTGGGTTTGTGTAATAGGTGCAAGCAAGGTGTTTAGAAGTACTTTGTGCTTAATTGCTCTCGAGGTCAAAAGCCTGAGACATATACCATGCAGGGAGAAATTCATTCTCAGTTTTTAATAGTTGACTCTATTCAAGGCAGGCATAAGCTGTAGCATCGTTTCCTCATCTTTGCACAGTTGTATCATTGAAGTCAGGAGAGCTTTGCATTGTACCCTGCATTGTATGTTTTCCAAATGCAGCTAGCATGATCTTTACAGACCTGGTCAGCAACAGCAATTGCTTAAAAGGTGTTTGAGGGCTTAGGGAAAAAAAAAGCTTCTCAGGAGTTAGTATTATGTAAAATAAGAATCAAATTTATGGTGATTATATGGAATACATGTAAACAACTGCTATTCAAAAATGGACTAATCAGCCATTTCTGATTTCTAAATCAATGGTAGGAACAACGTAAATTCGTTGGCTTTTATTTTTGCGCTTGCCAGCTGCTCTCATGCCTATAGTTTGTAAAATATATGTTTCTTCCTACTAGCAAATGACACAAACCATTTGGGAGTCACCAATTTGTCTTTAATATTTTTGTCATTTGGGAATTATTGTGAAAAAATTTAGTAAGGTCTGATTTAATTAAGCATTTCCTGTTGTGCAATGATAGTGCATTCTTGGATTTCTCACTTGCATAATATTTCCTGTTCTAATTGGCCTTTTGTATTCCATGGAAAAAGCAGTCTAGTTTGAGTTTTCATTGACTGATTGGATTGATTATTTAGAGATGACATGCTGGTAATGCTATTTGTTTCATAGAAATGCAGTGAGAAACACCATTGCTTCAACATCTAATAATGTGTGTCTTTTTTTCAGTTTGCAAGTACACAGTCCATGAACGCTGTGTCTCCAGAGCTCCTGCATCTTGCATCAAAACATACGTGAAGTCTAAAAAGAATACTGATGTAAGTTGGGGGTAGCATTAACTTTGTCATGTACCTGTTAATTTAGTAACTCTATGTATATCCACATTTTTCTTTTGCAGGTAATGCACCATTTTTGGGTAGAAGGAAACTGTCCAACAAAATGTGACAAGTGTCACAAAACTATAAAGTGTTACCAAGGCTTGACTGGACTTCATTGTGTTTGGTGTCAGATTACAGTGAGTATACTACAGTAAAACCTTTAACACAGGTTTGAGAGATAAAAATCATTGAATGTTTTTTCTATAGCCTCATAATCTGGAATGTCTCATTCAGTTTAAGTCATCAGCAATGCCTAGTGTGTTTTTAAGGAATGGTATATGCAGAATACTCTTAGGACTTCTTAATTGTGGCAAGCAAATATGCTTATTTCACGTCATGAAATGCTTATTTCAATATGTCATGAAGCAAATTTCTTCATGACAATATCCATATGAAAATAATGTGTGCCACTAAAGAGCAGAATTCCCAATCTACACTACAGCAAGATTATGAAAGAGTTCTCAGTACCATGAAAAATCAAGGTTACTGTAACACTAGGTCTAATTGGTGATGTACTGACAGGCAAATGAATTTGAGGACATCTGGTAGGATACAGTGATTCCAAGTGTCTGGGAATAATAGCAGAGACAAGTTGATAATATACTAATCTATGCACCAAGTCAAATATATACAACTTTTGTGCGCGCCTTATTCAGCAGGAACCAGTAACTGGAACTAATGACATTCAGGGAACACTGCCCTTATAAGTGAGATCTTCATGCTAGAAAGAGCAATGCCAGTATTTCTGTTTCTAGCCAGGGCAGGATTTAAATCTAAATGGGGAGAGATTTCAGCCTTCTTCACGTGTATTTGCTGGTTTTGCTGATATCATTATTATTATTGTTACGGAACAGCAGTTGTTTGTTCAATGCTTTAAATAATAATATGAGACTGAGGCATTAGTGGATGTTTGTTTTAAATGTACAAGTTTGGATGCTTTATGACATATTTTCTTAACACAAGAATAGAAAATATGAAACATCATCAAAGAAAATAGATCCAGGATGCTTTCAGTGATGAGCTGTTATGATTACTTATAAAACAATGTTTTAGAAGAAAGCAAATATGTAGTCCAGATTGCTGTCAAAATTTGGATAATTTATGTAAAGAGTAAAACACCCCATCCAAAATGTTTTGCGTGTAGATAATTAAACTTAGGCAATAGCTATATGTGTTTAGCAATAAAAATAAAAGTGTTCTGCTGTAGATACAGAAGTGTTTACACTTGTCTAATATGTGTATATCATTCAAGAAATATATATTTTGTTACTTATATTGACTTCTAAAGTCAAAGGAAGTTGTAAAATCAATCTTTCCTCAGTAGAAATTATTTCCCCATTAGTTCATGTGGATCTGGACCATATTTGAAGTTGTACATCAAGATTCAGAGGATTTTCATTAACAACTGTTATTCACTGAAGAAGTACTGTGGTGGAATTATTTATAATTTAAATCACTCTAAAAAAATACTAAATTGTTGTGAAAATGTCGTAGGTGCTTGTGTTCTTCTTTAAATGCGTAAATAAGCTGTCAAGGTTCCAATTAAAAATGGGTGTGTGTTTTTTGACAGCTGAAATTGAAAATGTTGACACTAAGGTTTACAATTTTTCAATTTATTTCCATCAGTAATTTGAAGGGTTTTTTAATAGTAATTTTCTATTTTCAAATAAATTTAATATGTTTTATTTCTTTTTTAGAGATTCAGATGTGAATTAGACACAAGTGAGGAATGAGTGCTTTTAAATACTGCAAATTTCCTATTCACTTCTAATTCTTTCCATTTGATATATTCTACTGCAGTAACTTAATTTTCTGATAGTAACACCTTTATTACAGAAAAAAACTGTTCTAAATTTCTAACAGATGCATGATTTTT
Source organism: Sterrhoptilus dennistouni (assembly GCA_013397095.1). Lineage (NCBI taxonomy): Eukaryota > Metazoa > Chordata > Aves > Passeriformes > Zosteropidae > Sterrhoptilus > Sterrhoptilus dennistouni. The sequence goes on along the minus strand of VWZU01000607.1, from coordinate 1,138,718 downwards.
GAATGGATATTCTGAGTTTCTATAATTATCACATCCTTCATGTGTTCAACTCCTTATACTGCACATTTACAGCTTATAGTCGAAGGGGATGCTATTTATTACAGAAATAATTCTGAGCCTCTTTCATGCATTTTAAATGTATCTGTGCTTACAACTTAATAAGGTCACTTCTGATGTCAAATGACTGACTCAAGTCCCAAAACTTAGAGGTGTTTCTCACTAAGGAGGCTTGATACACTGACTTCTCAGCCACATCCATGATTCCTCTTCCATTTGATTTGTAGTTCTTCATCACGGTTGTGTAAATTTTTCCCCCTCATCTTCACTCCAGCAGGTACACTTTTTCCTTTGCAGGTTTGAGAGATGTCATATTCTACAAAAGATAGGTTTAGGATAAGGGAGTTTTGGGGAAATGTATTTAAAACCTGCTAAAAGACAAGGGTTTTGAGAGGTATGCATATTATTTTATTTCTTTGTGTCAAAGTTTTATTTTCATTAAAGCTACATTTCTTCTACCTTTTCTGTTATTTGCTAAGTGCCAATTCTGTTGTCAGAGATCAGCAGAGACTAATAAGAAGATTAAGCTATATTTTCATAGATAAGTTTGCATGCCACTGAGTAGCAAAGCTGCTAATTACCACTGAATGTGTGAAGATACTTTTATTTGATGTAGCATGGCCTGGTGTGCATTAATTATGGTACAAGTAGCCTTACCACTGAGGCAGAGAATTAGCATGACAAATGATTTAGATTACAGGGCTACCAAAATACCCTCACAATAAGGCTTTAATACTCAGAGTAAATTGAAACTCTTTAGACTTTTATTTTCTGTTGCTAAGTAACTGCCTTAAAAGGTAACTTTGCAGTATAAATTAATATGGACAAGGCTAATATTAGGTGCCATTCAGTTCAAAATTCAGAAATGTCATGTCAAAATTAACTGTACCAGGTAATTTTATGAAAACCATATTTATTACCAGTAGTTTATATACATCAGCAATTAGTACAATTCTATTGTAATTTTGATAGAGTTCATATGAGTTGAACCATTTAAGTGAAAATGAGTCAGTCACTGAAAAAATGTGATTTACAGATGCAGGCGTTGAACTGTAGGTTTTGGAACAGCTTTTGAACCTGGGGAACTAATGCTGTATGCTACCTGTTATACTAGATAAATCACTTGTTAATAAGTATTTTACCTCACAACTCATGATATTTATTAGCCTGATTATTTTTTCTTTACTGTAAATATACATATCTTTTCAAAAATGTCCATCTCTGTGGGAAATGGATGCTATCTGAACAACTTAATGAATTTTACTGAATCTGTACAGAGATAAAATTCAGAATAATTTAGGTTGGAAAAGACCTTTATGATCACTGAGACCAGAAAAAGAAACTTCCACAAAATTTTACAATATTAGTTTATTTTATTCTGACTATGTCTAATGATATTGCAAAGTATACCAATTAATTGTGAATGCTTTAGATGATCCAAGAACACAACTGTGCCTTTGTACTGTGTGGCTGGATATTTAGAGTCATTTGAATTGAGTTAAATTCTAAATTATGAACAAGAACTCTTGATTGCTAATGCAAAATATTTAATCATTTATCATTACTTGTTACTGTTTTATGTTCCTGTTATATGCACATTTATCTATTCAGCCTCTGTAACAAAATGGAAGTCAGCCAATGCTCTTCCTGTCAGCAGACCTGAGGATATTCTTTTCATGTTTTCAGAGTAGAGCTATTGTCATTGCTTTCAAGAAAACTGGATGAATTCTAAGCATAAATTAGAAAAAAGGAGAGTAATTCCAGTTCCTCAGCAGTCAGTGGAAGCCTGAAAACTGTTTCAGTGAAGACCAAAATTTACCCAATGAAACTTAACATAGGATATTCCTGTGTTCTGCTCTAATATCTGAATCTGTAGTAGCTATCAGCTTCAGGAAAGAAGCAGAGTTACACCAATAGTGACAAAAGCTGCCTTGAATTACTCACTAGTAGGAGAACAGAATTTCCTAGTTCGGTGCAAGAAGTTCTCTTCTGAAATGAAGCTTTTGGTCACTAGTATGCTGATGTTACTGTACTGCTGTGCAGTGTTCTATTTTGTGTGCTGATCCACACATACAATTCCCAAACTGAAAAATACTATAATCCATCATTCTTCACTTCAGTATAAATCTGCTAATTTTGTCCATCCTAGGGAGCTTTCCACTGCAATGTGTTTTGTTTTCCTTCCAGCACTTCAGTAATAATTAGATTAATGAAACTCACACCATTCTAGGATCCCCTTTTTCTTATGCTGTAATGACAAAATGTGTAAGTTAAATCTTCATTTTTTATCTTCATGTAGTTGCATAACAAGTGTGCTTCACATCTGAAACCTGAATGTGACTGTGGACCTTTGAAGGACCATATTTTACCACCTACATCAATCTGCCCAGTAGTATTGGTGAGTCGTCTGTATGTTAATTTCAGATTTAATCCTCTCTCATTTGCAGCATTAAAATGCTGCTGGGACTGGCTGTCAGGTATTTGCTAAATTCACAAGACTATCTGAACTTAAACAACGTGAAATCCTGGCTGATGGGTTTATGGGCATAAGTGTTTTACCCTCTGTATATTGCATTTTCCTTCATGTGAGAATGAACTTTCTGCAGGGTATATTATACCTGACGCTGACTCAGGTTTTATCACTTATTCAGACTGTACTTACCAGAAACTGTATAGGCAGAACACTTCTACATTTTACATCTTTTATAGATCCAACTTCCCAGAATAATGAAGTTATTCTTATGGTCAGTTTTTGCTTGGGATGCATATTGTATATCTGCAATGCTGAGGTCTCTGATCTAAGCCGGAGGTTACCTAGAATGATGACACTGGTCTTGCAGTAAGCTATGCATCAACATTATGGTATATTTTATTCTGCAGTCGTGGACAGTAAATTTCTCTGTCTACAAAAACAATAACTCAATTCAATGAAAATAAAAATGCATGCTGTGTGTAGGTTGTATAGAAAAGAGCTGACCGTTTTATCATTAAAAAAAAGCTTGAGAATTAACTTATGTATTCACATATTAAATTGGATATTTTATGCTGATGAAAGTCATGGCATCATCATGTTTGTAAGAGAACAGATGAGTGGTCTGCTTTAAATATATTTCATAGTAAGTGTAAGAAATGCTTGAACTTAAAAAAGTGTAAAATGTTGAGAGGAGGCAAAAAAAGGAAAATATACATCCTAATCTTAAACCAGTTGGTGATCATTAGGAATAATATTCGTGTCTGTTGTAAATTACTTGTTTTCTAATTAATCCTTTTGGCTGTTTGTTTATAAATCTGTTAGACTTTGCCCCTATATGTGTGTGAAGTGGGATTATTCTATTGCTCTTAATGAAACCATACAATGGAAACCTGCCTTTAATATTTATGAAATACTTTAAGTATTTTTAAGTCACAAAAGTGGCGTTGTATTTTGGTATTATCTGGATGAGTTCTGATTAATAGTTATAAAATACTATTTAAAGTTTTTTTGATTATTATATTCTGTATTGCGTTATATAATTTTCAGGATTTGAGGTCATACTTTAAAAGTTTGCCTCTGGAAATTGTGATTCTTTTATTGGACTATTGTTTTCATTTTAATGTTATTTATCATTTGCCATTGATATAAATGGAATGAATCCTCAGCATGAAATTTTATCTTCAGTTATATTGGCATAACTACATTTTCTTTTCAGGAGAGGAAGAGGAATAGAAGAATTAGGATTTTTATTGGAGTTTAGTTAAGCTGTTTAGAGGATATGTAGAACCACTCTAGAGTCAAATCACCCATGAATAGATTTGTTTTATCTCCAAATTTCAAGGCATATGCCGAAGTAAATATTTTTTCCTGTTTTGGATTCATGTTACTAACAATACAACACAAGACATGTATTTCAGCACAATTTGTATTGTTAGGAATGGAAAGTATATTTTAAGGTGGTTTAATGGGGACTTTATAATTTTGTAGTGTATTTGTTCATCTAGTAGTTTCTTCCAAAAATGTATTAAAATACTGAGTTTAATTATGTTACAAATACTACTTCACTAACCTAGCTAATAATAACTTCTTCTGAAAGTGATTGGTTATAGCGTACATATAACTTGTGTTAGTAATTTTTAATTAGTGTCTCCCATTTCCTGTTATGGGGATTCCTTTTGAGAAACATAATGCTTCAGTGTATGCGAAACCAGCATTCTCAATAATGACAGCAAAACCAGTGAATATATTCTTGTGAAAACTGTCTAACCATGCAATAGGCAGTGTGCCCGTTCGTAAAAATGTGTTTGGACATACAAATCTGACAGTGGAAGGGTCCTTCACCCAGGTCACACATTTAGTGTCAGTGATCAGCTGAGCATTGATATTCTTGCAGTGCTGTGAATATGTGGAAGGTAAATAAAAGCAGATAACCATAATGCTTGTTGTACCAGGCATATCCTCGAGTATTTTGAGGTAAATGTATTTTCTTCTCCTGTAGAATATAGGGAAAATAACAAGGTGAAAAATCTTGTGTCTTTGATCTCCTAAAAATGTTGGCCCTCCCTTCCACCTGTAACTTTCTAAGCCCAGATTTCTTACAGAAAATTACAGTACCCATCTCAGAACAAGATGGCTTCTAAGTTTTCCTTCAAGAGTGCAGGGTAAATCCCTTCTCATCTATTCTCTTTTGCAGAACTAGGGACATTCACATTTTTGCCTTTTTTCATCCAGCATTTCTTATGTCTCATTTCTTCAGTTCGTGTGAAGTCCAACCTTACCAATTTCTACACAGTTAAAGGATTTTCTCATACACTGCACTTCACAACACCAGTGCAACCAAAATGATCTCTCTGCTTGAGTGTCTCTTAGTGGCTGGAGGGAGAACCAAAATGCCTTGTCATGTGAAAGTTAGATGGCTGGTTTAAGTTAAATAAGGGCCCTCCCTTCTCCAAGACTGCACAAAACAGAGCTTGTCAAATGTTAAATATGATAAGCTACATTGTCAGTTGAAAAAAAACAGTGGGGATGCTCATGCAATTGATAATGTGTACATCATAAAAACATTGCATTTCTGTCTAGATTCAATGTCTGATAATGATTTTTCATATCTCACTGCATCAATTTTAAAATGTTTTAAAATGTTTTAGTAAAATGTAGTTTGTCAACTTTAGTCCTTTTTGCTTTTCTGTTTACCCTACATAAGGCTTGTTGTATGGTGAAGTTTTTTGTTCAAGTTAAATGAGTTTTGTTATAAACTGTGTGCAGATCTCAAGTGATAGTCTTTTAATAGATGTCAGATACACTTTAATGTTACTCTCTTTTATTTCAGTAACATTTTAATTAATTCATACTGATTGAATAAATGTACATTGAGACTTGTTTCCTAATGAGGGCACATTTAGAGGAAAGGTTTTGCATCATTCTGATATCCTGTGGGTAATTATATTCTAATTATATGGTGGGGGGGAAAAAGTCTATAACTCAGTACTGATATTGTTCATTGGACCCAATTAATTACATGCACATAATGAAAGTTCATGATAAGGTTGACTGGCAGTGAGTTTAAAAATCTTTAACTCAATTGAATCCTGGCCTACCAGGAGTACAGAATTAGATCATAACCAGGTTTAAAACTGGGTATTGGAATGAGATGAGTGAGTAGTGAAGAAAACAAGATTGGTCTCTGCTTATGAGACAGTTTCCCTCACCCTGTCCCTTTGTAAGGCAGAAAGGGAAAAATGCTAGCATACATTTTGTCTTCATTTCATGCCTTCCTTTACTTTGCCCCATTTACTGATAAACATATAGGATGTTCTAATTTTTATTTATGTCTGTAGAAAAGTAATTAGATTTTCAATTTCCCAACAAAATAGATACAGCCCTGGGTAGTGACAATCCAACCAATAAAAGTTCACTATTTAATAAATAGTAATGTGTATTTATTTTATAGTGCATGATGATTTTGATTCTCCTATTGTATATGTGAGTTTTGCAATAAATTTTTTCACTTAATTTGTAGCATTATTTTTTAAAATCTTAATTAAAACTGTTAATTGTGGAATAAAAATAAAATTAAGGAGTAAATGATACAACATAAGGTACCCTGCTTATATTGTGAGCATTACTATATGGCAATTATCACTGTCCCCATAGTAACCAGTTTATTTTAAAGGTGGAGGATCTAGTATAATATTGAAGGTAAGAAATTTAAAAAAAAATTAAAACTGGTTACATTTCTTTTTGTTTTGATATGCAACTTCATTGTTTTGCCTTCTGTGAAAAATGGGTCATCATGATAAAATTTTGAAACAATATACATTTTGTTTCTTTTCTCTTGTGAATGGATTTGACTTTTGCTTTGGGTAGTGAAGATGTTATAATGTTTTATGACAAAGTGTTCTAAGCATAAATACAATTTATGTAAATATGGAATATATATACAGAGATAAATGGATATATATAAAATATGTAGAATTTTTATGCATATAGTGAACATCTGTTTTATATACAGCAATATAAAATACCATTGTAAGTTAAATTCACTTGACCTCTTATTTTAAAATATAGATGGCTGTATAGTTTGGAGGAGGAAACAGATATATCTTAATCCTTTGGTGTATTATTGTACAGAACCATAAATGTTCGAAAATCTTTTGTTTATGACTAGTTCTATTTAGGCACGTAGAACAATATAGACAGCAGATTACAAATGTTTGAGATAGGAAATGTGCCTTATTCAACTGAATAATATGCATTATGATCTGTAGCTTCAAACTTCTGTGAAAATATAGCAAGTGTATTGACATTCTGGCAAAAAGTAATACAGAATTAAAGTTGAAAATACTGTTTAAGAATTTTCTTTCACTATCAGTATTTAGAATGGATAGAATAGCTATTGGCTAGGTGATAATTGTCACATAGTTCAATAGATATTTTTTCCATGTCTGGTAATATGTTTTACTAATATTTTCCTGTGAGGTATGTAGACATTATTCACATAGGAAAGCAAAGTTGTAGAGAGAGAGAAAGGGAATTAGCAGTGCCTGGTTGAAGAATGAGCTTTCCTAATCCCTTTTCCAGTTATTAATCCTAAAATGATTCTTCTGTTTTTATAATAGTAGAGATCAGTTGTAGCTCAGTTAAATCCAAGCTCAACATGGAGCACAGAAAGTCAGTGCAGTGTGTAAGCATTTTATGAGGAACTCAATCCTTTGAAGTTGAGTACTAGCCTTATCATGAGTTTCTGAACAAAGATACTATTAAAAAAAAGCTATTTGAATATATATGCTTAGAGGGGGAGTTGAATTTAGATCTGGTTATTGAATATTAAGTAATGACATAGCAACTGAAAGAGATTTAAAAAACAAAACAAACTGCTTTTTTCCTTTTCAATTTTGTTTCATATTGCAGCTTCAGTTCTCTGAGAATCTAAATCAGACTTGGAATATAATGGTGTCCTTATCTACACTAAGAGCTTTTTCATTTCTTTGAAGTCAGAAGGAAATTAATAATTGCCCTGGAGGAAAATGTATCTTCCTAACTAATTAGCTGTTCGACAAACACAGTTCAATGTTAAAATAATAAGATGCTGATAAACTGAAATGGCAGCCATTCAATCATTTTAAGTTATATCTAGTTGCCTGCCCACAGCTCATCACTACCATCTAAGTTTATTCCTTAAATCCTCAGCCGCTGGAGTTCCATATGATTTTATTTTCAAAAATCTTTTCTAACACTTTTGTCTTTCTTGAACAGTGTATATAATCAGCTGCTATAGCTCAAGTTGGAGTTGCAAATCCAGTTGAAAGTCTTGGACAAAAATATATTGATACATATATTGAATGGGTACAAGATGTAAGGCAAGTTGTCTGCAGAGAACTGTATGAACCAAGGCCAACATGCTAAATGAGAAAGACTTGATTGTGATTTGGTGTGTAATTCTTTACCTTTTTATTTAGACAAACTGGAAAAGGAGAACAAAGTATAAAGTTATCACACAGTGATTCCTTCAGAAGAATCTTCAGAATAGTGATTCTGTTCAGAAGAGGGAACAATCAGCCATTTTAGAAATTATTCTTAAACACATATTCTCCATTCCAGCCTTGGTTTTTTGCATGTAGTTTGGCTGCCAGTATTATGGGTGACAAAATGCTTCCTTCTCAATGGCGTAATGTGATTTTTCCTTTTTTTTTTTTTTTTTTCCCTTAGCTGCAAATGCTTTTCTCAAGACAGCTCTCAAATTAATTAGAATCCTTAACTTTCCTTTAGAGTATGGGCATGTGCGGCTCACTGGATGGTATTTTTGCTGAGAATTGGTTAATAATCTTGTCCACAGGATGACTTTTAGCTTCTGCCTAGGGATTTAGAGCTGGGTATTGTGCTACAGCTCTGTGAACTATCAAGACAGCATGATGAGGTGTTCTAATATAGGCTCTTTTGATTAGCATGTACTCAGTGCTGGAAATGTGGAGAATTTATAAAATAAATTTTCAAAATATTTTAGATCTGAATCACAGTTATTTGGATGAGATATCTAATAGATACTACAGATAGATTCTCCGCCATGGTTTTGGCATAGTGATGATGTGGGTTTTTTGGTTTTTTTTTAGTTTTCTGGATTTTTGAATCTTTAATTCTCTTTGGTTATTGTATAATTATGGACAGAAATTTCATGGAATGGGAGTTTTATAAGCAACGTCCTGCTTAAAAAAATGCCATATAGGTTTACAAAATGACAGTCTAGGAGTACCTAATACTATTAATAATCTATTATTATCATGTTTTTAAAGATTCCCATGTTATTAAAGAAAATAGTTCTAAGGAATCATGGAACAACCTTCCTTCAAGTGCATTAAAAAGATGCCTAAAGCATCAGTTTGGTATTCAAGTCACATATTTAAATTTCCATGGCCTTCATCTTGCAAACATTTGAGGTCATCTTTATGGGATAAACCATGCATTCCGACTGATCTTCTATCAGTCTAGTTCTAGAGTTCTGGAGTTCTAGAATAAGGTTTTTTTAAATAACTATTTTAGTTTATGCATAATAACATAAAAATATACTTGTCTTGTTATGCCACCCCATGTGCAAATAGCGTATATGCTTAATTTGAAAACATATAAAAAAAGAAGTAATTAGCATACAGAAGTAATCTCAAATTTTAAGCTCTCACCTGGCAAACTGTGTAAAAGTATTAAGCATTTATTAATGACTTTGCAGTCCTATAATTGTATAAGTAAACTGTTGTTTCATGTTATGAAATACATTGATTTAAATAATTTTTTGTATGAAGTAATCCACAAAAAAAAATGCAGTTGCTGATTAAAAGGCAAGGTGAGAAAAACCAGTTGTTGCTGTATTTGCCCTGGATTCTATGTCAGCAGTTAAATTATAAAGAGACAGCTCTTTAGTAAGCCTTTAGTAACTATTCATCTGTTTTTACCCTAACACCTATGGTGAGAGTATGGTATTTCTAAAGGTTTGTGTTTTGTGTAAAGAAAAGGATTCTACCTCTGTATAAAGAAGCAGTTTGTGAGGATTAATGATTAATTAATTAATTAATGAGGATTAATGCTAATTGTAGCAGAAGGCAGCTTTTTAACAAGATTCCCTGATTTGGATGAGGATTCAAAGATTTGGAAGATAAAATAGCCATCTAAGTATCAAGTATCTCTTTTTGCTATTCAAAAGAATGAAGTCCTCAGGTTTTCTAGTAATGTTAGCTGATGTTAAAATGATCCCACACATACTTTCCAGTGTGTAAATTACGTAATATGACAGCCAAAACATCGGGAAAGTCCATTCGTGTGAAAGTGTAACAAAGTACCGTGTATGTTGTTGTTGAGTATGACTGCTGCAAGGTCACGGTCCTTGTGAACACCCTGTCCATGCCCTTTGTCATCCCAGCTGTTTGGTGCTGCAGCCTAACATTCTCTTTTTCCAACAGACGCTTCCCACTTTAGGAGGTTTGCTCCCTGAGGTGCGTAGCAGGAGGCATCCATGAGCGCTTGAGTAATAACAGTTCATGATATTGTACATTCTTTCTGCTATGAAGTGCATTTTGGGGCTGAACCAGAAATCTAAAGATGATATTCTGGGTTATTATTTGGAAAGTCCTGTCTTATTTGTCAATTGTTTTCTGATTTGGAATATGAAGTAGATGCAGTTGAGTAGTTCTCATCTGGTAGTGGCATCTCTGGAGCAGTCTTGAGTGGTAGAAGCTCCAGCTAATGAATTCCCACTTCAAAGTGGGAATTCAGGGGGGAAAAAAGACATAAAAAGTGTAAAAAGGGGTGGAAATTTTTTTGTTGTGGTAAGTACTGTTTTGGAAAGTATGTGCACTGGCACATACCAAAAGAACAAAAAGCTTCATTCTTTGAGCCATCAAAATGTACAATAGCATCTGAATTGCTGTATTCAGTATCTCTGTCAACCTCATGCATGTTCACTAAACAAAATGGTTCACAGATACATTGATCATTTTATATACTTTATTTAGCAAGATATTAAAAGTAGCGCAACTGTTATAGAAATATTTATTAAATTGAAAGGTAATTTTTTCCATTTTATAAAACCATTTTCTTCAATGCATGTCAAATTTTTCTTAACATTATTAGAATTTTTAGGCTGTTATCCGTTCTTATCTTCATCTGTTTTTATCTACTTTAAAAATTAAATTGTTTATTTCTTGACACTCTGATATCTTAGTAATGTTTTAATTCCCACAACAAAGATACTCTTGGTCAGGTACAACTGATATTTCATATATAAAAGAAAGGATCTGCACAAGAATATTAAAAAAAATACATAATGAAGTGGTAAATCTTTTTGTGTTCCATTAACAGATTTATTCTTTAGAATTATGATACGATTTATCACATCATGTCATATAAACTAAGTCAAATCCTCACTAGTGTGACACATACCTAAAAATTATAAGATATAAAACTCTAGGTAATCTAGAATCTCTTGTCAGCTTCTTCAGAAATGTTTTAGAGAGCACTATTGGTAGACATGGTGACATGTATTGTGGTATAATACTCATATAAGATGGGTGATATGAAATACTTTATTTGTACTTTCTTCAAAAATCATTGGTGAAGAAAGCAGAGTTTCAGTGTTAATGAGGTCAGGTATCCATCTTTGATCACATTATTAATGCTCTAGACAATTCTGTATCATAAATATTGTTTTTCTTTTATGTTACCTGAGATACATGACCTAATCTCGTATTGTCTTTGTGAACCAAGCAATGGTTTTGCTTATGGAACGGGAAATAAAAGCTGGAGAAGGAATGATAATGCAGCAGTCATAGGACTAAGGACAATGGAGAGTATTTACTGCTATTTGTCTCATGCTACTATTTGTATCACCCCAATATCCAAAACTTTGTTCTGGGAGATTGTTACTGCATTTCACTTGAGTCATTAATAACAGTGGGTTTGGGCATGGGTCTCAGCAGTATATAAATACTTTTCCTCTAAGTAGTAGCATGATACATACAAGAAGATTTTTAGTGCCACAATTTTTGAGTAGGCCTCTTTTGAACTTCTGTTTAACGTCCCTAAATGTGGAAACTCAGTGTGCTGGGTCTGTTACTTTCTGTTAATTTTTTCTTTGAATTATCACAAATGTGTCCTTTAGCTTGAGATTTTCCTAGACCTTTTTAAATTTGCTCTTCATCTCTGATTTTTGCTAGAAATCGTAACTTTTACTAACTTTTTCTCTGCTTTACTGACATCTGATTTGATTTTTGAAGATGTTGCAGTATTCACGAGCCAGATTTGGCCACAGTGTAAAATCCTATTTAACAGGGTATGCTTTCTTTTTATAAAAGGAAGTGGCTTTGAAGGGTAATTGTTCACAAGGTTGTTTAAAACCTCAAAGCAACTTTTTAAATTTGTAATGAATGTGAAGCTTCCTTCATATGGAAGTATATTACTTGCTGTCCTTGGGACTAACCAATGTATTGTGCAAAATATTTTGTGTTAGTTCAACAATTTTATTCTCTTTGGGTGCCTCATCCTGGTTCAACTTTGTGAAAAAATCGTCAAAGTGCAGAACTGGTGATTTCTTAGGCAGTTTTTTTTGTTTGTTTCTGAGGTTAAGGAGGAGGTGAATAGTTCTAATTGCTTCTATTGTTTTTTCTCTTTAAAGTAATGATATTGCAGTCTAGAATCTTGGACCTCGTCTTGTACCAACCAAGCTGCTCAAAGCATCCAGGAGCTCTGTTAATTAACCTCCTAGGAATCTCACTGCATACAGACAGTAGTGTAAACTCCCCTGTTGTGTTTTTTGGGGATTTTTCAGTGGCATAGATTTGTCCATCCTTTTATACAAAATGTGGTCAGATTGTAACAGTTCCCTCAAGCACTTGACTACCCAAAGCAGCCTAGGATGACCTGGACCACTCTTTGCATCAGATCTAGACTGAGACACTGTCAGTATCAGTTACAGAAGCTGAAGATGGTATAAAAACAGTCAGGGTCCACATTTCTCTTAGAAGGCAGTGTATTAAGCTGGGAGTTATTCCCTTCCTGACAGAATCTGTGTCAGTGCTTCTTGCCAGTAAAAACTGCTCCTGAAAGAGTTTCATGGATTAATTGCTACTAGGATCCCTAAGGCTTTATGGGAGGTAGCACAGAGATGGGTTTGGCCTGGTATGGAATGTAAATGGTAACATTTAATGAACTTGTTACTGAATGTGGTTGGTGGGGGAGCAACAATGTCCTTCATGCTCCTTTTCTAGTGCAGCAGCTTTGTGCCAGCCCATTCCCTTAACTAGTTTAAAGCCTCCTTGCACTTGTGAAGTGAGGAAAGTGGCTGGGGTGCAGCTGGGATTGGAGACACTGATTCTGTTTGATAAACATCTGCTGTCTTAATTTATGGTGCGTTTTTTGGACAACCTAAAAGGACATGCTGTTTGCAGTTTATAAATAGAATAAATGAGGTACAAAGAATGAGAATACTTTTTTCCGTGAGATTTCTCTGAAATGGCCTGGTAACAGTTGAAAATACAATTGCAACAATTTAATTCTGAGTTTTTCTCTTTCAAATAACCATTTCATTGTGCTGTGTATCAGATGTAGATACACTTAGAATCTGATGTAGATTCTGGTTTCCTTCTGATAAAAAATACATGTTTTTTATCATTATCAAAAACTACTCAGCTAGTTAATTATGGTACATTTAGACCAGGTATATTTTGCAAAAGTGGTGAAGTACTCTGAAGCATCCAACCTTTGCTAGCAGTCAGGATGAAATTTTGAAAAATTACTGATCTCTTATCAATATACTTATTAAACAATCAAGTATATTGTATAATTGGCTTTCAAGTTTCAGAATGGCATCCTGGTAATGTCAGATTATCTTTTCACATCATTGCATTAATTGGTGTTGTGACTGCACACTTTTCATCCATCTATTGCCTAGTCATTATGGAATGTCCAGGCACATTGATAGATGCTATGTGAAGTGGCCAGACATTGTGTATTAACTTTACTGAGATCTCATTTTCATTAAAGCAGAGTCTGACATTACTTGCTACTCTAAAAAGCAACTTTGTAGCAGTACAGGCTCAATTATAGTTGCATAGGGTTATATAATGTGTTAAAATGTTGCCTTTTCTCCTTTTCGCTTTTCAAGGAAAGACAAGCAACAGTGAAGAAAGAAAAGAGCTGCCCCCAGCAAATGAACAAACTGGGAGAACGAAACAAAATGCAAAGGGCAAACTCTGTCACCGTAGATGGACAAGGCCTTCAGGTGTGATTATTGTTATTTTAATATTAAGCAGATAATTTTAAATATGACTTGTGAGATATGTTTAAAGTGAAATATGCATTCACTCTTCTAATTTTTCACTTTTCCATATTTTAAAAGGCAAATAAGTAAGTTCTTCCATTGGTTTAGGAATCCTGTGATACGCATCTACTTCTCATGTGATTGTTAGGATTTCCTAAGATGTTAAGGGGGAGGGGGGACTAGCTCTTAAACACTTTTGTCATGGGGTAAAGCTGAACTAGTTTATTTTGATATCTGCCATGCAGTGTTGTGTAAATTTGCATTATTAATCTAAATCTGTTCTGATAACTGTTACCTGTTCTCACTTGGACCTATTAATTAATGGATGGGGTAAATTTCAAAGGGTGTTATGTGTCCAGGTATTTCTAAGTAGGGTATTTGGCATATCAACATTAACAGTGGTGAGAAGCAACATGTTTTCATTGCTAGCAATGTCTATAGTAAAAATGGAAGTTTTTCTACTTGAAAGAAGAGCTCATGTGTGTGATGAGCTAATGTTATTTAAGGGTGGTGACTTGAAAGCATGCCTGAATTGCTGACTTCTTTCCCTTGAGATGAGAGTAGTTTTGAGTGAAATCAATGTCTGTATGAAGGATGCTGCTGCTTTATTTCCTCAGGAGTTAAATTATCATCATGATAACGATGCGATAATCATTTAATATACATAGTTGTCTGTTCTCTCTGTCTTTTGATATGTTGCAATTGGGCTTTGGTAAAAAGATTCCATTACCATATATCAACTACCTTATGCCTCATAATTATTTCATCTTGTTGTGTCAGGATAGGAAGGCTTATTGTATTGTTTTGTCTTTTAGGTTAGTCAAACATTCTTGTTATGACAACCCAAAGAAGGGGAAAAAATCCAAACAAAACCTGAAAAACAAACCCTAAAACCTGTCCAGTCACTTGGCTGCTCCATTGATGGTAAAGTTGGATATTTGAGCAATCATTATCGATTGCTTTCAAGAATCTCTTCCTGTACCTACCATTTTCGCAGGCTTCATTATTATGCAGATCATATGTGACAAAACATGAAGCAAAAAATACTAGAGTCTTAATTGAAAGAAAGCTCAAGTTCTGTCTAATCAGTCACAGCGTCATTAATAAGTTTGTGCTAAAGGAAACAACACAGTGTTTTCTAACTTTTGGGTGATATTCATGCAATTCCAATGATACGAAGTATTCTAGATCAAGGAGCATCTTTGGCATCTCCTTTTGGTTGCAGCACCATGTATCATTATGAATTTTGTGTTTACTCCAAGCATTAGATTACTTATGTTCATTGATTGTTGTCAGCTATTTTTTGTCTCTATTTCCCGCTCATGTGATACCATGCTTAGGATGTAATACTTGGTCTACTCAAAACAGCAGCTTTTAGCACCATTGACTCTTCAACACAAAACTTCAAATTATTATATGTTCTGCTTTCAGGTCATAAGATTTCCCTTAAGTTTTTTAGTGTGATCCAAGACTTGTGTTCTGTCTTCTCTTTCCAAGATGAATCAAAGACTTGGGATTCATCCTTTCTGTTCTTTAGTACTGCTAGAGATGGAGAAAAAGAGAGTGGGGACAAAGATGGTAGAATTATTATTGAATAGATTTGAGGTGTTTTTTGAAGTGCTTGATATTCTGTAATGACACATTTGTAATGTAGTGTGCATGACACAATACTGGTAATCATGGTGATAACATTAGAAATAATTCTGCAGTTATGGCCCTAATTTGCTCATTATACTGTGGTCTTTTTTTTCATGGATGGATTAAATTGGTTTTGAGTAGCAGGAATCCATCTTAGCATCAAATATTTAATTTTTGTTGGCATTAAAAATGATAACCTGTTTTGAATGTAATTACTGTGAAGGCTGAGTGAACCTTGAAGGCTCTCCTACTGAAAGGATGGGATCAATGAGAAGGTTAGGGCCTTTTTTCCTTACAGATCATGTAATTTTTCAACTATTCTCAAAAAGATGTAAGATGCTATAAATATAACTGAGAATTAATGTTAGTGTTTTGCCCAGAGATGATCTGGAGAAAACATTCTGTACCTGATCAAAGTATACTACTCTAATTCTCCCATATCTGGCATGCTACTCTGTTTCTAATACTCTGATTCTGCTGGCATGGTCTCATGTTTACAAGATCTTCAGCAAGCAAGGGTCTTATTTCAGAAAATGTAATTGGTATGTTAATTGCATTTGTTTATGATTTACATTCCAAGGTAAAAAAGCAAAGATCTTCATAGAATGTCTATTAGACCTCTGTTTTCAATATGGGTGAAACTGTACATAAGTGCTTCACCACCTTTTTCTTTCTTTTTTTTTTTACTTTAAGTCACTTGTCCTGTAACATCACAAAGATTGCCTTCAAATTGTGCAAGATTAGGGCTTGAAAATGTTCACTAATTTAGTCTAAATCTTTAGTTGCATTTCATTATATAAAAATACCGTATGTTATTTGGAAAAGTAATTTGGAAAAGCTGTAAAAATTTAATTTAAATTTATTTTGGAACTGAGTGGGATACAAACTAGTTATTAGACTTCTTTTTCTTTTTTTCTGATGATCCAAACCCTTCTACTTGAAATAATCTCATTGAGTCTTGAAATAAAAGATTTGAAATAGAAAAGTCCATCACTTAGCTTTTTTTGAGAAAAAGATCAAGCCCAAACCTTCCTTCCATCAGACAGAGTGAGCAGATAACTTAGTGGCAATGGAGGTCTGCACGACTTAAAGACAATTAATCATAGTTAAGCACATTCATCTTGCTTCTTTCTAGCTAACCAGCATAATGATCAGGATTATTATTTCTAATTAGAGGAAGTAATAGATCATGTATAACCTTAGGATGAGTCCCATTAATTAACCTGCGTCCTAAGGGATTTCAGTAGGTATTCCATCTCTGTCACAATGAGCACCATTGGTTTACACTTAGTTCACAGGAATAAACACCATGAGAATTGGCTAAATAAGTGAAATTGATTAAAACAGTAGGTAAAAATTAAATATATGACAAACTTCACTGTATTCTGCAATTTGATGTATGTTTCAACATGCAGGGCTTTACTGCGCCAAGTGATACTGGGTTGGTTTTATGCTAAGCACCACTGAATTTGTGGACTTTTCCATTATTAGTAGTATGTATTGGGGAAGATTTGATTCTGGTTTTTTGTGAAATCATGAATAGAGTTGACGTACTAGTGCTTAAGATTTCCTATGAAAAGAAAAGTGCTTTTAGATGCCTGAAGAATTATATACATATATCTATAGTATGCCTGTAAAACTCTAGCTATGATATTTCTCAGGTTCTGCCTTAAATTATACTTTATAAAATCTTCAAATTTTGTTATTTCAGGAATTATGAATAAGGATTATGAGCAAGGCCTTTCAGTGTATCATTTTGAAACACAGATGGTCCAGGCTCTGAAGTTGTTAGTGTATGACTTTGGAGATGCTGACTTTGAAT
Source organism: Sterrhoptilus dennistouni (assembly GCA_013397095.1). Classification (NCBI taxonomy): domain Eukaryota; kingdom Metazoa; phylum Chordata; class Aves; order Passeriformes; family Zosteropidae; genus Sterrhoptilus; species Sterrhoptilus dennistouni. The sequence goes on along the minus strand of VWZU01000607.1, from coordinate 1,121,426 downwards.
TCTTAATATACTTTCAAACATTTTGGAATTGATACATGTCTTAAAGTAATACTTCTAAATATGAAAAATCTAGATTTATTGTTTAAAGAGCTGTATTAGAGATCATCTGATGTAATTTTTTTATGTTTAGGTTTTTGGAGTAAAGGCAACAAACACACACATCTCAGAGTATCTGAAAATACAGACTAACCCTATTACTTAGAATGAAGATGTTACTTTGTAAAGCTAAATATTATTGTGAATGTGTTAAACTTCCCATACACAAAAGAATTTAAAAAAAATAATGGTAGAATAATGGTTTGCTTCCTTCTCCTCAACATTCTTTTCCTCAGACTTGACCTTCTTCCTTATGGTTTTTCGTCTACCTTCTTAAGTTTTTCAGCTTTCTCAGGTGTTTAAAGGAATTCCATAATGTTATGGTTGCCGCATTCCAAAGCGTGTGTGATCTCATATTATATCAAATATTACAGGTATTCATTGCCATAATTAAAAAAAAAAAACTGTTAAATTCAGTGTTCCATATAGCTATAGTTGGCCTTCATATTATATAATATAGTGTAATTTTTCACTCTAAAAATACAGTTTCTTTTAAGCTTTTTTCTTTTCCTTTTTTCGAAGGAAATTACTGTCAGAGTAATTAATGCATTATTTGCATTTAAAGTTTCCTTCTCTACTGATGGAGATATAAATATATATATATACACACGCACACAAATATATATCTATATAGAGAGAGATAGGTTATATATGTATATATCTCAATATTTCAGAGGCATTATTGGTTAAAATGGCAACACAGCTGTAAAACAGCATTAAAAGAAAAGTCACTTGCAATTTCTGGCAAATTAATGAAGTGAGGATTATTGCAAATTATGCTTCCAGCTGGATTACACAGCATAACATAGAGTTTGCATTAAGCTTTTTGTTTTCTGTCTACTATAGGAAAAAATGAATGCAACACACAGCATTAATGAGTGGCTGTGTTATTCCCTTCTTTTAGATCACTCCAGTTCCAGGCACTCATCCACTTTTAGTTTTTGTCAATCCTAAAAGTGGTGGGAAACAAGGAGAAAGGTAAGGGGTTTATTCTTTTTCTTTTTTTCCCTTCTCTTTCTTGATTCTGGTCTCTGAAATGTTTAAAAAAATAATTTTAAAAGTTTGTACATGAGGAAGAAAATGGAAAATTTTATATTGTTATTCCTCACAGTTGAACATCCTATATCCTTGTACCTATACATTCTACAGTTAAAAAAAGAGCTAGTTCTATAGAATAGTTTCGTTTGAAATAATAAAAAAAAAGTAGCTATATTCAGGGCATGGGTTTGCGTGATTTGCATGGAGATGTGAGTTGCCATATCTTGTATTAGAACTTTAAAGTGCTAACAGTTTTCTTTTTAATTTATGAATGATTATACAGGCAAGCCAGTGGCCAGTAGTTTAAATTAGAAGCAGTATTCCATTTTCTAATGTGTGACTTGCTTTTTGAAGACTTGGTAGTAGAGGCTCTCAAGCCTCTTCGTAAGATTTCTTTCAAAGAAACCTTTTGAGTTCTGTAGACAGGAAGCATTATAAAAATCCAATTGAATTATTAGAGTCCAGTCACACAACCTTAAAGATATATTCATTTTACACATGTCAGTAATTACATTGATTTAAATTAAAAATGTCTCTGTTTATTAGTTTAAGTGTTAATGTATCAGAAGCCTGATAAAGTAGAGGTAAGGAGCACTCTCCTACTCAGTCAGGACTACTGAATTAGTTGCCCCCTAAATAGACTTTTCAGAGCATGTTTCAGGATTCCAAATGCTAATATGATCATTTTTGATCATCCCATAAATCCCTAAATTTTTATAGCCTAGTTCACCATGTCAGTGCTCTAACTTCAAGTCTTGAAGAAGATTATGGTCTTTTGGCCAGGATCCACCTGAAGGTGACACCTGTGGATGCTGGCGATAGAGGTATCGGGAAGCAAAAAAGGAGGGATGCAGTGTGATTCTAAAGCCTGGAACCAAGGAAGTGAACTACAGTGGGTCAGCTTTCCCTACCTCCTCCACCCTGCCCCCCTTCACTCACATCTTCCTATGCCCCTGAAAGTAAACTCTCAAAGGGGACAAAATCCTGCAGAGTAGTTGTAATTCTTAGAACTAAGATTTACCAAAACTCTATTTGAAGGCCTCTGAGAGAGCTGGCTATCGCTAGAGAGCTGATTATGTAATCCCTGGACTGATATACCTAGATATCAGCTATGTGGCAGTTACTGATCTAAAAGATTAATTCTGAACAGTTTTAAGAACATGCCTTTGCAATTGGCACAGAACAGTGTGAGCCATCCTCACATGAGTTTTCATGTTTCAGCCACAGCAGCAGTGTGAGGCAGCCCTAGTCTGCTGTGCATTCAGGAGTCCTGTGGAAGGTAATCTGCACTAGCACCTAGCTTGGCTTCTTATAGTACTGATATGAAGCGAGTAGATCAGAGATCCAGTCTGCAATTATGTAGGTGAGAGGCAGGTTAGAGAGCTGCACTTACACAGCTAGTTATAGCCTAGAAACAATTTAATGAAATGCTGTTTCACAGCTTTCAGTTCCCAGCTCATAATTGGTCTCAAGTGTTACTATCTGAATGGGCTTAATGCGCTAGGGATGTCACTTAATGTTAGATATTCTCCAGGGTAAAAGCAAATTTAAAATCTGATCCCCATCTGAAGCTCCTATTCCGCTTCGTGTATTACAGTCTAACACTTCTCAATTTATGTCAATGACTGTTACTGGGACCAAACAGATCACAGGAATTATTTGAATTCTAAAACTGGATGCCCTATACATACTTCATTCACTAGCACCATTATCCACCATTATCCAAGTGTCATTACAGAGTTAAATGTATAGCATGAGGGCAGGCACCAGCAGCTGAGTAGAGTGAATTGTAAGAACCTCTTAAATTGACTTTGATACTACGCACACACAAAATGTTAAATTGCATACTAATGTGTCACGATCATACTCAATATTTCTGTTTTAAGAGAAGCATATCAAAAGATAACTGCGTAGTCATGTAAACATATCTCAGATCTTTCACCATTAGGAGATAATATCTCACAGTTAAATCTAAAGCCAAATTCAAAAAGGTTTAAAAAAGTCCACGTATGGACTATTTGTTGAGAAGGGGGTTGCACTCCATTTTTTAAGTGTTAATGTTTCATACCAATGCCAGTAGCAAAACTATAAAAGAAGGATGTGAAGAGTGCATCTTAGTTTGAATACTCAAAGTGATGGAAACATTCTCAGGAGAAATACTATTGAACTTTTTTTAGTTTTCTTGGGTTTTATCTGTCTGCTTTACAGTCAGTAACCAGAAAGAGATTCCCATATATTCCCTACCCTCCAATTTTGTGCCAGTTTTATGTTGTGGAAAATAAAATCACAGGACATATCAAGACATAAATTACTTTGTAAAATGCACAGTTATAGTGATTCACAGATTTCCTCGCACTTGGAAGGGGCCCGCAAGGACCATCGAGTCCAACATTTAAGTAAATGGCATTCAAGTCAGGCTTTTTGATTACAGCAATTTTGTAATCTGGTCAGGTGCTGAGAGGCTGGGTTAGAGGATACACTGTAACAAAAGTAAGATTTCCCTAGCAGTGAGGGAAAAAAAGGAAAGCAAAACAAACCCGCAACCACCTAATCTTTGTGGATCAGAATTTCATTATCTTGATTCATTCAGATGAAGAAAATCTTCTACTGAAAACTGTTTCTCAGTCTTTACTTGGGATTCTCTGTATTTGAGAGGTCACAATGAATGAAACTAAGATTTCTAATTGACTTTCATTGAGCACAGAAAGGTTACTGCCGATTGTCAAGACTCCAGTGTTCCCACAGTTTCCCATATGAGTTTTTATGCCTTACCATGTGGTAACCTCGCCCATTACATTACCTTTATTCTTGGAGAGAGTTTATCCATCCAACTGAAAACTAGTTGAATAAATGCACATCTCCAGTAATACAACATCGTTTCCTCTTGCATTTTGTAATTTTTTTTGAATCTCTTAAATGCAAAAGAAAAGAACTAAGGATCATTTAAAGGTAAAAGAAGTTTGGTTTTTAAGTTTTTAAATGTTCAAACAGAACGGTGGTGGGAAAAAAATGGATATGTAGAAAATGTGTATTCAGAACACAAAAATATGTTCTCTACAACTGGATCTTATCGATGCATTGTAAAATTTCATTATATTAGAAATTCAGTTTTCCAGAATATTTTCTTCTCAATTAGGAGGTTAATAATTGCCCATCATGTGAAACTCATGTGTTTACAGTTATTTGGATTTGAATGATTTTGTTTAATAGACAATACATATGTTTGTAATAGAATAAAATATACGTTAATGTTTATTTAGAAGAAAGTAGAAAAATACAATTAAAGTTGATAAATTTAAGGCTTTCACATACTAGAAATGGATTTTAACTAAGCATGAGACTGAATAGGAGTTCATCAAACCCAGGCAAGTTAATTCCTCAGGCGATATTACACCATAACATTTTCAATGGTTGTGCAGGTGAAATGCAGAAATGGACAGGTGTAGTTAATTTCATGCAAAAAAATGCAGAACATCCATTTCATTCCAGGGCTGTTGGTTTGGGATATCTCCATTTATGATCTGACCAATCAAGGGAAAAGTTTTCAATAATCTGTGAATAGAATGTATATACATAGTACACCATTCACAAAATAATTCCGTTCAACAGAAAGAATATACAACAAGCATATAGTGCTTCTAAAGGCTGTTGTTAAGGGTAATGTTTCTCATGTAGGAGTCCTTCTAAATCATGCTGTTGTTTTGCCACACTCATTACTTTGATTTCCACTTCCCCATTTTCCAGTTTATTTGCCTGACCAGAGGGTGAGTTTACACAATTGTTTCTTTGACAAATGTGCTGTTGGATGCACTGGAGATCAGCTTCCGTACACTGAAGTTTCCTGCTGACTCCACATTCAGTGTCTGTTGATATATTTTTATGATATTGATGATATTTTTAACCTTTGCTGTTTTCAAATAACTTGGGTTCATAGTAGCTCTTCCCTCCTACCCTCTGACTAATCTGCCTTTCTGAGCTTTCATTTAGTACTGAGACAAAATGTAAAAGCAGTTTCAAATACTGTATATCTGGGAGAGAAGATCACTAGCATTTTTTTATTTCGGAGAGGAGTCCTTGGCTTCTTCCTTCTCTGACATCAGGGCTAAATTAAGCCCATATTAACCACATCTTTAATAGCCCCTAGAGGACTGAAGATGTGTCCCCCAGTTGTGGCAGAAGGCATTGCCATGGCCAGCTTTTTCCACAGTCTAGTCAACTTTATTCCCAGTTTTGAATTGCCAGCTATTTCTGCCCATTTATTTTCTCTCTTTGTCAGAAGACAGCTTAATTTAACTCAGTCCAAGGTGTACTCAAAAGTATTTTCTTCAGCAGCCGAGCTTTTCAAAGATGATGACAGTACCTTTGGCCATTCCTGAGATAATTTTCTGCCTCCTCAGTTATGCTAGCAGAGTATTTTGAGGTTTATATGAGATCATGGGCATGATTCAAATAAAAAGACAAATGACAGTGAAGAAACTTCTCTGTGGATTTGTGTTTTAAATTGAATCTTTTTAGTTTTCCAGGTCACAGAATAACCCCAAAAGTAGTTACAGAAGCACATCTGTTTGTTGACAGGCTGGCTTCGTTCATGACATTGCAGTTCATCACAAAAATGTCTTTTGGGGCATTTCCCACCACACCACTTCATGGCCTTGTCAGCACAAATCTCCAGTCACAAGGAAACCACATCCAATTCCTTCCTCACGTGTGGAAGCAAGGCATTCAGAGCCACATCAGTGTCACTGTTTGGTACTGTAGATGTAAAACTGGAAGGTCAAGTTACTGCCCACTTCCTTGGCTTCCCTGTGTCACCCTGCTACATCTAGAAACATCTGTAAACAGTTTCTAACTTTTTTTTTTTTTTGAGAATGTATGGATAGAAATGAACCATCAATTTATGAATTTTACACAGACTAGAATACATAAATGTGTTTAATAACTTAAAGCTTGATGTGTCATTTGCATTGAGTCATTATGGAGTGATTAGAAGGTACTGATGGCCATGAATGGTATGCAGAGTCAAGTACTATTCAGTGTAGTCTCTTCATTATTGCAGTTGGCCTTCTCGCTTCTGAGTAGAAAAACCTAGCCTCTTCTTTATTAAGTAGGCTTTTATAGCATTTCACTGTTACCTGACAACAGCACTGTGAGTGTAGGTAATGGCTAGTATGTTTTTTAGCACTAAACTTTAGGAAAATAACTCTTAGACCTTTGGGACTTCGTAAAAATACTGTTCATGATCTTCTTATGGTCCGCTACACAAATTAAATTAACATCACCTTTGACCAGATTAAATTCTACACATCTCTGAGTAGCAAATCACACATACTAACTACAAAACTCCTTTTACATTTGTAAAATGGGAATATGTATATTGTGTTGAAAAGCCATTGTCGAAAGTCTGATTTAATCATCATCACAGCCATCAACACTGATGTGTGTGCATACTTGTGAAATGAAACTAGTAATTTCATACTGACTTTTTCTGTCAGGAATGGCATCAGGAATATATTGTGTGAGTGTGCTTGAATAAAATGCTTTATGGAGGTGATATCACTAAGTAATTGAGAAGTTAAGAAAATATTCCAGTTTGGCAATTTTATAGATAATTATGAATTTGTTTGTATTCAGTATTTTTACACACTCGCTCTCCAGCTACCCTGATAAATTATGCATTTCTATTAAGAAAAAAACATGGAAAAAAAATCTCTGAATGTGCACATAGATTGTGTCTAGACAGTTTTATTGTGTTGTATTTGAAAACATGGACATTTTAACCTAGAATTCAGCTCTTATTATGCTTCTATTTTATTTAAGAGATTATAAAGAAAAGATACATGTCAGTGGAAAAATAAAAGCTTTCTCAAAAGCATTAAAATATTAATTACCTTAAGGATAGAAACATGAAAATTAAAACCAAGAAACATAGGTTTATAATTTAAACTATTGCCATAGATTCCAGGTGTATGTTTATTTATTCTAAACTCCAACTCTTTTGTGTGCTTTCTTGTTTCTGTGTGAGAAAAAAATCACTACTGCATTCCAGTCAGTGTAGGAAATTACATTTCTAATATTTGTAATGAAGAAAGAAAATCTCTGTCATACTTTCAGGATAAACTCAAATTTCTAAGTTTACACTTTTGAAGAAATAATTTTGAGGATAGAACAGCAAATGGGGTCCCGTGTGGGATAGGGCAATGCTTGTCATGCAGTATCGATAAATTGCTTCCTATTATTCACATAATTTTAAAATAAGTGTAATTTAATAAAACAATGTTTCAAATATTTTTCATTTTCTTCCCATTCAAATGTAGTCCTGAGGAAATGTAGTCAACCACAGGTTTTCTTTATCGGAATGTTTTTCAGCCTATGCAGACATTTTTGGTGGGTGGCAAAGCCAATTAGCTCTCGCAATTAATTATACTTGTAATTCTGTGTTTGCAATAAATTTCAGGAAGAAATCTCTCCTTTGCCATGGAGTTGCTTTATATACAAATCAATATGCTTTCTGAAATGCTTTTTTGACTTGCCTTTTCTTGTATAATTATGGCTCTTTATCGTATTTTGTTTCTGTCTATACACAGCATTTGAATTGTAAATATATTGTAGTACTTCTGTCTCAACTTTATACCCCACAATACACTCTGTGTGTAAATTATAATTGCTGTGTTCAAGTATTTGATTTTTTTAATAAATGAGACCCTGCAGTTCAAATAATTATAGTGTGTTCTAACTTCTTTAATTCTTGCATTTGAAAGGTTTTTAAAGAATTCCAAACATGTAGGTAAATATTTTCTCCTTGTCTCTTTTACCTCTTCAGAATATATAGAAAATTTCAGTACCTTTTAAATCCTCGTCAAGTTTATAGTCTTTCTGGAAATGGACCAATGCCAGGGTAAGTCTACAGTTAATATTATTACCAAGAACTCATTTAATAAAATACGGTGTAATCAAATGAACAGACTGAAGTACATATAGCATGTTTGGAATGTATCAACACTGCAGTTCTCTGAGTGTCTGCAGAAATGTATAGGTATTATTTGTTCACCTGTACGAGTAAAGCTATGTCTCATGTTTTGTTGAAAACCATACATTATTCTGTAAGAACTGTGAGATAAACTTAATTCAATTTGCAGCTTTCAGCAACCTGAGTTCTTGGGGGTTACTTGTGTTGCAGATGTCAGCAGTCTCAAAGACTGACCAGCGAGGCAGCAATTTCTTTTGCTTAAACAGATATCTGCACATGCATAAGTGTCTGTAATGTATTGGTAACTGCATGCTTCTTATCAGTTACATAATCTTAGATATGTAGGGGTTGGAAAATGACTGGCCAGGCTGGATTGTGCTGGCAGTGACTTTTAATGTGGACCAAAGTGTTCTCTGAACCAGCTGGCGTTGCAGTCCCTTGCTTAGTGTGCTTCCTCCGTGATTATTCTTGATTTGCATTCGAAGGATTACAGTGTATCAAACACCAACCTTTGCCACCTGATATTATCTCCTTTTTAAGTAGTGGGTGCTTTGGTAGAAGAGAATTAGAGCAGTGCTAAATATCTGCTCTGTATTTTATTTTGTATGTACTGCATGCTGTTTACTTACATCACAGATACATGAAATTTTACATCAGTGAAAAGAGTTGCAGAAGAATATTAGGAGGTGTATGTTCACTGACATTAACTTTTCACTGTTTGAATATTTTTCTTTTTAATCTTTGCATTTCTTATTTGTTTAGACCTTTAGATGTGTGTAACATTGATTAAAGTGAAAAGCATATTGGGCTCAATCCTTTTAGAAGTTCAGACATCTTGCACTGCAGTGGCTGTTAACCTGCTGAATGGTGCAAAACCAGCCCAAAAAATGGAGATAATGGACATGCATGATTTCTTTCATGCCTGTAATCATCTTGTATCTGACTGCTAGTGCTGTTTTTATTACTCAATTAAAGTTTGTTAATTTTATGCTATTCTTGACACAAGAAAATTTAAGTACTCTTAGTTCAAAGAACAAGTAGACTAGAAGAATTAACTGAGTCAAAACTAGTAACCAATATTGTTTTACATACTGTATAATAGAAATGTCATGCTAGAAATTGAGAGGATGATTTATAAAAAAACAGAAATAATTTTGTTCATAGTCATTTCTTTGAAATTAAAAAAAAAATAAATCTGGCTGCATTTCTGTCCATAAGTGACTTAGTTTTCATGAATCTTGCTATGTGAAGGAAAATGCATTTTAAGGCAGAGGCACAGGAGGGCAGTGTTAAGTTCAAGCTGAAACTCTGCACTGAAGCAATTTAAACATTAGTCTTTTGAACAAGGACAGTGTTTTTTAGAAAATGTTTTTTTCAATTTCATTTTCTATTAGAAATTGAAGTAGTTTTAGTTCAGAGTCACTTTGAAGTAAGTTCTAATTAGATTTCAAACAGGCACTGCTTGTTTTGGTATATTTTTTCTATTCATTTCACAGAAATGAAGAATCCTAAATTTCCATTTTGTCTTCTGCCATCACTTCTTGCCCTGAGCAATACTTTTTAGGCTGCATGTAATTTGGCCCTTAAGTGAGAAGTTGAATAAACTCTGTTATTTCACTTCCCAGTACTTTTTTTAATGAGTTGCCTAATAAAACCTGTCCATTCATCCATCTGTCCACTTCTTCGTCCATCTCCAGTTATACTGGATTGTCAGTCCAAATTTTATGCTTATTTAATTTTCTCATATTACATTTGAAATTTAGATCAAAATGGAAAAGATTTGGGTACTGTACAGCACAGAGAAAAGCAGAAGTGTCTTTCCTCATCTCAGCAAGTTATTTAGTACAAAGGGATAAACATAATGTATATTTATTTTAAAGCATTTATGATTACTGTAGTACATTTTAGTTGAGCCTATTTTGAAATTCGTTCCTTTCTTTTCTTTCAAGCACTGTTTTCAGCCATGTTTACTCAGCCTAGAGAAGGTTTATAGTAATGGCTAAGAATTTGTATTTTTTTGTTAGACTGTAAGTTAATGTTTGATTTTTGATGGTATTTTTCTCATGGGCTGCTGTCATCAAGCAAGAAGATAGCATTTGCAAGTTTTGTAACCTGAGTTCCAAACATCTGTGGTCTCATATTTACAGTTCATTTTTGTCAAAAATCTAAGAAATCCCCTTTTCAAATGGCAGAGAGAATGAAAAGAGAACTAGGAGACTAAGAAAATTGTAAGTCTTAGACGGGCTGAAACTGCTGGTTTGGGGGTTTTTTTAATAGTCAGCAGCTCAATTGCTATGTCTATTATTCTACCTTTTTAATGGGATAAACATGTTCTTGCAGAGAAATGTGTTGGAATAAGGGACTCCAAAATAGCAACAAAAAAACCCGCAAACCAAAACACAACCCCCCCCAAAACCACAAAAAGCCCCACCTTTCTTCAAACCATTTATTCTGTATTTTTTCTATAACTATTAAAGTTAGCAGGCATATAGCAGGACAACAGAAAAATATTTTGAGCAAGTTGGCCATGAATTTTAGTATCACAACCCCAGTGTACACTTAGTGAAGTGGATTTGTTGCCTACTTTCATAGTAGATGGGATGGTGCATGGAGAAGTGTAGAACAGCAGCAGTGACATTTCTTGAAGCTTCTTTGCCTGCCTAAGCTAGGGTTTATGGAGCAGTTTTTGTCAAGACACGTGGTGTACATAGTCTGTGTAAGAATATGTACATGATGCAAATAAACCTCATGGCAGCAGCTCTTGCACTGATTTCTTTCCAGCAATGGGAACCTGCTGCGAGACCTGAAATCAGGAAGCTCTAAGCCAAAGGGCAACAGCACACTTTAAATATGGGTATAATAATTAATGCTTTAGAAATTCTTTAATTGGCAGTAGAGGAATACAAGTGAGCTGGAAAAACCTTGTAAGCTCTGCAGCTGAACACAGGCATAAAAGATACTGCACAGTTACAGAGTGCCACAGTTAACACAGTGACGTGAAAATTGCTGGGCTGATGCATTGTGTAATTTGTGCCTAGCACCTGTGTTTTTTGCCATGAAAAGAGTTTCCCTGTTTGGTTGTTATATCTCTATGGGAGTCTTCTACTTCTGACAGCAACTGTTATTGTGGATTTAATGATCTTGAAGAATCTGAAATTCAGTTATTGTTCAACTCACAGAGAGGTAAATAATAGCAGGATGAATAGCTGTCGAGCCACAGAGCCACAGGACTCTGTAGAGAGGTCAGTGTTTCACAGAGTCTTTGTCCCTCTGAAAAGGCCTCTGTTCCCTAAAGTTCTATTATTTAAAATGTCTAATTTATGGTATTTTTATACTCTATTATAGAAATTATATCCACAAAAGTTGTATTTCTTTGTAGCTTCCATAAGCTTTTAATTTGGAGAGCATCAACTTTTTAAATTCTAGCTGCAAGTTTGCCTCAACAGACCTTTCTAGATCTTAAATTCTGCCCATTTAAAAGATGCCCAAGACAGCAAAGATGGATCCCTACAACTTACACTATAAGTTAGTCAGGAATCTACAGCACCTGGGCTTTTTTTACCTTCACAAAGCAATAGGACTGTTTTTGAAAACTCTGCTATTTTCCTTAATTATTTGGATTGATTGCTAGAGCATTTCTTTGCTGTTGGACATTTGGAATACCCAGAGTATTCTAGGAAGGTGTATACACCAGGAATATTTTTAGAAGATAATAACTGCATATTTATTTTCTTCCGAACAAAATACTGAATCTGGTCCATATTTTCTTGGAAGACTTACATTTTTGCCAAAGAATGGCAAAGCCAGCAATGGTGGGTTGGTCGTACTCTAATGATAAAAATTATTTTTTCACACCACAAATCAGTAGTACTTAGAATTCACAATGTCTTCACATAAGAGTCTTAAATCCTAAATGTAGAGATATATTTTAAGAAGTGTTTAACAATATTTTTGCCTTTGTGACATCTGTGGTGTTGGTATCTGAAACCTATCCTGAGATCCACTAGTGGATTATTCTTTTGGGCTGTAGACAGTCTAAAGTTTTGCTTCCACTGTGAGTGAAAAATTCTGAATGATTTCATGCATTGCTGTTATGCCACCTTGTGTGGCTGAGTACCTGTTCTGTGTAGTGCACTGCTTTTGGATATAAGAGCAACAGTCATGCGCAGGTGACTAAATGAAAAATACTGCAATTCATGTTTTCATTACTGTGAGTAAAGCTTCAGTTTTACTCTATTAAATTAAATTTATTTAAATAAATTATGATAAATACTTTAGGTATTTCTCTAAACAATTCTATAAGAATGTGTATGTGTGTGCTACCTTTGCATAAATCAATTAACTGCATGATTCAAAATCAAATTTACATCCTCTAGCATTGCTATTTTATTCATAAATAGATCCCCTGCATTCCTATGAATTTGATGAGGTGATTATGAAAAACTGAATTAGAGTAATATAGGTAGCTGAAACAGTTTCCCTCTTTCAGGTGGAAATTACTGATTTATCAGCAGAAACTCAGTAACTGCCTTGTTTCTGGCAAAATAAAATAAAATTAGGCTGGTGTCCATCACTTTCAGTGTTTCAAATTTTTCCAAGAAAATAGGATAAAATTTTCTGTTCTGGTCTTTTAACTGAGGCTGACATTGCACAAAATCTTTACAATGGCTTCCATTTTTTTAGTTTTGCTTAAAATCACTTTTACTGAGTTCTTCTCCAGCAGGTTTTTTTTTAATTCTTTTCAAACCATGTGAAAAATAGTGTATAAAAAGTAACAGGTGCTATTAAAAAACTAATTGAGTACAGTTTTCTTGGTAAGCAATACAGATTTTCTCCCTAAAGGTCTATAAAGAAATGTGTCAAATTCTTATTTTACAATTGTAGCACTTACTGAGTCTGAATGAAACTTTATAAAACAGAAAACTGTATTCCCTTCCTAACTCCTAATGTAGGCTGCACATTCTAATTCAATGAATAAGATTTATTTACATATATAATTATATAACTATATTTAATTTTATAAATTAATTTGATTTTATAAATATTTATATCTGCTATAGTATATTTATATACACTGCATTTATATATGCAAATATAAACTGTAACATGCATTATTTTTATGTATTTTGTGTATTAGATTTTTATATAATGTATGTAGAATTTTCATATTTCAATTTATGAAAAGAAAAATTTATGTGAATTTAATGCCATACTTTGCTTGGAAAATTCACTGTCTGCAAATATAAAAAGCTCCAAGGGAAATACAAATGCAGCTAATTGAAAATGTTTTTGACAATATGGTTTCGCCAGATTTTTCAGTTCCCCACTATTTTTAAAGTTACACTTTTTCGATGAAGATTAACTATACAGTCAAAACAAAAAGAATGTTTGATATTGATATGGTTAAGGAGCTTGTTTATAAAAAGAGACAGAGGTTTAGGGCTATATTCTGCCAGTCTGGAGTCATGTTAAAATGAACCCTGTGCTTTTGGTGTTGTTTTGGTTGGTTGGTTCTTTCCAGACTTTCTTTTCCATATCTGCTGGATGAGGTAGAAATGCTTAACTATTTAGAAGTCAGTACCCTGCCATCACTTCTGGGCTATAATTTGACTTTAAATTAAGCTGAAGTACTGTCAGTGTAGGAGGCAATGTAATTACACCTGGTAACTCTGTTCCAACCCAACACATTGGCTTGAAGTGGTAATACTGGTGGCAGGAGGCGTTTGTCTCTATGCCAGGCCTTGAGAAGGGATGGATGGATGGATATGAACACCTGTGAGCCAGGGCACAGCTCAGTGCCTGCCCTTGCAGTGCTGTGAGATGCCTTCCAGCAGAGGATCTTCCAACACAGACCCTTATTAGATGAGTTCCCCACATGTGCCCAGTCAGATTTGGCACACAACATTTTGGGTCACAGGAGATCCTACAGCACTTCTGCAGATGTGTGAAGTAGAACATAAAAGGGGTGAGAAGGCAGCTTTTAATACAGGGCAAGTAACCATCTTTCAGGCATTGTATTTACACTTGAAATTGCTTAAGAGCTCTTATGAGCAAAGAAAATAACATGGGGTGGAACATGTGATGGGTTTAATTCTATGCAAATCGGCTAAATTTGAAATTCTGGTCAAAAACTAATGGAAAAAGAAGTTGTCCTGTCATCTTCTACATATTGCATCTTTTTTGGTCATTGTGTTTTTCGTTTCCTTCTCCCATTCTTGCTTTTTTATTCTGTAATTTCTCATGTGTTCTTGATTTTATCAAGAGGTCCAAAAGAATTTTAAAACTTTCTAAGGACAGAAACTGCATTCTGCCTGCAGCATTAGAATTTCGTATGGGAAACAGTTGGAATTGAACGCATGCAAGCTATTGTCTATATTTATTTGTGTTCAAGAATTGGTGTAAAATACATTAGTTGTGCATTTATTAGGAGATTGCAAACTGGATATCAGATCTGGTCACTAGAATATAGAATATCCAGTAAGATATCTGTAACACTAATGAGTACAATATATATGAATGGACATACACATACATACATGGTAATACAACAAAATTACTGGATTTTTTTGGTCTAGTGACAGTTTATGTGTAAGGACTGATTTCAGCATGTGTCAAAAGCTGTCCTGAACTCATGCCTTTAAATTAAAATATTGCACCCTAGCGTTGTTTTAATATATCCTCACTTTCCAGCATTATGCAACGTTGTTATAGAATGGATGAGGGGGTGGTGATACTCAGTTGATGGATATGGAAGCAGAAATAGCCAGGGAAATATTGCCGAAGATATTTTACTTTTAAAATGCATTTTTTAGGATGGTAGAATGAGAGCCTTCAATCTGATGCTTTCTCATATTGTATTACACCATGATGTAAAGTTGTTTTTACCAACCACAGAATGTTCAACTTAATATGTATCAGTGTTCTACTAGAAATATGAAGTTCTCATATAGCTTTATAGAAAGAACTGCACAAGTAAATATTATGGCTAATACATTTAGACAACTTAAGACTTTTCTGTCTTGAGAGACTACCTATTCTTTTCCAAATAAGTGAACAGATTTCTGACAATAGTTTCAAATGATATTTGAAGTCAGATAAAGATTAGACTAACCATCAGGTTTAAGCTTTTTCTAGTGTTAGTGTACCATAAAAACCCTTAAATTACTAATTTTGTTTGAATTTTTTCAGACAATACTGATAATAATTAATAATAATGTTGGATTGTATTTGTCTAAAAATGACTACATAAGCAGAAGTGATTTTTATTTTAAATTATCACTTGCTATTTACTATTAAATAAAATGTCTTATGCCATAACATTTTTACATCATGCACAATTATACTCATCCTAATTGGGTTTCTTCATTTTCTCTTTCATTTTCTCTTTTTAGGTTAAATTTTTTCCGAGATGTTGCTGAGTTCAGAGTACTAGCATGTGGTGGAGATGGAACAGTGGGCTGGATTTTGGATTGCATAGGTAATCTATAGCCTTTACACAGTTTTGCTTGCCTCATGGTTTTCATTTTAATGGTCTTCCTTATATACCAATGCATGGATACAGCTATTTCAAACAAGAGCTTTTTCATTTAAATTTTTGAAATGTGTTAGCTTGGGATGGTTATTTTAAGTGTACTCAAATTGCAAAAAATATTTAAAATCTCTAGACAAGTTCAATGTTTCTGGATTTCCTAAAAGAAAGAAATTTGAATTAAATCTATTTTAATTTCAGTTCAAAGTCTGTTCCCCAACTGAATCAAATCTAACTTGCTAATTTCAAGACAATTTAATTTAGCTCACTTGCTTTTTTTAATTACCAAATTTTGGTTTATTCTATATTATCCTATAATGAAGATAATGTATTAAATGATAATTCAGTTTTGGAGTTCTTTCAGTCAGTTTTCTGCAAAGTCCTATGTAAAAATCATAAGGAAGGCCCAGAAGTCAAGTTATTACAGACTTAAAAGACTTAATTAGAAGATTATTAAGGAGAGTATCTTCCACATCACATGGTCATTTATTTGGTGTTAGGCTGCAGAGGAAAATTGTGGGCATATGTTACAGTGGAAATGAGGAAGTGGATTAAGAGAGGTCAAAACACTCAAGTTTTATAAAGTGTATAAAAGTGTGTGCTTTGTAGTGGACAAGAAAACCTTTAAAAGTTCACTGGAAAGTAATCTTGATGTCATGAAGGAATGATAGCATAGGAATATTTCTAATCTTGGTTGGGAAAAAAGACTTTTTGCAAATGCAAGCCTACTGCAAGTAACTCTCAAATAGCTTTTGGAGTAATAAATTAATGTACAGAAACATCAAGTGCATTGCCTAAACTTGGAAGAAACAAAGTTTTGCAGTTGTTAATTGTATCATCAGCTTTTTCATGAGGTCTAAAATATCATGCAGTTATTTTCTCTTTCAGTAACATACTGTGTTCTGCAGCATTTTTTTATGGTATGTAACTAAGAAATTACTTAGGGGATGCAGGAACCATCTTTTTTCATAGGTGCAGAAAATATATTTTCAATGCTGCCTCTTAGGGAGAAAAAGCACTTTAGCATATTGCACACAAAGTGTAAGGGTACACCTGTTGCTAAACAGGTTTCCAATTTGTTTCTGATTTGGTCTTCCCTGATGTCTTGATAAACAAAGAGCTTTAGCTGAGAGCACAGCAAGAAAAAAATAAAATTGAAAAAAAAAAAGGAAAAAAAAAGGAAAAAATAATTCTCATCAGTTAGAAACTTTAAAACTTTTTAAAAATTACTCTATTAAATATTACATTCTCTGAAAGATTTCCATTAAGCTGATTATGTGAATGTTAAATCTTTCTAAAATATTGATTAATATAGATTTCCCTGGTACATCCATTGTGTAGTTGATTATTGTGTACCAATTGTGTATCCATTGTGTATTGCTGATAATTGTGCATAGTTCTATAAACAAAATAACTGTTTGATTAATTAAGTATAACTTTAAAACTAGATATGCTATTCATTCACATTAAATGGGAAATTTGACAAATTATATATTTGAAATATATGTTCCAGCTTTCAGAAAGGCTGTATTTCTTGACAAGGGTTTTCTCATTGGATTTTGAAAAGATCCTTGGGCTTACAATGCCACAAAAATACCAGTAAAGACTGAAAAGATGCTATAAATTCATTTCAAAACATTGTTTAATAAGCACAAAATTTCTACTTAAAGACTTGATCAGACATATCAGTGCTCCCTTTGAATAGCAGGTTTAATTCCTGATGGGCAAACCCATCTCAGGTCTTGTGTTAGTTCCAATGGCTCCTTGGTAGTGGTGCTCAGGTGTAGACACAACTCCAGGTGAATACCCAGTTTAATACAAATTTGGTCACCCAGGTGAAAACATAGAAGATTTACCTCATTATTCATGACCTTAACTATTACTCTTCTGTATTCACAGTTGGGAATGGCAAAGCTGAGAGCTAGAGTGAGAACACCATATTCAGTCTTGGAAAGATCTTGAGTGTCATTGTTTAAGAATGTTTGTCATATCTATGATTTACAAAGTCCTTATGATAACAAAGTAGTCAATTAGGATCACAAAATCCTTATGTTAATAAATGAGTAAATTGGGATTAAAGATTGAATACTGAGTGGAGAAGGGGCTACAAAATGGATTGACTTGGTGAAGTGCTCATTGTGGAGGAGGCAGCATAATTTCATATGCAATCACTGAAACAAAACCTAATACAGTTATATAATACCATGCAATTAGATAATTTTTGTTCCTTATTTATGTTTTTTTTCTTCTTTATTTACAGAGAAAGCGAACTTGATTAAGCATCCTCCTGTTGCTATCCTGCCTCTTGGGACTGGCAATGATTTAGCAAGGTGTCTGAGATGGGGAGGAGGTAAACACAAATGAAAATCCAATTTATTATGGAATTAAAAGAAAAAAAAAACCTTTTGCATCAATATTTACATTTGGATTTGTTTTCATAAAGAGCATTATCACTTTTTCTGGTTTTGGAATTATCTGTAATTGTTTTATAGATTTGTAAGATATTAAAGGTTGCAATCACACAGCATACCTTGTTGGTAGCTTCTGCTTGCAACAAAAATGTTCCAAGGTGTAATGAGAACAGTGTATAGCTGTTAGGTTGGCTTTTTACCAGCTGTATTGCAGTTATTGCTTGTAAAGGGAACAGTCTTAAATGGGTTTTGATTGAGACTGTTCTGAAAGTTGACTGTTCTGTTACTGAAAACATCTAATAATGGGTTGGGAGTGGTTTAATCTTTTTTGATCTTTAAAAATATTAAATGAAAAACATATCTCAGCCTCAGACTAGTTCCTTTGATCCACTCCATTTCTGTTTTCCTACAGAGGATTCCAGACAATAAGTGCTGTGGTACTATTTATCAGAAAATGAGAAGGCAAAGAATGCTGAAAGAAGAATATTTAGAAAAACAAATCTTTAATACCCTTTGCATCCTTTCCTGGATATATGGAGACTTGGTCTCAGCTCCTCCAAAAAACTACATTCAGAATTTGTATTACAGGATAACTTGACAAAAGGAAGAAAGTCTTAGCTAAGATTCAGTCTGTGGTGAAAGCACCTCAATTTATGAGCTCATAGCCAGCCAGGTCGATTTCAGGTCTTGGTTGTTTCAGTTGAGATGTTTTGTATTTGGATTTTGGTTGTTTCATTTGGAAGTTCTCAGCCTTTGCAGATATCTTACTTGTTCTATTGCATCAGTTTCCTTTCCAAATGTCTTTCTTGGTGCCAGATAGTCTTTAGCAAATTCTCAGTAGTTTTCATATTATAGCACTTCGTTAACCATAATGTTCTGTCAAATAATTTGAGAACCTCCTTTATTTTCTCTGTCAAAACTGTTGTTTGTTTACATTCTCATAGTCTTAGGGGACAAAAGGAAAACAAATGACAAAACCTATTCAAATCAGCCTTGCTTAACTTTCTGAATTGTTCATAGAGCCATGGAATAAGTGGAAGAGGTCACAGGAAGTCACTAGTATAATCTGCTGTTCTAAGCAGAGATCAGCCATGAGAACCTTTAATTACATTAGCTAGGACCTGTCCCTACCTTCATTTTTATTTATGTTCTGTATCTTAAGTGATTCCATTTGGACTAAAGTAGAAAAAACAATAGGGAAATATTGTTTCATCAAATGATGGGTTTCGTCATTCTTTGCCCAGTTGCTTTGTGGTAAATAATACCATAATACAGATTTTCTGGAACTTCCATAGATGGGAGAGGAGACAGGGATTCCAGAAACTAAATTGCTGGTGAGTGATCTCAAGGATGCAAAGAAATGGAATTGTGCATGCTGCTGTCATGTGGTGGTTAGCAGTAACTAGTAAAAGTGTGCTAGGCAACCATAAGCAAATACATCAGCAATGGGTTTTGAGCAAGGAGGCTTTGAATGGCTTGCCCTGCTAAAGCTGTTAATAACACCAACAGTACATATTGCCCGAAGAGGAAATCTTGTTTTTTTTCTGCTTTGAAGAAAGACTGGATCCCCAGATCTTAGCTATCTATGACAAAGTCATTCATTCTGAATAATGCTCAGAGTTGATAATGTCACTTAGTAAAACCCCCACAGTTTTTCTTCATGCACACATGTGCATGTTGAATATACTCATGAGTGCATAAACAACTTTTCTACTCAGTTTAGTGAATTACATGTGAGTGCTCATTTGCAACTAAGAGTAAGTTCTCTCTACAAAGCAGGATGAGGCTCAAGAAGTCATTGAAATAAGCAAAAATGTTACTTTTGCTGATAAAGCTATCAGCTATGGATTTGAAATTTTGGATTTGTTATGCTAAACCAGGTTGAAACAATCCAAGAAAATTAGGAGATAGCTTTTAACCTTTCAGTGTCTTGTCAGGCAAAAGAGCAATATGTTGCTTTTCCATAAAGTTTGAAATACAAGGAATTTAAATATTAAGATTAATTTCTCATCAAGAACATTTTGCAAAGTATAACCTTAGCTTTATGGGTCATTTGGAAAATTCAAGAGATTGACAAATTTTGAAGATCTAATGATTTTCTTCACAAATTTGATGTCCACTGAAATCTGTAGAATTTTTCTAAATTTACCTGCTGAATTAGCTTTCTAATTGTGTATCTTTTAATGACAAGTGCTGGAAAATTGTCAATACTTCGAGCACAATCCTGCTTTTAATGTCTTATATGCATTGCTTTCATTTTTCCAGTCGTAGAATATTTTGGGTTAGAAGGGTCTTTAAAGGTTAGTTAACTAGTCCAACCCTCCCTGTAATGAGCAGGGGTATCTTCAATTAGATCAGGTTTTTCAGAGTCCTGTCCAACCATCTAGAAAGAAAATGTAATGAAACTTTATTATGCTTGATTAAATAACTGGTTTTATATTTTTCTAGGGTATGAAGGTGAGAATTTAATGAAGATCTTAAAAGACATTGAGAATAGCTCAGAGATTTTACTGGACAGGTGGAAATTTGAAGTAATACCCAATGATAAAGATGAGAAAGGAGACCCAGTGCCTTACAACATCATCAATAACTACTTTTCTATTGGCGTGGTAAGACTTATGCTTATCCTTAAGTGATTTTCTTTTTCTGTTTTGAATAAATTTTTGCATCACATGCCTTTGAGTGAAGAACTGTTGGCTAGAGATAATTTATAATGTTGTTTTGCTAGTGAAATGAATACATAGATGACTGACAGCAATTTGCATAAATTTACTTCCTTGCATTCAAACCTGAATTATTTTTCAGGACCTTCTACCTTCCCATTTATAAAGAAGATATTTGTGTTGTTCTTAATGGTTTATGAACAGCTATAATACTAAATTTACATTGTCATTTTGAAGGTCCTATAAAAATATAAAGGGAAAACTAATCACTTAATAAGAACTCTTAAGTAATGTTTTACATTAGTATTCACATAGTCAGAGCTGTTTAAAGGAACAGTTGCATCCTTTATTTCTTCAGGGCAGTTTTAAATAATAAAACAATATTACAAAATAGAAAGCCCTGCATGTTTCTTCTTGGTCCTGCCTTGTAGGGAAGTGAAGTTCACTTCGAATTCATAGTTTGCATGAATTGAAAAGGATTTAAGCAGCTCTTCATGTCTGAGGAATTGCATCTCTGGTTTGTGCTTCTCTGTGGTTTTCTATGTACTATCTACGCTTCTTAATACTAGGAGAAATTCTTTATTCATATTTGATTTGTGATTTGTTGTTAATTTCTGATACTATTCTGAAGAACCATTACTTCACACCTCATGTGGGCTTTTCCTAGGTGATTCTTCATGCCTACATGCAGAAACCTACGCTTAATTGAATTACAATCTCTCTTAATTTTTACTGTTTCTCCAAGGCACTGTGAAAACTAATGGTGACCCACAACATATTGCACATTGCCTCCTAGATTCTTGCCAAGTAATAAGCACAGTTTCTAATCCAACATGAGGAGAACTTGCTGTATGAACTTTGTAACAGCATAGCAGAAATTGTACTTAATAACAAATAATCTAAATGTATGTTTAGAAAGGACAGGAAAGTAAAACTGAATAAAATTGTGCTTGACATGAGGCTCTTGATATTTTAGGACCATAATTCAGGTTGGACAGGATTGCAGGAAATCATTAGTTCTAAACAGGGTCATCTGTGAGAGCAGATCACATTGCTCAGGGCATTATCCATTTAGATTTTAAAAGCCCCTAAGGAATGCACAACCTCTTTGGGCAACCCATTGTGGTGCTTGACTGTCCTTAGGATGAAAGTGGTTTTTTCTACATCCTGTCTGAATCTCTCATTTCAACATAAATTATCTGTCTCCCATCCTCCTATCATATGTGCCCCTGTGAAGAGTCTGGCTTTGTCCTCTTGATACCTACTCATAGGTACCTGCAGTCTTCTATTAGACCTCTCTAGAACTGCCCTCTTACCTGGGAATCACCTTATCTAGTCAGTCCTTTTTTTAAAAGATCTCTCCAGCAATCAAGACCATAATATCCCAAGATAGATAAAAGAATGCTGGGGTAGCCAGTGTTCAAAACCTTGCAGAGGTTGAGCATGATCATTCCTTATTCTCTCCTCATCTACAAATCTAGTTGGTTTGCCATAGGTACCAATCAGAAAGCAATTTATCCCTTGGAAGGAAAATGATACACTAAATTGAAAGGAATTTTAGACACAGTAGTGTATGTATGTGAAAGGTTTGGTTAGTGTGTTCAAGCCTAACAAGCCTTTTTTCCTATGGCAGTCTGTAGAGGTGTCAGTGTCTCTCTGCCTCGGCCAGCCCTGACACCACAACAGGAAAGGGTAGCAGGACGAACCTCACCGATCCCTTGGGTTCTGGTTTGCCTGAAGGAGTCAAGTGACAACGGCAGGAAAGAAAGGAGTCTGCTCAGGGTTAACTGCTGGCTTTATTCATCCCCCAGTGAGGATAATCTCAGTTCAGGGTATCTACCTCAGCAGACACCCCTCAGCAGAAGTGACCCCTTAGCAGAAAGAGTGGGAAAAAGCCGGATACCCCCAAAAGTAACATCTTTTACTGGGGCCAGAACTCAGGGATGGGTTTGACTGAGGGCAAATCAGGGATCATGTGGGTATGGCTCTGCAGGTAAATGACACATATTATAACAAATCAATAACTCAGGTGGGGAGACAGCTGAAGTCTTGTCCAATCACTTGAGGCCCTCACTGGAACTTTCCAGACTTTTGGGAAAGACCCCAAAGTGACAGACAAGAGCCAGGGGCTGTATAACTTATGATTGACACATAACTGGGGTTGGGGTAAAACCAAAAAGGGTTGAATATGAGTGACATGGGACAAACCATTACAACTTACAAAAAACAATATAAAACAAGGAACAAATACATACCTAAAACTGATAAAACCAAAACCACACCACTACAGCAGTCTCAAAGCTCTGATATGTACCTAAGAACTGTACTATGTCTAAGTACAGAGAAAAAGGTAAGAAACAACCTGAGATGTATGTGTAACAAACTGTGAATGAATATGGCTAATGTTCAACCTGATGGAAGCACAAAGCATGGAAGAACCACAAAAAGTAGACGCCAAGCTGTGTGTCAGTTTCAAAGCCGTAGCTAGAAAACATCTAAGAGCAATGTAGAATAAGATAAAGATTTTTCAATTGCTCACATCCATCATTCTGTCAGGATGGCAAGATACCAGGAGAGAAGATCCATCTGCTTCCTAATAATACTGGAGTCACTGATACAAGCTAAATATCCAAGAAAAACGTGCATTAAAGTAGTCAAATCATATTTGCTTTTAAAAGCAAAGATACCACCACCCTAAGGAAAACCAAACCAGGAAATCTCTTCAAAAATATAGTAAGTAGGGTCATCTGAAAATGAAAGCTTGTCTTGGAAAGACACTGATTTGAAGCTGGACAAACATAGCTGGTAGTATTAGAGGACAAATGAGGAGTCATGACAGGAAACATGAGGAAACATCATGCCAACTGTACGACAGTGGCAAGTTCAATTACTGATGTACTTTAGAGAAAATGAAAGTTTTTCTCCTCTTAATCTACCGAAACAGCTTTAATAGTCATACATTCATAGGGTGAATTCTATCCCAGTGATCATGAAAGACAGAGTTCAGTAATGTCAGTATTGTTTTGTTATCACAGACTGTGTGCTTGTATGTATTTCTGCGGTTGTTGCGGTACTGGAATTTCAGTCTTGTCACTTCATTCAGCCAACTTGCTGTTGTTATAATCAGAGGGAGTGTGTATGTGTGTAGACAGAGTATTTCATTGGACATATTTGTCATGAACCTTTTTCCTATGTATAAAATATAACTTTTGCTGCTTTCTTCAAGCACACAGCTTACAATTAACGGTGGCTCAACATGTATACATAGACAGGTAATTCAGATAAGCCTGTGTTTGTAACACTCCTGGTTTATTTTATCCTAGCTATTTTTTTTGTATTTGTATCTCAAGCCTGTAAAAACACAAAAACAACAACAAAAAACCCAAAACTAAACAAACAAACAAACAAAAGAAACCACACAAAAACCACCCAACAAACAAAACCAAACCACAAAAAAACCTCACAAAAACAAAGCCAAAACACCTCTCTAATATAATGCTATCTTAGAACAGGGAAATATTTTCATAAAATCAGTAATAATTGTTCAGTTCAATGCTTGAAATTACCCCCACAAAAAAGCCTCAAAACAAGACCCAAGCAAACAAAATAATCCTCAGACTAAATCACCATTTACTCGTGACTCTATGCATTATTCAAAGAAGACAAGGAAAAATGTGGATAATGATACCCTAAAAAATAAATCCTATCTTTGCAAACAATTGTTCTCAAGTCTACTCTCAGATCATGCCTGGATTGAGCCATTTTCTTCAGTGATCCAGTCATAGTAAAACACAAATTCTCATTGTTAATTGTGAAATGGGTGGATCTGTATTCTATTCACAATAAATGTACTCAATTCAAGTACACATAAAACCAGATAAACATGGAAGATGGTGAAATAATCATGTACTGATTGAGACCTGAGCAGCAGCTGTGCAGGGTGAGTGACCAACAGACAGTGAGCCAAACTCTCACATAAAACCAAAACAGGGAAACTGCTTGAGAACATTGTTACCTTGAGAAGGACTTCCATGTGCACTGTTAAGAAACTCCATAATGGCATGGCCAGAAATTTTGTGTAGTGCTAAGGTGTGAAGAAAGAGTTTTTTAAAGTTTAGGGATAAGTATCTTAGTTGTCAAGCAATACTGTGTTGTTGATACTAATCACAGAAAAGAGAGTGACTGTCAAGGCTGTTTCTGTTTTATTGGGAAGTTTTTAAAGACTGTCAAATGTGTTGGAAGGTATATTGCTTATTTTTAGTGCTTCTCAAATGATTGTCTCAAAGTGAGACAAAATGGGTATTTTGGTAATGGAAGGAATGCCTCATTAAATGTTCTGTTTTGATTAGACATTAGAAACTTTGGCTTCCACTAAATAATTTGTTGAAAAGAGTATGTGGAAGGGGCAAAAAGACATCTAGATAGGTGTAGGAATGTGTGAGAGAGCACACTCTGCTTTCTGTGCTTTCCCTTCCAGATGGATATTCAAGAGAAATGATGAAATCATGCAAAAACTATAATGAAGTTCTTTTTTAAAATATCTCACAATTAATAATTCCTATTCCTAAAGATAGATGAGTTTTTCATAGGCTCTTCTTGACTGGAGCAAATAGCTATAGGCCACACCAAAGGCATAGTTGTAATCACCTGAGAACCAGCATTGCTGGACCCTGTTTTTTTACATTTTTACGTAAACTACTTGAAAATATTAAATAAAAAGCAATTATTGGACTCAGATAATGGCTTATCTCAAAAAAGGTAACAAATTTTAAACCAAACAACTCATCTATTTCCCATTGACTTTCCTGTTACTTACTAATAGCTCTTTGTATTGTTTTCCATTTTGTGGGTAATAACGCTGAAAGAAATTATGAATAGATGTTAGGATGTGAGTCCTAAAGTAGGTTTTCCAAAAACAAGCATAATTTTGAATTTACTGTTCTGCCACTCAATTAGCTTAGAATTTAGACTTTATGGAGCCAAAATTAGGTCAACATGAATCAGTACTGAAGATCTTTAACTGTAAACATTTTCTTTCTGTTTTCTTTCTCTTTTTTTTACCTTTTAAATAAATCATAAATTTATCTGATGTTAATAAGAAATAAAATGTTATCAATGCTGTTTAATTATCACTTGAATTTTTGTACCTGCATAGGTTATTGCAGAGCCTATGCTGCTAAGCCCCTTGCAGTTCTGTAATTAGACTGTTGTAGCATCATAAACTGAACTTGCAAACATCTGAATTGTCTTTTAATACAAATTCGTGTAGAAAGAAATATTACTGAACTAGATTTTAAGGAAAATTATACTAGATAAAGTGTGGTACAATTGCAACCTTCTCTATGTTAAAACAGTGAATACCATTCTAAAATGAAGGCAGTTCACACTGGTGTTTGGGCAGTATTCAAGGTGTAAGAATAAACCAAATGATAGGGAAATTATTGGTATTTACAGAAGATAGTTCTAAAGATTCTATTAGCGATCATTGTATATCCTTGTGTTCAACTAGAAATGTTCTGCATGAGTGATTGATTAGGTAATTCTGGTTTTCATCTCTATTTTCTTCCTCTTGGGCCAGATTCCATTAAAATTTTGAACTTTTGTTTTTGACCAAATTATATTGCTGTTACATATGTAAAGAACACAGATATTCTCTCTGTTCACACTTAAGTGATTGCCTAATGTTCTGGCTAGGAGGACTGCAAGGGTTGCTGTCCCTTTGGAAACCAGCAGAGTCCCTTAGAGACTTACATTCTTTGTAGATCCAGAATTGCTGCTCCCTTGTCTCCACTGGTCACCTGAATGCATGCTTTAGGATAAGCCTGCTTGAGATCTTTGCTATTGGTGCTCTTTTATCTACACACCCTAAAGAGTCATTGTCAGCGGAATCAAGTTCCTTAGGAAGATTAAAGCTACAGCTGATCTTATTCAGATAATTTAATTTGCACGAGGTACTTAGGATATGGAAAACATCTTATCTGTCTACTTACTGATACAGGATTTGAATAAGAAACTTCCAGCCTCCTTTCAGCTGAAATTTTGAATACATGTGCAAACACATACACAGGAACATATTGGAGGGAAAAAAATGCTCTAGGACACCAATTAAGAGAGTAACCTGGAAGAGAACTGGGATATCCAGATTCCTGTTCCATCTGTTGTTTTTGTCCATTTGATTAACTTGTACATGGAAATTCAGAAACTTACATTACTCTGAGGGACTTCTTTTCTAAAATCAATAGGTAAGACATTCTAATGCTAAAACAGAACTTACGGAAGTAGAACACCTCTGTCTTTCATTCAGTCCTTACAACATGTGGTAATTGATCGCACTGCAATATGGTGATATTCTCACTTGGATGGTCTTCAACAAAAATATTTTTTGCAAGTGTTTTTAGTTAAGGCAGTAAAGATAGCTGAATGTGCCTGGAAATGTTCTGTAAGTTCTTTGAGAAACAAGTCAGTATTATATGCTGGGTTAATAAAAAAATAGCAGTTATCACGTAGAGGGGAAATTTCATTAATACTAGTAAGTAATATCACAATCAGAATGTGTTCTCTGAAAAATCATTATCATAAAGTAGTAAAGGTCTACGAAAAAGACAAGTGTACTTTTTGACACCTCATATGTTACAATCCAAATGTACTATCAAATAGGTATTTGGGGGCTCATGATTTAATATTCTTCAACCTTAACCAGTCACTAAGAGCCTCTTATTCTGCCAGTAGGGAAAAATATGACTTCTTAATTCTCATAATCATAAATTTGAACTTGTTAGGAGCCTGCTTCCCCATCACTGTACTTTAAGTTATCAACCTACACCTCCATTTTACCTTCTTTTTTTATTTAGTTCTTTTTCTTTGCAATACTGGAAAAAACAAGTGATAAAAATCTTACACAGAAGCTGTATTTTTTGTTTTCTTCAGAAAGGACTTTCATTAGCATCAACAGAAACTTTGACTACCAGAATTTTTAGTCTCAAATACCAGAGACTTAGGTACAGATGTTCCTCTAACTGACTATGGGATCCCATAATATTTTCTTTTTTATGTTATTTTAATATCTATGTATTTTGAGTATATTTATTACTACAAAAAAAGTATTTATTATTATATATAATATTTACAACTGTGAATGAATATAATTTTATGCTGGCCCTATATTTTGAAATTTTAAAGCCTCATATAGCATTTTGCTGTTCATGGTGGTAAATAGGAATTTTTTTTCTGCGTAGGAAAGTATCCTAAGGACATTTGCTGATTCAATGCAGAATTTAAGTGCATGCACATCTTAACACTGATGCAATGTGACATTTAAGTATGTGTTTAAACTTTCCTGCTCTAATGAAGCAGTTAAATACTTGGGTAATTTTTAAGCATTTTTTGCATTTTCACTAACACGACTGGACAAATGCACATGTTGGATTCTGGAGATTGGTACAAACTGATTAATTATTCAAATGGGATTTTTAGGTATACATAACTAAAAATGATGTTTAGTGGTTTGCTGAACTAATATGAACATAAACACATGCTTAAGTGATTTTGTGAATCCTAATCATCAATTTAAATGTGCTAATGGGATGCTGTGATATATTGCATTATTTCTGTGCCAAGGAGGGAAGGAACACTTCATAGTAAACAGTATTATTGCTTTGTAATCCAAAATTTTTTTTTACTGCAAAAAGGTTTAAGAAAATGAACAATTCATCCATGTGTGAATGCAAATGTAATATTAAAAGATCCATATTGATACTGGGCTTCTCATAGTCTCAGTCACATAGCCAAATCTGTAAAAATGGTTGCTATATCTGTGGGGAGAATTCTGCTCTCTTTCAGAAGGAGCATGTTCAGAACACTTTAATCCCAGATTTGAAATACTGTTATATTGAGGAGGAATCATTGATAGTTCAGTGTATCATCTTGTTTAATTTCCTTACATTGCTAATTTTTTGCAAATTAGTTCCTCTTACAGGTTTAGCTACTTGCTACTTTGCTACTTGAATCTTCTCTACTCTTTTCAGCTTTATTGCTGAAATATTGAAATTCTTCTGCAGAAATTTCTGGATATAATATATAACAAATATGATGATATAGGGGGTTTTGTTGCAGGTGGTTTTTTTTTCATATGGCAGAAAGCCACAAGTATATACTGCATGCCGTGGAAAGCTGGATCTCTAGAATAATTCCTAAATTAGAAGCAATATGAGGCTCTTTGCAGGTTTCATCTCACTGATGTGCTGCAGTGTTTCCCTGGACATGTGAATTTCCCTGGAGAATGCAAATTCCATAATTAAGATATACTTAGTCTTAGAGTTGGTAATGTCTATACTGCAACACGGCTGGTAGTGTTTCCTGTTAGGTAGTTTCTTTCTGCCCATGTGGATTTAGTTTGCCTTCTCAATACCTCTTCCTATTATTCTACCAATTATAATGTATATTGGGGCACCCTAGCACAAGAGCTGTACTGTACTGCATGGGATGTGAGAGGTACTTTTGTGCAGAGAACTAAAGTTTTATAGCTTACTCTACTGTGTAATAGTAGTTTCTACTACAAAAGAAAGATGATTTCCTGAGGTACTGATTCTTATAAGTGTAAAGAAGTTCAAAGAATTTAGATTGTTCTTCCTATTTGATTGGTCATTTATTTATTTTTATTTTAATGCTAAAGTGTAAATTTATGCCAGCATATGCTGTAACTTTCTGAAAACATTTCTATATATCAGATAAGTTTATGGAGACTTGTGTGTGTGATTTCCCTTACAGTGTGGTAAGAATACCTGGGTTTGTGCTGAATTCACTGCGGGTTTTGTCAGGTTCAGTGAAAATACAGTTCTGTGGGCTATATTTAAAGTAGCAAGTAATTTTGCTCAGTAGGAGTGTAGCAATTGATGCTGAGTCCCTTCTGTCTGCAAAACATGTAGTTTGGGAGTCTTAATTCAAACTGGATATAGTCTGTTCCCCTGCTATGAACTGTCCTAAACAGGCTTGTCCTAAAGTGACCTGAATGACATACAGCAGTCTTTGCTTCAAAGAGAATCACAGGAAGTAGGAATGATTTGCTTAAAAATGTAATTGCTTCTCTACAGTTTTGCAATGAACCTGGGAAAGTCAAATAGGTGGTACAGTGTGTCTAACTTTGACTTACCATCCTCCCCTTCTAGTCTCTGATGTAGATTTTTTTATTCGATCATCCTAGGTATTTGAGACTCATTTAACTTTTCATGATGTGGTGAGAACAAATCTGAACACCTTGAACTAAGAAAGGCTCTCTTGTTTTAGATTTATGAGTATCTCATGCTCCCCATTCCTGTCATAAAATTATTCTTCTGGCATGGAATCAAAGGCTAGAAAGTGACTTGTTTCCCTTAGTCAGTAAAAGTTTGAGAAAAATCATAGGGAGAGTCTTTGGCAGTTTTCTATATTCTTCTCTTTAATTTATAAGGGATTTGTAAAGTAGAACAATTTCTAGAATTGAGAAGATGTTAAATTTCATCTATGTCAAATTTGAGAAAGGTGGGTATTAAATAAAATGCAATGAGACATAACCTTACTAAGTAGATTCTACTACTACAATGCTTCCCTTTTTTGGGAAGAAATGCAGTAAAATGAAACTTGCAGTCCCCTGGTGTTTTGCCATTGCATACCCTAGCTAGTAGAGACTTCGAGTCTCATTCAGGGATTTTGCGGGGGGGTTTTTTGTTGCTTTTGTTGTTTGGGGGTATGGTGCATTTGTTTTCATAAAGGAAGGGTTTACAGAGCAGCCTTATCAACAGCTGCAGTTACAAGTAACAGTTATAAATGAGAGTATATACCTAAAGACATAATTAATCTGAACAACTCCTTAGCTAAATGCAACTAAATCAGCTACACATTGTGTAATTAACTTACAACTATATTAGTCCTACTACAATATTATTCATTATATAAGTTATTATTTTCTCCATATGAAATTAGTAATATACTAAGTAATGATTAAGACTTCATTATAGTATTTTGTTCATATTATCATAAGATAATTGTGATGTATGTACATTGTATTAATGCTGTTATTCCTACTTGTTCTTAAAAGAAATGGATGAGAAGAAAGAAATCCTGACAAGGATGTCAGGAAAATGCAATGTGGGATTTTTTTTCACACACACTAAAAGGCATCTATATTCAAATGACACTGAGATTTTAGTCCTTGTCTAGATTTTGTAATTCTGCATATTAGTGATGACAGTAACATATCAAGGAATGGTAGAAGCCAGCAAGAATTTATGTTGAAGTCAGGAGCAAGGCAAATAAGCATTAAAGTTGGTAATAAGACTAATTCAGAGCTTAAAGTAGGAAGAAGAACTGAAGAAATTGTTGAATTAAAAAGGCAGAGATTTTTAAGACATGTGGGGGTATCTGTGGAAGTAAGTTGAATCTGAGAAAGGTTTATGAGATATGCAAGCTATACAGAACATAAGGTGGGTTTGTGTGTACACTGATACCTTCACCTGGCTAAGATGCAAGACATAGGTCTTTGTGTATACATGTAGAACTATGTGAAAAATAGCTCAGGTTTAAATTGTAATCATTCTGTTTTCATGTGAGAGTTAATCCTGATATATGTAAACAAGTTTATGTAAATTAGTTGTTTTATCAGCTTCTCACTGACAACATCATTTACCTTTTTGCCATGCCATTAAAGATCCTGTCTCAGGACTTTACTTTCACAGGTCTGCCAGATCCCTACTGAGTCTTTTCAGACTGCATGTGTGTAGCTGAGAGGGTCCAAAGAAATCATAATCATGCTGACTCAAGTGCCCATTGAGGACATGAAGTACAGTTATTTCTGAAAATACAGTATAAAACACAATCTATTACAGGTAACCAAGATGGAAATCCATTTTATAGGCATTTTGGATCAAGTTGAATTTATAGATATTTAATTATATACATTTAAGAAATAAATTCTCAATTAATTGATTAGAATTTTTTATTGATTAGGAAATTAGGAGTATGATGGCCATTGGAATTTTTTCCTCTGTCTTATAATTCTGATTGTCTTAGTTTAAAAGAACAGTCCATCTGTTGATTATGTGCAAAATTGCTGTTAGCACTAGGAAATCCATTTGAGATACTGATCCTTTGGGTGCATAATGAATAGGATATGATGCTATTTTGGTGTGTGGTCATAACTGTTGTGTTTTGACTCTATGAGGTAGATGAGTCAAAAAAGAGTAAGAAAGGCATTTTGGACACAGAGAGTTAAAGAGAACAAATAATCAAACACAGAAATCTTAGATTTAAGGTGGGCACCTCTACAGATTTAAAGGAGGAATTTGATGTGATATTAAATAGGCACAGGAAATTGTTACTTTTTCATCCATCATACAATCATATGGTATATAACTGCAGTCAGTCTTGAGGCCAGATAGAGATTCTTCTTTAAGATACTCAACAAATGCAGTTTAGGAAGCAGTTCACGGTTTGGGGAGACTTGCATAAATACATATGTATTTATATATATATATATATATATATGAGAGAAGCTCTCATTTCCCAAGATATGTTAAAATAGCCATAGTGTATCAGACATTTAAATTATTTGCACTATTGATTTTATGGTATAGGTTATCCGGGGGGAAATACATAAAAATCTGAGACCTAGAGTTGTCTGTCATTTAGCATTATTTACATATCTAGAGAGTTGATAGCTTAATTGATATTCCTGTGGTACAGAAATATTCTTTATATCTCCAGATCTGCATGTTTTCTACATTTTAATGGCAAAGTCCCAAAAGAAACATGATTTAACTAAACTGGAAGTGGGTGGATTTAGCCAAGAAACACTTAGTCTTTTGTTACCATCTGAACCAGGTAGATCTAGAAGCAAATTACTGAACATAAGTTATTCCATGTCCTTACTGGAACAATTTGTACTATAGAGTCTCTACAGACACAGCACACAAGGAGCTCTCAATTCACTATTTGTGATTTTACAGTTTCTTCACTTATACTGGAGCTCTGAGGGTATAACACAGCATAGTCTTTATTTCTCTGACAATCCCAAGACTATTTAAGCTTATAAAATGCCAAAGAACGACTCAAAATCATTGCTCTTATGCTGTCATTTTGTGTTACTGGTGATGTCACCAAGGCTGAATGGACTGATGTTGCACTCAGGAGTAAGAGCTTTCCGGGGCATCCTGCTAAGCAGTCTCACCACAGATGATGATTCCCACCCAGATCCCTGGAGGCACATGGACACCACAATGTGCTGTGGTACAGCGTACATCCACTTGCAGCTGCACCTTACTGTAGCACCACCACACCACATGCACACTCTTCAATAACTGTAGAATAGACAGAACACCTTTCCTGAGCAGCTTGTGGTACCATCCTGGTAATGAGGTTTCTGTCTGGAGGGCTGTCCTTGGCATTACATTTAGTACTGCTGCAATGGAAGGTCTGTTCCTGCAGCCGTTGCAGTCCCTTCACTGGCGAAGGAAGGGCTCCTCAGCTCCTCAGCTGTCTCAGGTGTTCACATATGCTCTCCTCATTTTTATGGTCTGGCTTTTCATATTTCCCTTTTGACTGTGCTCTGTAACTCATGATGTTATGCTTTACAACTCATGTTGTACCGGGGTAGGTTTGGATAGGATAGAAGGAAAAATTCCTTCACTGTGTAAAGTAAACTGTAGTCAGGCATTGGAATGGGCTGCCCAGGGAAGTGGTGGAATCACCATGCCTGGAAGTGTTAAAAAATGTGTGGTTGTGACTCTTTTAGGGACAGGATTTAGGAGTGAATATG
Organism: Sterrhoptilus dennistouni; assembly: GCA_013397095.1. Lineage (NCBI taxonomy): Eukaryota > Metazoa > Chordata > Aves > Passeriformes > Zosteropidae > Sterrhoptilus > Sterrhoptilus dennistouni. The sequence continues at coordinate 1,087,936 of VWZU01000607.1, read as the reverse complement.
GCAGTGGATTGGACTTGATAGTCTTAGAGGTCTTTTCCAACTTAGGTGATTCTGTGATGTCAGAGAAGCATCAGAATTGGCACCAGTCACTTCAGAGTTGCTCATAGTATTATGAGCCATAGTTGCAACATAGTATTATGAGCCATTTACAGTTTCTGTCTAGAGCTGTTACCTTAAAAATTCTTTGGCATGTTTCCCATATTTTAAAAAATAATTAATCTGTATTGCATGATACTGCATTACTTCTTTCTTAGAAGTATCTTTGCATTCAAACAGATCAGGTAATCCAGAATGTTAAAGGAAATAAATGGCACAAGTCTTGGTGTTATCTGGAGAAACAGATGTAAATTGGAATTTTCTGGACTTTTATGCAGCTCGTACTTGGGAATAGCAAGGTGCACAGATTATATGTATCCAGCCTTGCTTCTCTTGGCCAAATGGAGGAAAAAAACCCCAAACTCCGTAAAGCACATAGCCTGGGAATCCAATTCTGATGCATATAGGGCTTGTCTAAATTACTGCAGCATATTGATTCCCATAGAAAGAAGCAGGGAAAAGATCTGCTGCCTTATACTTGTAAAATCCCATAGTTGGTGACTAAAAGAATTTCTCTTGCCATTCTTCCCCCTTGGGGAAACTCCATGTAAAAGGGGGGATGTCAGCTGTTCACTGATGTGTCTCCTGGTTTGAAAATGTTGTTGATAACCCAACACATGAAATTGATTTATCACCTACCTAAAATATCCAACCACATTTGAAATATCCATCCTTCTGCTAGGATTACAAGGAAGGAAGCATCCCTACTTTTGAAACAGCAGTGGCTGAAGAGTCTTCAGGGAAGTGCATATATAGGTCATAGGCATTGATGCTGGGGTAGAAGTTGAGTAATGATGAAAATGCCTTTGCACTCCAGGTTTCTACTTGCCTCTCTTGATTTCAGTGAGAGTTTCAGTATGGTGGTGATATTTATTTTGCTCTGCCCTGAGTATGTTATGAAATTGAGAAGAAGAAAGGCTATGCCAGCATCTAGAAAAAATGCTGTGTTAATCACTGTGGCAGGAGGGTTCTATGGTAGTTCTTCAGGAAGATAAATATCAGTTCAAATACTGGCTGTTTTCTGCTTTCTTAGCAAAAAAACTCTGAAAAAAAGATGGGAATTAAAAAAAATTAAAATGAAAGTCTAATAAGAAAAAAGTAATTTTCTGTGATCATTTTTGAACTTATTAATAAGCACAGCCTTAGTTAAATGACATTTCCCTTCTTAGGAGTGTTATTGACATTTTGATATGAGACAGAGAGACCTTTAATGAGATCTCAATCAAAGGTAATATTTATATAATGATACATGAATTCATAAATGCTAGTCAAATAAAAACGCTCTAGCCCATTTTGGCCTTCACCTTATGAAAATCGCTACAGGTCATAAGATGAAAAAGCTCTGTGAATGGCGACTAATACTGTCTCACCTGACTGTCTAATTATTTCTGGCTAATTGTGTGAGTTAATGTTTGAAGCTGAATCTTGCAATATAACTTGATCCATCACCCAGAGAAAATGCATGGAAAAAGACTGAAATTTTCTCCCTTGCTCAACACATGATCTCCCTAATGTTTGAGTTTATGGTGCTTTCTGTTCTCTTTGTAAACTCTTCTGTTCTCACATGTAAACTGTGTGTTAGCTACCAAAGAAACGTGCAGACAAGTAGATGGATCCTTAAAATTCCTGTTTCATACCTTTGTTTTTTTTCTATTGTTTTTTGTTTAAAATGCTTTGTTTTACTACCAAAATCACAGTCTTACATTTTGTTCTAGCTTCAGAGGGCTAAAGCCTATGAAACAATCAAGTTGCCCAAGGTCCATCCAACTTGACCTTGAACACTTCTAAGGATAGGACATTCATGGGGCGTCCCACAACTTTCTTTGTGTGTTTTGAATTTACACTATTAAGCACAGATAAAATAGTGATACTATTCTTGTACTTTTGTTTATCTGCATGTAATCTGTTTTGTGGATTATCCATTGCATGGGTAATGATATACCCATGATATGCTGCCTGGGCGTGAGCCCAGAATCAGAGCAGCCTTCTTCATGTAGTACTGTTGTGTGTGCCCATACCAGACAGGGTCAGAGACAGCTTGGAATGCTCACTTACAGCAGCAGAATTTTTTTCTTTGTTGCATCTTTTTTTTATTATTATTATTTCTGCATTTATAGCTTAACTGACATAATGCTTACTATGATTCTTTCTTAAGTTATGCAAAGTCCAGATATTTGAAAGTGCCTTATTACTATAAAATTGTACCTAAAGCTTGTTACTTTGTTACATAATGTACAGCTATATAATCTTTCTACTCTCACATCTTCAAAACCTCAAGAAAATAAATTCCTTAAATTATTTCTTGATGAGTAAAGAAGGAATATTATATTTGGTATTTTTAATTTCCTAGAGTTTTAAAGCTTTTGGAGATGAAGTGAAGAGATAGTAAATGAGTTGTGGTTGTATTTTTAAAATACTGTTTTCAGTTTTCCTGTTACTCTAGTCTAGATTTATCTGATTGATTGAGAGAGGCTACCAGTGTCTCAAGAGGAAATTTTCATGTTCAGGAATTCTGAAAACCTCTTGGCCACTTCTGTCTAGTCAAATTTATCTATCTAATTCTAATATTTAATTCTGAAAATTTCTGATTTCATTATATTGCTGCCAAATTATTTTCATGTTGTTGTGCATTATTATTTTTTTGTTTTCTTAGGGTTTGTGTTTATTTTTTTTGTTTTTAGGGTTTTTTTGGTTGGGGTTTTTTGTGTGTTCGTGTTTGGGTTCTTTGTTTTTTGTTTTGGTGGGGTTTTTTTGTTGATTTGTTTTGGGGTTTTTGTTCTTTTATTTTCCAGAATTTCAGGGGAAAAAATATGTCCATGCCAGAAAATTATGTGAACAGCAAATAATCATGAGGATCAATATTTCAAAATTGTCAGCTCAGATATAAAATGAGGCTTACAATGTAAAGCAGCACTTAATCTTTGTGTGCACAATATTAGATATCAGATTTGCCTATATGGCACCAATTTGTTTTTGCAAAGAAAACGTTAGAAAGTCATGGGGCTAATGAAATTGTGTTCTTGTACCTTTTTGTTGCCACATTATACCTGCATTTCATAACAAATTGTCAAAAATTTAAGTAACTACCTCACCTCATTTCATTTTGTAACGCCAGAAGTAAGTACACTTGTTATCACTTGATTTGCAACTACATTCATGTTACTAGTTATCCCTTAAAAATGGCTCTCATGAATAATGAAAATAAATCCCCTTTCTACTCCCATAGCAAGAGGTTTTAAGTGCTACCACCTGGCATCTTAGCAAAAGATCATAATAACCATGTTTTCTTACAATAGTTCATTGAGAAGGGTACATGGCAAGAATGAACAAATTTCCACTCTTATGAGCCAAATAAGAAACTCAGTCTCTACTCAGGCAAAAATCAATAGCAGCTTTGCCAGACTGGTGCCAGACGTCGGTGGCTAGTCTGAGAATTATGGTGTATAAAATCTTTTTTTTGTCTTAACTATTGCTGTTCTTGTTTGTTCTCTAGGAGGTTTAAAGTCAAACTGCTCTTCTTTCTCAATGTGTGCTTGGCCTTCTTTTCTACTTCCTCCATATATCTGTTTACACATATCTTCATTTGTATTCAGTCCTTTACTCTTTATCCCTCTTAAAGGTTGATTCATTTATCCTGTAATGCCCGTTTATTACAACCTCATCTTCACCACTCTCTTTTTAACTCTGTTACTTATCTGTGTGATAGGAATTGTTCCTGCTTAACAAAATCAGTTTCTAATTCCATTTAGCTAAGTAGGTTCAACTGCTTTGTGTGGACATTGAAGCAGTTTAAAAGTGGCTAAAACAGTTTTAGCTTAACCCAATTAAACTAAATCAATTCTGACCACTCTTTAACCACTTTAAAAGCAACCACACAAATGAGTGCATCAATTTTGTCTAAATTAATTTAGATAAATCAGCAGATTTCACATCTGCAATCCCTTATTATCTGTTTTCAACTCCTTTCTCACCAGATCATAGAGTCCCATACATTTACTTTTTGATCCAGTACTCTTGATTTCTAGACCAGGCTGATTCTGGAATACCTCTGAAAATTGTTTCAGATTATCAGACTGGAAAATACAAAATTTTAGAAGAGAAATAATGGTTTCAGACAAACTCTGTTTCATTGCACAACACTGTGAGTAACTTAATACTAGGATACAGAATATATTCTTAGAGGTCAAATTCACTATCATTGATTAGTGTACATTTCAGCCTGTCAGAAAGGTTAGCAGGGCTTCTCAGATACCAAATATTGGAAATAGCAAGGGTAAATCCCAGGAACAAATTATTTAACAAGCATGTTATCTGGATCAACCTGAGTCTTCCTTCTCTTCTATTTCTAGGTGATAATAGCTAATCTTATCAACCAATCTTGGGGGAGCGGGGGGAGGTTCTGTTTTAACTCTTTCAGCTAGCTAGGAATGCAGCACAGGACGTTCAAGTAGAAGATTGCATACCACAGAGCAGCAACACAGAAGCATTAATTTTCCATGTTTATTAATCGTTTATATTTAAGTTCTTGCTTGAAGGGAAAATCTGATCTTCGAAATTTTTCTGAGGGGAAGACTGAGTAAACATAATATGCTTTGGATGCAGTCTTGGTAAATTTGTGCAGCTGTGACATCCATATTTCAAAGAGGCTGTTGAAAGATTCAAGGAAGTTCAGAAAAGTGTGACAAGAGTGTTTCAGAAGGTTTCAGAGCTTTATTGCAGAAGACAGCAAAGAGACAACTTGATCAGCCTAAATGTACCTTAATGGGAAGAAAATACATGGTAGTCAGCAGTCTGTTAAAATAGTGAAGCTACTCGAGATAAAAGCTGAAACTAGACAAATCAAGGTTGGACATGAGCCACTGAAACTTAAAACCAAAGGAAATTAGTCAGGGACATAATAATCTGCTTACTTTCATCACTTGAATTGTCAGTTCAGGATGGTACCATTTCTGGGGAAAAATATATATAGCTCAGGAAGACACAGTGTTCATTTAGGCAGTGTTCAATGTTATTTCCTATTTAGGCAGGAATCATAATAAATTCTATGTATGCAGGCAATCCTTGGTCAGTGGGACCTTCCCCATATACCACAATTATACCAGGAATTCAAATTGCAAAGGAATGAAGGGGAAGTAGCAGCACACAGGGAAGCTGTTGCTGGAGTTGCTGTAGTTAGCCCTTCCTGTTTCCAGCTTGCCAGAGCTCCTCTTGACTTCTTGCTTCTTCTGCCTGTCATTTGCTGCTCTAATGTACATAATGCTCTAGTGTTTCACATGTAGAGCAAAAGAAATTTCAAGTGACAGAGTAAATATATAAATGAAAATAAGCATCATTTTTTGAAAGCAACAGAGTAGCAAAGGAATGCAAAGAGCATAATAATAAGGTGTAAGGGTATCACAGTATAAAATAGATACAATAGTATGATTATAGTTTCTCAGTGACCACAGTACTTACTAAGCAAGCTTTTATTTGATATGTAATTCTGTGGACTTCTTGTCTGCCTGTTATTATGAGAAATAATTTTTTTATGTAAAGGAAAATGTGTGGAAAACTAGTGGGCAAATTTCCCATTTCTTGCAAAGCTAAAATAGATAGCAGTTTGATGTTTAACAAGCTAGCCTGCTTGATTTGAACCATATTACATATTTCTTCATAGAATGGTTCATAATGTTCCCAAAGTATTGTCAACGCAAATACTTCACTTAAAAAACATTCTGTTCTTTAAATGTCTTCCTTCATCACATCATCTCGGTCAATCTCCTCAGCCTTGACTCCCCCTTCTGTTTGAAACCTCAAGAAGTGATTGCAGTTGATATGTGCCATATGAGGCTTCAATGAAGCTGTTTAAAGACTACTGAATTTAAAAGACCCAATTGATTCATATGACCATTTAGAAGTAGGGTTAATGGCAAGAATAATTTTGTAGTTCACAGATAAAAAATAATTGAAAATGGTGTGGAAAAAGAGCATGTACATATGTGAAATACAGTTGAAAAGCAGCGGAGTATGACTATAAGGTCTTCCTCACCCTTGACTCATTGCTTAAACTGTGTGATCTATATAGTTTTGTGTAACATTTCTTTTTAACTATATTTGAAGTTAAACAGCATGTATGGTGTCTTTTTTCTGTCAAAAAGAGTGACAGCTTCTATAATTCACTTGTTTTACAGAGTATAAATATTCCAGTGAGTGTTTTGATAGCTACAGTCATTGAGTTTTAACATGTATATTTATTGGTTGCCTTGTTCTGATAATTTGTGGTCATCTGCCAAGAACAACTAAGCCTTGCAGTTAAAGATGTTTTTTCAAGTTAGACTAAAAAAATAAGGTTTCTAAATGTAAAATATGTAAAATGACACTAAATTCTTGTATTTGGGTGATAGAAGAAAACTGGGAAATTAATAATGAATTCCATAAGAGGTGACTTTCTGGAAGCCCCTGCCTGCCATTAATTTGCATAAAATTTCACATGCAAACTGCAAACAGTTATGAAAGTGCTACTGAGGAATCTCTAGCTCCAGAATGTGTTACATAGCTTTGCTGGTCAGGTCAAGCTAGAAGATTGCATACTGGGCCTTATTCTTCTTCTTGAAAATATATAGACATTTACTCCTTGTGGGTGGAATATAAAACCCCTCTACATGGCTGCAAAAATCTGTGTTTTCTGCTAACTTGGATTTATAAAAACATATATTGAACTGCTAACAAGTTACAAACACCAAGTGGATATAAGAGTCTTATCTTTCCATTCTTGATTTAGCTCTCAGCAGCAGAAGGAAAAATTGGTATTGTTAGTTGAAGTGCTTAACAGCTACAAGACTCCAAGGTCAAATAGGCAGCTAGTGTCTCAAATGGATGCAAAATGCATGGTAATTGCAATGAAAAAATAAAAGCAGATGACAGTTTACTTGCAATGAGGCTCTTTGTAATTCAGTCACTATATAAAGATGTTTCATGTAGTGCATATTTAGTGAAATGGTTAATGGGGTTAATGGTTAATAGCCCTTTTAATCCCAGTACTGTGCCCAAAGCAATACATATCTTAACCTCTCTGGTATTCAGAAAATTTAATATCACAAACATTTGGCTCTGAAGGCACAGTCAGTCTTCATATGTGTAAAAGCTGATGATGAAGTTGTACCTTAGTTTGTTGTGGTTTAGAACAGGAATAAAAGTTTATCTTCTCTTAGATAGCATAGCATCATTATCACATATGCCAAGAATAACATCATTATGCAGTATTATTTATACCATATGTAGACTAAAGGACTGGAATGTCTACAGCTTATGCCCCCATCAAAGAGAGTCAATACGTTCCTCTCCAGATTGCTTTTCTAGCCAGTTGGTTGAAACCTTATGTTCTGTTTTGTGCAGTCATTGCCATTCTTTAAAGTAAGTGGCCCAAAAGTGTGATAGAATTGAGTACCAAAGTTTTTTCTCTAAGTATGGGGCAAACTCCAACCTCTCTGGAAACCAGCATTTTTATGCCACAAGGAGTAAAAATAGTTTATAATTTCATAATGAAATTTGCCTGTGAATTTGCACTGTTGAACTCTTTGTAAGCTACTGCTTGCAAACACATTCATGCAGAACTTCCTTTGGTTTGTAAGGGTTTTTCACAATACTTTGTTTGAGCCAGATTGCACATATTTTGTTAAAAGGGAAAACAAACCCCATATTAGCTCAGTTCTGCTTTCTATGGTGTACCTATATTTAGCTCTTGCAAAGCCAGCCAGATGAAGTCAATATTTCCTAAAAAAGTCAGGGGAACTTTTTTTCCACCCAGACTTTCTAATGAATTAAAGGCTTTTGCCTTTACCTGGCCAAAGTTCTTTTAACTGTGCTTTTAAATTTGCAGTGACATAAGACATCTTTTATACTGACTGGATTAAAGAGTCCCACTGCAAGTAAAACTATACTTTTTTTTTTCATTACCATTACTATTGGCAAGTGCCTGTCAATAAGATTTATAGCATTAACTAATTAGCAATCACTACCAAGGCATAAATCGCTACCATAGTCCTCAGTTGGTGGTTTTTCTCTCGCTATAGGGATTTGATGGTGAAATTTTGAGACCCATGACCAAGGTCTTACTGATTTCACAGGTCTAATAAAAACACACAGTCCCACAGAATCCTTGAAGAATTACATTTGAATTTCTGTTGGTCTGGTCATCAGTCTCTACTGAGTAAACCCCTGCAGGTAATTCTAGCTGTTGGTGCTATTTTAAGAACAATTTGTGGGTTTTCCATTTTGCATTACAAAATAAACCCACCAAAATTCTGTTTTATTCTTGCACTGGATCAAGTTTTAAATAATATTTTGGCAAGTATCTAAGTACAGTACAGCACTGAACCTGAATGAAGTACATCCAAGTATGAAAGGGTACTAGCCAGCACTGTCAGAATGCCATCTAGACATTAATTTCCCACATAAAGGGTTTACTAGCACTTTGCATGTAAGTTGTATAACTTGTGACCAGCTGCTTCCGTGTGCGGTGCGTAACTGATGGGAACATATGGCTTTAATTAAGTAGCCTATTCTAGCTGATTTTTAGGCATCTATCCACATGGCATACAATATTTGTTGAATCCAAGTCAAGTTTCACAGCTGTCTCTCGAGATAAACTGATTGACTGACATGAGCTGCTTTTAAACATTGTCAGGTTAGTTCCCATAGCCTCAGGAGATTCAAATAGTGGGGAAAAAAAGGCTCAGCCACATGCATGAAAGTTCATATGACTAGGCTTTATGTATATATATAAATGTATGTATGTTTAACATTTCAGGCTAACCTTAATGGATTTCTGTAGCTACTAATGCTGGAATACAACAACTCAGAGGCCAACTGATCAAGAAACCCTCACATTTGTCTGATTTGGTTGTATCATGTACAGTGGTTTGACACCAACTTGAACTTTAGTACCAAGGACATGCATAGCAATTGAGAAATAGAAAAGGGTAATTATCAAAGTGCAGAACTGGTGCCTCACTGGTTCACATCAGTGTAGAGCTAGCAGGTATTTGTGGTATTAAGAAGAAAAGTGAAAAAACCACCAAATGCGACACAAGCTTTGTTGTGTTAAATAAGCGTTTGTTTATTAAGTACACTGAATGTCAGTTGAGTGAATCTGCATGTGATTAATTGTGATCATGGAGTGTATTTGTTGATGTGAAGGGCAGAATATAAAAATTAAGATTATGAAATATAAAGAAATATTAATCCTTTTTATGAAATTGAAAGTGTATTCTCAGTAATTTTTTGAGCAATTCATGCTGAAAGAACAGGTAATCACAGCTGATCTCATGTAATACACGGCCCATATGTTTTCCTAAAGGTTTCATGTGCAAAATTAGAAGTTTTGTATTGCTTTGGCAGGATTGGGTAACACATTATGTACCTGAGCTACATCTCTAGGTTTGTTTCAAAAGGTCGTGTTTTATTACACAAGAAGTAGAAAGGGAAACATGGGCTAAAAAGGATTATGAAAATAATTTTAGAGGCCATGAAATTCTTCTTGGGTAAATTAGGTACTTGGAAAACTGATTGAATCATATAATGAATTCTGATTTACTGATTTTCTATAGTATAGTGGTGATGGCAAGAGCCCAAAACTGACAAGTGCTGTGAGGGAAGGGTGAGAGCACTCTAAATGCCAAGTTGGAACTCTGTAATTAATAAGCAGTCTCTGCTCTCTATGAAGATAAACTAAATATTGTGGATTTGAGAAGATACATTAACAATGATAACTTTTTATAGTCCACAGTTTATACATCTGTGGTAGACCTGTTCTCTATGACTTGTACGCTCCTGAAAATATTATAGTGAGCTGCAATGTTATTTAAACCAGAAGGAATAGTCAAAGGATGCAAGTGAAATATACCCTTCTTGACAAATCTATATTGAATAGTAATATATGCCAGATTGAGAGGAAAATGGGAATGTAACTCTTAAAGGAATAACAAAGGTAAATGTAACCAGTAAACTCCTCAAGTCTTACTCATTCATGGGGATTAGGGGTGGAATAGTTTCTTTAGCCAGACAAGATGGTATAGCAGTTGGGAAAGATCTTTATTACTAAAAACAGCCTTGAAATGTGTTTTATTGTTATTTATTATGTTGTATTTCATACTTGAATGACTTCTGACTTTAAATCAAGAACTTGCTTCTTTTTTTGCTAGAATACTCTTTCATATTTAAGCTTACATAGTATTTAGTGTGAACTATGATATAAAAAATATCAAATGCCAGATTTAATCAGATAAATCCAAGGGAAGTGATGTTTTAGATAAAGCTTTTCATGCCTCCAATTCAGGACACTTATGACAAGAACTGACCTTTTATTCTGTATTTGTATAGCTCTTCTTTGCCCTTGGGATCATGACAACAATTCTTAAATGCTGTGCTAATACAAATAATAAATAACTGTGGCCTGGCACAGGGCAACAGGAAGAACTTTTGGGAGGCACAGTATTTTTGGCTGCTGAAGGCAGAATTTTTGTAGGGCAAGTAATATGGTTTTCTCCGTTCACACCAACATTTCTAACCAAATAGAACTAATCTTTTAGAACTAATCTCTACGCAGTGAGGTTCAGGAGCCTGAGGACTCTAGAGAGTCCATGTCAAACTGCTTTGCTTAGGGTTTTGCATTTGGAACAGCATATACCTGCAAAATTTATGGTTCTGTCATTTAGCTGCTAAGCCATTGCTGTTTGGTAATGATGGCAGCAAGATATGACAGTCTCAATAAGAAAATGTCTGTGTATGAGGCTGACACTAACAGTGGTTAGTAAACTGAAGACAATTAAAGAGAACTGTTTAATGTTGAAATCTGAATATTAGAAGTTGTGATCTGTGATCAAGGATGCTGAACTTGACTTGTGTAATTGTGTGTTGGTAACTGAGGTCTGGCTAGTTTCAAGGGGAAATTAAAAGAACTTGACATCAGTGTTTCAGAAGATCAAATTAAAGAATCAGTGTGATGATAGGAGAATGAATTTTGTTGTTTTAGTCTAAACCTGACCTACAAGTATCAGCAATGAATTTTAGTGCGGACTTCCTCTACATAGCAAAGAAGAAAGTAACCGAGTAACAACACAAAACTGATTTTAAACTTCTCTCCAAGTTTCTTCTACACTGTCAATTACTGAGAGACACCTGCTTTACCAGTTACTGGTTTGGCTGTGCTCTCTCTTCAATTCCAGTTTCCCACAGCTCAAGAAGTAGGAGTTTTCTGTTTCACTGAAGGTGTGTTACCTGCCAGTGTATGGTAGAAAGGTTTGGGGCTTGGTTTAGTTTTGTTCTTTTTTTAAATTTTATCCAGTTAAGGTGTCGTGTTGGTTGGTTTGGTTTATGAAACTGTGTTTTACATCTCTCAGTGGACAAAAAGAAAATAGTGTCCTGTAGGGTTTGCACTTGGCTGAGAGTTGAGTCCGAGGTACTCTGGTTGTGGTTTGACTCTCAGGAGGTGCATTCCTGTTGGTGGAGCTGCAGTGTGAGCGGGGAGCCTGCTCCCCTCCCCGCTGTCCTGTGCTGCGCGCGCCAGGTGCGGATCACTTCAGCCCCACCTGTACCCATGTACGCAACTGTGTACGTGGTTATGTGTGTGCCTTCCTCTATTTGGCATATTTGTACCTTGCAGATTCCATTTCTTCTGTGGAAGAAATATCATCAGATAGCTTGAAAATTATCAGAGGCTTAAGAGAATAAAACTGCAGGGGCATCTGTCCAGTTACTGGGGATATTTTTAGCAGACTAGGACTGAACCAGGTGAAGCCAATTTTGTGTCATGGTTATGGAGGAGCCTTCAAATTCAAGCCAGCCCCTAGTTTGCCTTCTGAAATTCACAAACATTAGTGTTAAAGAGTCTTATTCCAGTATTTTTGAGATTTGGTGATAGGAGGATGCTAAAATACAAACAGTCAGATTGGCTGGGTAGAGGTGAAGCTGAGCACAATGTAGCAGAGTGATGAATTAAAAAAAATAACACTAGGAAAGTTTAGGACAGTGCTCAGTGTCCCAAGTCCCCCTGTGAGACAAGGAGTCTAATACTTGCTAAATGCTATAATGCACTTCAGCCCTATTAAAGTCGAAGTGAGTGTTCCTGTAGACTTCAGTAAGAGTCCACACAGAGCCTTTGAGATTTTAGGTAAAAGGATTGGTCAAGGAATCCATTAGTGCTCCCATTACCATTAATATTTTTAAAAAGAAAAATAAAAAAAAAATCAAACAGAAACAATAAACACCATTTAGTAAATACATCTGAGGTAGTATTTTGACTACTTACAGACTCATTTATATTTCTGGTGGTTTCCTGTGGCAGTGAAATCCTGATAGAGGAGGCAGGGAGGAAAACTAAATAGCAAAAAGATTTATAGGAAACAACAGTGACAAATTGTATCAGTATTTCAGGAGATTCTATATCTCTTTTTAGCAACAATGCATATTTTGTAAGTCTTGATTATTTGTTTGTATGTACAAAATCACTTTATTGAATTCCTACCATTAAGCATTATAATTTAAGGCTATCTAGACCATAATGTGTTTGTTTATTCGGTGCAGTTTCAGGATTAAACCTCTGTTTTCTAATGACAAATTGAAAAGCATTTCAAACATATTAAAGAAAAAAAATGTGTGAATGTATGATAAGAGCTGTGTGCCTAATTCATGTCAAAACCAGAATTTCACTAAAATGAAGATTCATTTTTGTTATGGTTGTAGGGATAAAAGTACTATTCACTTAGTGCATAGGGGGATTTTTTTATCATTAATTCCACCAGTATTAAATGCTGTGTATTCAAGAAACCACATATAGGGAGCAGGGTAGCTTCAAACTTAGTACACTTTAAACACCTGAGTACTCAAAAAGATACAGCAAAGTCATTAGAAAATGCTTTTAAGAGATTTTTTTTAATGTTACGACATTACTGTTTTGGCTTGGTTGGGATTTTTTGTTTGTTTCGGGATTCTGTTTGTTTTGGGTTTTTTTTTTTTTGGGTTTGTGGGTTTTTTTTTTTTTGGGTTTGTGGGTTTTTTTTTTTTTGGGTTTGTGGGTTTTTTTTTTTTTGGGTTTGTGGGTTTTTTTTTTTTTTTTTGTTGTTGGTGTTGTTGTTGTTTTTTGTTTTTTTGCTTTTTTTCTTAAGGGTCGCATGCATGTATTTTGGAATGAAAGAATTCTTCTGGAAATACATATCAGACACATACCTAAAATGCGGGAAGATTTTTTTCACTACAGTAGTTTCACAATTGCTTTATATTTACTAAAATGTATGGATACTTTTGCTCAGAGTACTTTTATCACTGTGAAAGCTTTTACAATCTGTGGTCTTACTTCAGAAGTCAAAGAATCGTCTCCTTAAAGTTGTTCCTACGACTAACTAAACTGCAAAGTCTTTGTATCTTTTTTGCAATCACAGTCTAGTGTATTTGAAAACAGAAACCTAAGTAGAGGAAATTTCTTTGTAAGAATCAGAAAAATTGATCGTTGTCAATTGGATATGAATATTTTAGTAATAACAGCACCTTCTACCATACTACCGATGTTAGCCTGAAGAAGAAAAGTGAACAGCTTTTTTCCAGGAACAGAGATGAAAGCATTGCAGTAAGATAATTATTGAAATGATTGCTGCTCTGAATTTTTTACTCAGATATTTTTTGGACAGTCTTCATTATAAAAAGAATGCAGATAAACAAGAATTTATGTTTGTAAAAACTTTGCCTATACCTAAATATCTAAGCCCCACAGATTGAAATTAAAAAATGTATCTTCTAGATAAGGTAGCCATCTATTTGTTGATAGCTTAGAGGGCAAATCTGTAATATGCAGAGCTAAAGTTAGTTTCATTCTTGTCATCTCTTGCTGTACTTTTTTGGTAACAAGTGAAGATTCTTCCTCTATATGTTGTCTCATGTTTCTTCCCTTTGCCTGAAAGCACTCTACTAAACCTAATCAAAAGTTTTTGAAATTTCTTCATTAGTTATATCTTACAGTGCATTAGTTGGCAAAAAAGCAAACCACCCAAGTGCTGTATATATAGTTGTCCTAAGCTGGATGTTATGAATTCCGTTTTGCCTGGTCATTATTTCTTTTTGTTATAGCTTCATTCCCTGATGTATTCATCAGAAAAGACACTCCACTGATAATATTTGTAACATCTGCTGATGTAAATTTCATAGCCTCTACTGAAGAGGCTTTCAGGAACATACATGAATTCTGGACTCATTAGCACTGTTGAACTTGGGGAGCATTCTTCTGTGTGTGCTCTATCTCTAAGAGCATAGCTGCAAGAAATGGTGCTTTGTCCCTATTTACTTATTTTCAAATAATTCAATATGGAGCCCTCTCTCCTACAGCTGAAGGGGCAGGTGGGAAAGGGAGTAAAGGAGTGAATTGCAGAGAAATGCAGTTTCCTTGTAACTGAGGTAAATTTAGAAACCTCAGTCTACTATGAGTCAGTGACTGAATTACTAGAGCAGGAAGTCTGAATTAATGTTTCTCTCTGCCTTGCTGGCTGAGGGTTTTTTTTCAGCAGGTTAATCATCCTTTTTCAATCTTCAAATTTTGTTTTACTTGTATTATTTATCCTAGTTTTTATATATATATATATATTTAAATTGATTAAGAGGCTAAATTGGCAATACTAATCTAGTAGGTTAGAGTGCAAACACATATGCTGAGTGTAGAAAAGCCTTTAGTAGCTTTTAAGATTGATTAGTTAGAATAAATAACTATTCTGTGATGTCCAGTAGCCAGAGAAGGTTTAACTACACAGCATTTTACTGTGGATAATTCATATGATTTAGCATTTAATAAATTGAACTTTTAGTCATGTTTAAAAGAGAAGCAAGAGTAATTTATATGCATTGGCTACTGATTGTAAATTATAAATCTGTGGGATTGAGTTCAAATTTGTAATTGGTGAAAAAAAAATCAGTAATTAACTGGGAGTACAGAAACGATTTTCTATCAAAGCTGTCTTCCACAGAGAATTCTTCTAAAGCTGTTCATGATTATAAGGGTTATGATACATAGAAACACTATAATTTGTAAATAAATGTCAACATGGTATAATCTGGTTATAAAATGCTTTTAGAAATTAGAATGTTCTGATTGGGTAAAATAGTTGAATGCATAACTATCTGCTTAAATCTGCATAAATCACGTTCCACAAGGCAAGGATGCCTTGAGAACCAGGGTAGATGTGAGTTATAGACAGTAGGAGCAAAGCAAACAAAGTACTTTCATTCTCTGTAGTTGTAGTCTGAAGGATGCCTACAGAAGCATAAACTTCATACTGCTGTAGTGCCCGTATGCCTACAGTTCTTTGGGGTTTTTTGGGACAATTAAGCTTAATATCATTAAACCTGATTTTTCAGTTGAAATTTATGTTTTCTGTTTACGCATCTGTTCTAAATCTTTTGTGAAGTGTTTAGCACTTACGAAAAGTGTGTGTGGGGATGTATTGGGTTTTTTCATTTTTTAAATAAATTCTTTAAAATTCACTCTCCTTTTCAACAGATGAAATAAGAATTAAACCTTTAGTTTTGTAAATCAGCTGCTTAAAAAGTTAGCAGATTAAAAACAAGACAGGAAATATGCAGCTGTGTCCAATTCCTTCTTTCACTCATGCCTTCATTTCCTACAGTGGGCAAATAAAGTGACATCTAGATTAAAAGATATACTATTAAAAATCTATATGAATTTCCTTGTAGAGACTCCTCAGATTGGTGGCAGGCAGTCATTTGGTGTGTGGGGTTTTTTGTTTTGTTTTTGGGTTTGTTTTGTTGGTTTTTTTTCCTCTGGGGGACTGAGTAGGTGGTGGAAAGATTGGTGACCCAGCTCAGATAGAAAGTCTATATCAATATTTGATTTTTCACAGGTCTACTAGACATAGTGTTGAAAGAAAAATAATCTATGTCCCTGAGGGCTATCTGGGTACTGCTTTCTATTAAGTATTACTATTCTAACCTTATTGATCTAGATTTTTTCATCTGCCTCAGATTTTAAAGTCGAAAGGAAACCTTATGGTAAAAACAAACCTTTTCTTGTATTATCAAGCTTTTAAGAAATTTAGCTACATAACTTTGTTCTCCTCTTTGAAGTCCATATTTCTGTGTTCATTACTGTGAATTTTGTAGAAATATCATTACAGATAGAGATATATAGAGATATATAGAGCATATAATTACTGAAAATGTAGAAGTGTTGACAAGATATGTTTTAGTTGTATAGATTTGCATGAGGTCAGGTATCAGAATCTGGTTGGTCTGTTGTGGGCAAATGAAAAAACAACATTAAACTGTAATGAAAATTATAACTTTAGCAATTGGTTTCTTTATGAAGACAGGAATGTAGGAGGATTCAATTTCTTTATAGTCCTATGTTGTGCTGTATTAAAATTTCAAGTGAAGATGAATTGCTAGTGCAACTGTAAAATAATAACTCACATATCTAAATGTTCCAAGGACTGTAAGAACTTCAGCTCATCTTCATTTCTTTTCATTTTGCTTGAAAAGTGTAAAATATAGCCTTGCTAAAACTCTGTGTGAAAATCTATTACTATTATGGTAAATTTATTTTTACAGAAAAAATACTAAGAATGAGCATCTTCATGAAGATGCTGTGTTTATTTGAACAGCAGATGAAGAACCAAATGATTAATAAAAGTCAGCAGCAATTTCTTTTAAATTCAGTAGTACTTCTGAGGTAGGCAAGGTGACTTTCAGCAAAGGTTTATAATCTCTGCTCAGCCATGTGGTATTTGACTCAGTGCTAGAAACAGACCTACAAAATCAAAAAAGTCATGAATGGTGGAAAGCAAATGAACTTTCCCTCAGTTTTCTTGCTTTCTTGGTTCTTCTCCATAATTTTTCACTCCTGTATTTCTACACAGTGTTCCTAAAGGCTGAATTGACTGCCTTGTCTATCTCATCACTCTGAGAAGCCTGGGTGCAGGAGGAGAGCTTGAGGAGACAACAGGAATAAATGAGTAGTTGGGAGCAGAGACTATTAGAGAAGCAAAAGGTTTCTTTAAAGAAAAATACAAGAACAAAACTGCCGCTATAGGATGTCACAATACCCAGAAAAGACATCTTGCTTAAGCCTCAAAATAGCAGGTGATAAGTTACAGATACATTTCAGATTAAAATTACACACATACCTGGCAAGGATTTGTAGTGTGTTCTTTCCTTACCTGAATGCTGCATCACTTTGAGCTACACAGACCAGGGGACTATACGTCATTTAAATCAGTCTTTGGACCACTTTGAATTTCTTAAACTAATTTATCCCTCTCTTCACATTCTTATACAGGAGATAAACATATGGGCTTTTTTTCCTGAAGCCTCCGAACATATTTTTTGAAGCAGAGTTGCAATCTAGTGTGGGCAAGTATTCACTGAATAAATGGGATTTGCACTGTTGTTTATTTATAGACTTTTATATGGCTCTCTTTGCAGTAGAAATGGTTGCAAATTAATACAATTTCACAGTGAGGTTTAATATAAGAAAATTGTATTCCCATTTTACAGAACCCAGTGCCTGAGAACAAGAATTTAAAAGTACCTAAATCTCCAGGAAATCATGTTCTATAGTGAATTTGTTTGAAAAAACACAGGTAAAATTAGGTGATGGTCTAGAAAAACCTTGGTTTTTTCAGTTGTTACGTTGGCTTCCTGCAGAAGTACTTTCTACTTAAGGTTATATATCTAATTGTACTGTGCCTAGAAAGTACTGTTCCACTAGGGACTTCTAGAAATACAGAAGGCAGATGCACCAATCTGTGTCAGTCTTCCTCAGTTCAAAAAGTCACTTGAAATAAAATTGGGGGTTTTTTTCACTGCTTTTATTTGGGTTTTTAGCAAGACTACTGTATGAACATTGGCAAGATGGGATTAGAGGGAGAAATTATTTACAGTGTATTAAGATGGTCCCTTTTGCAGCTTTGCTGCTGTCAGTTTTGTTGGGCATGAAATTCATGGACAAAATATTTAGTTCCAGATTTTTTTTTTTAACGGTTTGTGGATTATTATTATTATTATTGGGATAAAATACACCTTCTGTGATTTTTCAAAGAAGCTGAAAGAAAGAGTTACAGGATGAAACGTCTTAGTCGTTTTATGAGGGCCACATCCACTGGAATATATATGTATCACTTGTGAACTTTTACAAATGTAGTTCTTTGTATAGCAACTCTGTGGGGGGGAAAAATTCCTCCTTTAAAATAAATATATTAAACAATGTTCAGTCAATTAATATGATAGTTTACATTTTTGTAGACAAAACAAAGAACTCAAAGTTGTATTAATTCCCACTGTAACCAATCAATTAAAGAAAGAAAGTAATTTTAGGAAACCCAGCATAATAATAAGTAATAACTCTCACACCTGAAGTGAATGAGAAAAATTAACTTTTACTTTTAATTAAATATCATGCCAAGAGGTATTCAAGCCATTCTGACATATGTAGAAGATAGAATAATAAAGTACAGACCCAGTCTTAATCACTCTGCATTATTAAACATTCATATACTGTCATTAACAGTACCTGTTATAATCCATGTCATTTTGTGCCTTGCAAGTGAAGCACTCATCTCCTTTCAAATACTAATCACAAAAGCAGATGCTTAAGGTACTTGAATAACCCTTTTATTGCCGTGCTTTGTACTTGTGTTTTCAAAGTGAACCTGAATGAATCTTCAGTGACAGTGAGGAATATTATAAAAACCATATTATGCCTGGCTGTGATGTGGAGAACATCTCCATTTATATTTTAGGCTGATTGAAATACTAAATTCCAATTTGGAACCATCTCACAAGCACATTTTGCCTAGTATTTGCCAAGATCTCTAAAAGGGGTGATTTACAGTCCTGCAAGATATCTTTTTTTAAATAGTTTTTTTTTTAATCACTTGAAAATTGAGGTTGCAATGTACTGTCACATTTTCTATCAGTGAACTGGAGTTGGTACACTGCTTTTCTGGTGTGAGCGAAACAGTAAAAGTTGTAAAATTTCCCAGTTGGCATAAATAAAATAAGTCACTTTGTAATAGAGATGCGATGATGTCCTGCTCTTCAGACTACATAAACCTTATTGTCTGTATGTAGGGATTCTAACAGAATAGTATTTTTTCTTACCTTTCCCTCTGAGATGTTAAATCATTTAACATTGTCCTATTATACCTCTTTGAGGTATGTAATTGTCCCCTTGTTAGATTTCGTTAGATTCAGAACAGAGAGTGTGCAGTTAAACACAAATCTGGGCAATTTGAAATACTGGTGTTAATGTGATCTCAATCATTATGCCTCTACTTAAATCTCCTACTGTAATTTTTTAAGGATTGTGGAAGATAAATGGTTTTCATTTTTTAATGTATTTATTCATTTTACTATCCCCCATTGCTGTCTTAACACACTCATGCTTAAGAACAGAAATTACACGTGTAAATACTAAGATACAGAAAAAGACTTCAGAAGTTCACTGTATTAGAAAAATGGAAAATGGAGATCGTTATTTTTAATTTATGTCGTAATGGTAGCAGATTTATGCATACTAATACCAGACAAATCATAATAACAGGAGCTAAGCCATTTTTGAGGCAGAAGTGTATGAATTACTTTGTTTAGTTGACAGTTTCGCTGTAGGTGACTTGAGCAAGGTCACAAAGACACATCAGTACTTTCTAACTCCCAGAATGTGTTAAATGACCGTAAAACACCCTGCCCTTCACTGTGAGCATATCTTAGATTTCAGCATAGAAATTTATGATTCACTACTTGTAGAAGATACTGCTTTAGTTTTAAGACTTGGTATGAATGTGGTTTTGCCCAGTGCCATACCAAAATGTGAAGGTAAGAAAGGTTCCTTCATATTAGAGAAAGACTGGATTTTTTTCCTTCGGTTTTTGTTTCCAAATCCTTATGTTTTTATCCACATTTAGATTCACCACTGGAAAAGAGTAGTGCTATACGTCATTCTCTACCTGTGGATAAGCTCAAGAGATACTCTGAGAAACCACTCCTGAAATTCTTCCTTCATTTGTGTCCTCAGCCTTCTTTGCAGCTTCATTAATTTTGGACATGATCACAATGAAATAAAATGTACCATGAGCATATTGTAGATCTATGTCAGCATCAGGCTGATTCCTAAGAGAAGTGAAAGATGTGAAGTTCCCCATAATTTGTGAAATTGGTAGCTGGTGTAGGAGAGAGGTTGCTTTTGAAAGAAAAGCAGATAGAACTCAGCTGTCAGTCTAATCCATAGCAATAATACATTAACTATCATGCATTTAGTTTTGAAAGCTAGAAGATTGCACAGTTTCTTGTCCATCAAAGTTGTCTTGCGAGTTAGAGATATTGTAAGTATAACAGGCTGGTATGTAAACATAACAGACAGACATATCAGTAAAAAAGTGTCTTTGCGAGTTCTGCTGCTTGAAAAATACTTTCTTAATATTCAGTAATCCACACGGTTTTTAATCTGTTTTGTTGAGTACCTCATTGGCATAATAATCTCTGATAAGCAGTGCTTTTGATTTTTATTTTAGTGTGTTCAGCCTTCCAGCTCTTGCCATCTTGAGCAATGGCTGTTTAAGTTCTTTCTTGACATCTTCATAGTTCCTATTCTTCACCACTTGATCTCCAAAATGACTGTGTCTTTTTGAATAGTCCCAGCATTTTTCCCAAAATTTTTGGTCTTTTCTTCAGATAGAAGTAGCTGTCATTTGGAGGTTTCTTGTGGCTCCTCATTCTGAATTTTTTTTCTTTTCCATTTTAATCAGTGCTGTTGTTTTCTTCCTTGGTTAGCCTGAAAAGATGGATGTCATTCATGAATCTTTTTTTTTTCAGTAACCTCCTACACAGAATAAACATTCCACTGTCATCTCATAATGTCAAATCCGTCATGGCTCCCATGTCTAAATAGGGCAAGTTTAGGAGAAATGGGCCTTCTTTTGGATTCCTGAACCATTTACACTATCTGCTGTTGTTACAGCTGCCCTAGACAAACAAGAAATGTGAAAGGCTTTTACTTGCCCAGCTATGGTAAGTATTACGGAGGGCGGATGGATGCCATCACCAAATATATCCCTCTGCTTAACATGCAACATCCCTGTCATCTGCATGTATACGTAATTTATTCCCCTTTGTGTGCCTGATCAGTTTAACAATGCAGGCAATATTTGTGGTTTTGATCTCAGTTACTGAGGCAAACTTTTTTTTCAAGATATAGTGTGAAGAAGAGGTTTAGCAAACTGTACATTTATCACTTACTGAAAACTACTTGAAACTTTCAGCTCTTGGGGCAAAAGTATGTTTTGCTCATGTAAACTTCATCTCTGCTAGCCTATTTTACATATAGTTGTACTGCTAGTTCCTTCTAAGATTTGACAGGTTCTCTCTGTAAGGTTGAAATGTTCAATATGTTCAAGACATACTGCAAAAGCGAAGAGCTAAAGCAAAGGGCTATTTTAGCAAGTCCTTGACAATCACAGCTTTGTTTCAGATAACATGCTCCTTTTTTTCCCCTGAATTTTGTTTTTCCTTTCAAACAAACTGCTCTCTTTTGGTCAGTTCCTTGTACAAGTCTAACAATAAGCAACTGCTAATGGTAACACAACTTCTCCACCTCAAATACTCCTATGATTCTCTGTGATTCCTTTTATATAAATCTTGATAATCAGGAACCTGTCGTATGATTATAGTCCCTGTCCTGAACCCTTTGAAATCTGTAGTAGGCCTTTTGTTGTTCTTCGTTTTGTTTCAGAGGCACCAAATTTGTCTTCTTACCTGCCAGATTATTTGGCGTATGCAAAAGGCATCCATCAAGACATGTCTTAAAAGACTATGGTTGACAGTCTTTTGTGCATTCTGTTGAGCACTGGTAGGTACATTATTGAATCAGCCCAGGTTATCCACAGAGAATCCACTTTTCTGTACCAGTGAATTTGTAAGGATGGATCATTTAGTAAAAGTAATTAAATTACAGCAGGCAACATCTTCTCTAAATATTAATACTGTTGCATGGTAGGTAAGCAAAAAAATCTTGGACAATTGGATTGATGCTAATATAAAATCAACAATTGTTTTTGAAAATAACATTTAGTATGCATCATGGGATTAAAGTTTAGTATGTAATATATTTTTAAAAGCGAGCATGTTTTATGTTTTTCTCAAATGGTCAGTTCTGCTTACAGAACTGAGTCTATCTCTTGTGGGTTTTTTCTCCCCAACATTTAGAAAAATCAAAATGATAAATAAAATTGCAAAGTAATGTTTATGTTGTATGGAAGTACATTTACCAGCAGGGAGCATTTTTAAGAAAAGCAGAATTTACTTGTCCAGGTTTTAATTTGGAACTTGAAATTGCAGGTGTTTGTATCAACATCTTGATTGTAGAATTGCAGTTTATCCTGACAGAGGACAGAAACATTGTTATTGTCACCTTTGTGTACAGTTAACAAACTGACCTCTATGCTAAACATACGCAATGAAAATCTGCTGAGATTTAAGGATAAGAACCAATCACTGAAATGACATGTAAAATAATTTCAAATAACTAATGATCACAAAGATAACTTAATCTTTCTTGGGCAGTTTGTAAGCAGAAAATTAATTAATTCTGTTGGATAAATATAGCTGGTTAATAATTATTAGCTGCGCTAAAGGACTGAAGAATTTAAGTGAAATTTGCTTCAGCAAAATCATAGCTTTGGATCTTCAGGCATAGCTGAGGTACACTGGTTTTAAAACTTCCAGGCAAAGTTGAATTAGAGCTGTTTTGTAGTTCCATTCTTATGGAAAGATAAAGTTTGTAAAGCTCCAGGTACTGTTGACTGTTCCTAGCCTTGAAGGGTGTTCATGATGCTTTGAGTAAGTCCTATGAACCTCCACAGCAGAAAAACATTATTCTTTTCTTTTTTGGGGGCAGTTATATAATCTGGGAACAAGAAAAAAGAGAGGGATGTTGATACAATCCATGTGCAGTTTTGCAGCACAGGCATAACTTTACCCAAACTCTCTTACCCAAAGCTAATTCTCTGTTCCTCAGCTCAAGATCTTTACTGCAGTCTATTACCACAGCAGCAAGGAACAAGCAACAAGTAAAAAGGGTCTGGGAAACTGGAGCCTGTTTTCATCACTGTGCCTTTTTTTTTTTTTTTTTTTTTTTTTTTAATTAAGTTGTTAAATGAAGCAACAAAGAAATTAACAGAGGACTTCTCCTGAAGCTCTGTCATTTTCATCTCCAGGAACATTTTTTATTTCAAAGATAATTTAGTACAAAGCTGGATTATTGATGACAATTCTCTATAAACATGAGCTTTTAAGATCAGGATGGACAACTGTTTAGACCTTCATGGCTGGGAATCGTGCCATTACTACCCACAGCCGATGCACATACATGGCGATTTGGCTGTGTACCTCATACCATCTGTTCAGATGGCATTTTGCCTGCTCACAAATTGGTTAGACCTGTGCCAAGAGCAATTGCTCTAGATGGTTACACTGCAAAACACTGCAAGTAGTTCCTATTTTGTATGAAGTCTCTCTTTTGGACACCACTTTAGCACTTTGTTATATCCTGTGGACATACCTGTATACTGCAGTGATTAGAAACAGAAAAGATTATGTGCTCATCCTAACTCTTTCTACTGCTGAAGCTACCTTTTCTAAACCCTCAGAAGGGAAAACTAAGTACATGTCAATTGAGTTGAATGTTTCTCTTTGTTTTCTATCTGAAAAATGTTCATTCATTACAAGTTGGCAAGAGCTAATCAAAAGCTCACAGAAGTTAATAGGAATATTTGCATTGATATAAGTAAAGAGTTGTAAATTATATTTAAGTTTGCTTGCTAGTGAACCAAGGCAAGTCATCTGACAGTGGCTTCTCATGGTCAGTTGATTGATTTCTGGAATTGCTTCTGAGAGGAGTAACAGGTTATAGGATTAAATTCAGCTGAGATATACAGTAACTAAAAGTTATCACCAAGTGACATTTATACAACCTATAGAATAATTTTGCTGAGTCCTCTCTATTGAATAGATATCCATGTTATACAATTGGCACATTTGTTGACAGCCTCAACTGTGAACCATGGAAGTGAACTTATTGCTTGCCAGCAGAAGCAGCTCCTGTAGGTAAAAGCCAAAGGATATTGGCAAGGAAACCTAAGCTCAGTGGATAAATATAGGACTTTATGTAAAAAATGCTGTCATCCTGCCAGTTTTCGTAGCCACTAAAATTATTTTAAAATCAAAATAATATTTTTGTTTCTAACAAGATGTACAATATAGAATTCAGAGTATGTGCAACTGTAAAGCAATTATTTGCCCGTTTGTCTTTGAGTATAATTAACTGTAGGAGTATTGTTTCTTTCCTTCTGTGGACTTCTCCCTGTGCATGAATGTCACTGCTCAGTTTGAGCATGCTTAGTTGAATCAGGATGACATCATTTATGTGGGTGAGTTTCCATATATTGGTTAGTGGGAGATATGATATTTTGCTGATTATAATCTAGAAATGTTGCCAAAGCCCTTCATCTTAGTTTCACATAAGTAATACTGACTAGGTTTTGATTCCTGGAGAAAACCCAATGGGAAAGAGCTGGGTAGACCTCAAAAAGGAAACCAAAGAGATCAGAAGTCAGATCTGTTTGGAGTGCAGAATGTAGTTTGCTTGTAATTTGGGTGGGTATTTTCTTGTTTGCACAAACCACTATAAAGATAAGATCAAGATAAGATAAAGTCCTTGTTTAGAAGAACCTACAAGGTACATTTAAGTTTATTACAAATTTTATATTATGCAGCTCCTGTGTTGTGAGGTGATGCATAAAGCTGATGACCAGAATCCTAACCACCTGAATATCTGAAAAAAATTTTCTTTTCTCAGCAATTTAAAAGAGGCTATTGTTTGACTGCTGTTATTTCTTCCTGAAATTTTCACTCACAGAGCAGTTGATGTTTGTTACTATGATTCAAACCATTTGGTTCCATTACTCATAACAGCTGAAATGTTGTCTAAGGACTGTATCAGTTTTGAAGAATGTAGAGAATACTTTAGAAGGTCTGTTACTGTGCATTCACACTACACTGATACAACCTTTTATCCCGTTTTAGTATGTCAAGCAAGCAGCAATGCATGTTCCATGTTCTAATCAGGGTTAATAATTCAAATTTTGTTCAGTAAAAACAGGTGACAAAAACTGTAGAGCTGAAAAAGATAACCAGTAATGATTCTGTAAGTTGACACATTCGGTAGTTTCCTGTTTATCTGTTGGAAAGATGGTTAATACTGAAATCTATTTGTTCACACTGAAGCTTTGTGGTGGTACAACTGTCTCCCCTGCACTGGCTGCACAGAATAAGCTGCAGAACTGGCAGGACATACCTGTACACTGCAGCAGTACCATTAGGCTAAAAATCAAGATTTTACATTTACTTGCTTTTTCACAGTAGAAAATTGTCTTCTTGTGGGAATGGTGGAACTTCACTCTTTCATGTGACATAAACATACTAGCAATTTGATGGGCAAAATAAAAGCTGATAAATTCTCACAGGTCTAGTGTGCTCTGCATTCTCAGTTGAAAATTGGACATAGCTGAATACTGAGTGAGCCTTTAGCTGAGGCATTCTGAAGTAATTTGAATAGCAGTATTCTTCAAAAATCCCTGAAACATTGGGAACTGTTTTGTTTTACTTCCATGCAAATGAATGGGAATTTTCCTTTCACTTCACTGGGAGTAGAGTTGAACATTTCTTGAGTTGACCAGCACAAAGTAACATTTATAAGCAGAAAAAGGAGAGATTTTTCTTTCAGCTCCAACAAGTTCATTTTTAAAAGCCACTTTGCTGTAACCATGTAAACCTATGTAACCCTACAGTTTGTTAATACTGAACTTTAATGAGTCCTGATAAGAAGCCAGTCAGTGGATATCCATTTAGCTACTGATCTGAACTCCAGCTGATTGTCCTAGCAGCTGTGTGACTTCATTACCATTAGAAAGGCATACAGCCAAGCCAGCTGGAATCCAAAGAGGCTACTCAATTCACATAGCATGTCAGTTTTCTGGTTTACGTATCAGAATTACAAATGACCAAAAAAACCAACTGAACAACAACAACAACAACAAAAAAAAACTACAAAAAAGATTCTTTATAAACATACAGTGCGAGTCAAAGTTTCAAAGCATTATTATACCAAGTTGAGGCTATTTTGTCATACAGATGTTGTTTTTTTTATGCCATATTATAGCTGTTAAAATCTCTTTAATGAAAACTAGACAGAACATTGACACTTTTGGCTATAAACACAGATCTATCCTATAATTCCTCATTTCTTAGTTAAGAAAACAACATTTGTTGTCTTTTGTACTAGTGTTTTGAAAACACATTATTAGCTTCTTTTACCGTTAGCAGCAAATAAAGGCTGGTGCTCTTGGACAATAGAGGTTTGTGAAAAACACCCCAAACCTGTTGTAATTAATAGTATTTAGCTGCAAGAGACAATATCGCTGAGGAATGGTTCTACTGCTGGCTGTGGATATTTTTTTAAAGCACAGAATGGTACAAAAGCCTTAACATCGGCTTGTACATACAGCAGACAATGATTTCCTGCTAGAAAAAAAAAAGCAAAAAATACAAGGGAAGCAAATTGTAGTTTACAAGAAGGGAATGAAGGAAGACCTATAAAACTACTGAACTGTTTTTAGATGGGTGCAGACTCACTTGAATACTGTGTGCAGTTTTGAACCCCACAATTTAAGAAGATTGGGTGCTTACATGCATCCAGAGAAGGAGAGCAAAGCTGGTGCAAGGGCTGGAAGGCATGTGCTGTGAACACCAGCTAAGGACACTGCCTTTGTCTAGGTTTGCAAAAAGGAGACCAAGCAGTGACCTCATTCCTCTCTATTGCTTTTCAATGGAGGGGAGGTGGAGAGAGGGATGCTCATCTCTTCTCCCTGGTATACCATGATAGGATCCATGGAAGTGTGAAAAGCTGAGTCGCAGGTGTGTTAAACTGAACATAAGGAAACATTTGTGTAAGGAAAGAGCAGTCAAACCCTGGAACAGGCTTCCTAGTGAGAGAGATGGTTGGAATCCCTATGCTTGTCACTGTTTAAGAGGAATTTGGACAAGGCCCATAGTAGCATGCTTTAACTTTTGGTCACACCTGAAGGGTTCAGGCAGTTCATCTAGGAGACCATTGTAGGTGCCTTCCAACTTTAGTTCTACTATTCTAAATGTCCCAGGAACTATTTTCCTAAGCTAGTGCCTTAAGAAAACTTTTATTAATGAATATATTATATTCAGGCAAATGAAGAGGAAATAATTATATTCTTGAAACTTAGGGAAATATCCCTGTGGAACCAGAATGGGTAAATCTTGTAAGTCAAGAAATGTTACTCCTACTTCATCTTTAAATTCTTTTTCCATGTACTGTGAAAGTAATCCATGCAAAATGGACCAGAAGGACTTTCTGAATTCATTCCTTCATTGTTAATCACCATATCAGTCTGCTCTGTTTCTTGCATGCTTCCATCAGAACAATTACGTAGGCTAAATTCCATTGGTATAGAAAGCAGGTGATGTGGTCTATGTAATCATGAGTTAGAAGGAGAGGGTTGGTGGTGAATGCTCTCTGTTTCTTCCAATATGAAAACTGACAGGCACCAAATGAAGCTACTGGATTCCAGTTTCAAGGCAAACAAAGGAAAGTATTTCTCTACACTTCATGTAATTAAACTGCAGTACTCTAAAGATGCTTGCAGTTCATTGGATCAAGAGACCATGAAATTCATGGAAGGGACATTTGGTGAGAACCATTCAGCAGAGACCTCTGGCTTTCAGAGAATATATCAGTTTAGAAGGATCCTCTGGAGATCCTCAGACAAACATCCTACTTGTAACAACGTCTGATCAGATCACTTTCCTTAGCGACTTCTCTAATTGAAGCTTGAACACCTCCAAGAATGGAGATCCCACAACTTGTCTGGGGAGTGTTTGACTTGTTTCTTGTTGCCTTTCATCCTATCCTGTGCACCTCTTACGAGAGTCCATGTATCTTTTATGCATCATGGAACTGTAAACAGCAGTAAAGTCTTCTGTCACCAGCTTTCTGTGAGACTGAATAAGTTGCTTCAGATTCTGCTCAAGTGGTGTGTGCTTCAGTCGCTGAGCAGCCTGCTGTCCCTCTGTTGAGTTATATTATGGTATAACAGAATCTCAGGATCGGTCAGATTGGAAGGGACAATAGTGTTATCTGGTCCAACCCAGAGCACAAGATGGTGGCCAGATGGCTTTGAGTATCTGCAGTGAGGGAGACTCTACATGCTCCCTAGCCTGTCTGTTCCAGTGCAAGGTCACAGTAAAGTTTACCTTCACAATAAAGAAGTTCTTCCTCATATTAAGGTGGAACTTCCTGTGTATCAGTTTCTGCCCATCGCCTCTTGTTCTATTGCTTGGCACCATGAGGAAGAGCCTGGATCCATCATCTTGACACCTTCCCTTCAAATACTTAGAGATGTGGTGTGTCCATGTCCATATCTTTCCAGTATTGGGAAGCCCAGGACTAAAGAGTGCTCTAAATGTGGTATCCCAAGTGGTGAACAGAGAGCAAGGGTCCCTGTCATGTATATGGATGGTGGATACAGGCATTCTGATGGAGCACAGGATGCTGTTTGCTTTCTTTGCTGTAAGGGCACGCTGGTGACTCATGTTCACATTACAGTCCACAAGGACTATTGCAGATCTGCTTTTCTGCAGATCTGTTTGACACTCAGCACCAGCTTCTATGGTAGCCTTATTCCACCCAGATGGAAGTCTTTGCATTTACTTTTGTTGAAATTCAGGAGTTTTCAGTCAGCTCAGTTTTTTAGCAGAAAGAGATTTGGGGAGCCTGAGAGAGGATACTGGGTAAGTACCATTGAGGCTTACCTTTCGAAAGTTTGCAATTAAGAACCCACTTTTAAACCAAGCAGAAAACAGGACACTGGACTAGATGGAGTTATTGTATAAGCTCTGCTAAAATTTCTTAAAGACTAGATGCAAGTACCTCCTTGCAGGTCTCTGGCTTCCAAGCCAGTGGTGGAACTTTCCTGAATGCTCCAGTGAAGAGGACATAGTGGTATGGCCAGATATAGTTGAATCATAAAACATGGGATTTTGAGTCAAGTTTTGAACTAACTGATTATATGGAAGTTTGGGTATAGATTTGGGATATGGGTTCTACTCTATGTCTAAGACTCTGAAAGCTAGGTATTTTAGATTCTTTATGTCATTTAAGTATACCTCAAAGAAAACAATATTTCAGAGATCTTTAAAGCAGAAAATTTAATGAGGCTTGTGTGGGCATTTAAAAACAAATCAGTTTGTCAACAGCTTCACTTTCAGCTCTGAACTGTATCCTTGGATAGTCTGTGCTTTTTAGATAATCTTATCATTTCCTTTGGAGTCTGAGAAGTTTCACTATTTTCAAATTTGTTTCTTGAGATAGATATAAATATAAATCAACACATATGTTTTTTTTGTTTGTATGGATTTTTTTGTTTGTTTAATATACACTACAGGAGTAGTCAAGGAGTAGAAGGAAGGTTTCTAGTGCCTGAAATGAATGTCTTCTCCCATCATACAAGAAACAACATGACCAACCAACCAAAACCTACCACCACT
>VWZU01000607.1:1024158-1058155 GCA_013397095.1 Sterrhoptilus dennistouni | reverse complement strand
AAAGAAAAAAAAAGACAAAAAACTTCACCCAACCCCCCAAAAACAGGAAAGAATATGATAGTTCAGCTGTGCAGTTCAACCTAAACCACATTTATAGGAAACTTGATTTCCAGAAGGTTTTTATTAATGAGACACATTTAAACATATGATTCAGTCCATTCATTGTCAGAACTGTTATTTGAGCATTAGCTGTGAATGTATTTAAATAATTAAATTATTACTTTGTCAATAGCTTTGTTTGTAAGTTCATGGAAAATTTTTTTCTTGAAGTAAAATTTGAGAACCAGACTTTTGGTCAAAGCAAGAAGAAAAGCACTTTACAAAATGCTATTGGTATGACAAAAGTGCCTCCCCCAGTAACTCGTATCTATTTTGTGCTAGTACATTGACCATCACAGGAATGAAATTATCTTTATCATTAAAGGGTTAAGTTTTGGTATATGACTGCATCTACAAAAGAAGGTAAAAGGGACATCCAGGAAACTGTAATCATACTTTGCACTAAACAGAACGATTGCATAGTTGCTCAGAAGTTTGTAAAGTAGATATGCTTAAAGGCACCTATTGTTTCATCCGTGCCAGTTGTAGTTAAAAAAAGAATTTCATGGAAATACTCTAAATAAACATAATTACTTTTCTATTCTAATTTTTTCCTGCATATTATGCCTCCCAAGTTGATTGATATTAGACTTTGCAAAAAATTTGTTTATCGTAGACTGTTTTTCTTAAAGATGAAATTTGAAAAATGCTGTTTCAAAAGGAGAAAAAAAAGAGAAGGTATTAGGTTAAATATTAATTTTAATGTCTACAATAATGAGTACCTATGCTATTTAAGGAAGTCATTATTCCACTGTGCAGTCAACAAGAGTATTGATTAGAATTAATTCACTACAAAAAGTCTCCAATAATTTTTAACATAAGTTTTTCCTCTTTAACAGTACCCTGAAGCTTGTCTTTTTCGTGGTCAATTTAGCAACAAATTTGCAATTAATCATTTGTTGATTGCAATGAATGGTCTGTCGATAATATGCAGCTTACATTGCTAAAAGGCTTATACAGAGCTTTATTGTTTTCCTTTTGTCTTGGGAACACTTTGTCTAGCTGTGTTTCCTAGAATGGATTTTGAATAGATATTTTGAAGTAACTCATGCCAATTTTAAAGAGACACTACGGACTGCTCTGAGAGTATTAATCAAGATATGCCCTAACTTTTCTCTGGCATAACAATATTTGGACATCTGTTCTGACTCCTTACATGTGAAGTAGGACACATTGGCATAAATGAAGGGTTTCATTATCTTAAATGTCATAACATTTTTTTGAATTATTTTGTGTAGGTTTTAAATGCTGAAATTGTAATCTTGGGTTTTTTATAGATTTCTTTGTCCTTTCAAAAGACTATAAAAATTGAAGCCTTTTAAAATTCCATCCGTAATTCTGAAAGCATAATTTACAATTTGTGCAATAACACTGAAATTGATGTAGATGATAGTTTAATAATTTTGAACAGTGTAAGTATTTTTACTAGAAGAAATCTAAGGAAAAATGCTTTTTATTCCAGAAACAGAATTGTTGTAACAGATAATATATATACACAAAGGCCATTATGAAATGCCTCTTAGAGGAGCATTGACATAGATTAATTTATTTGGAAAGTAATGGCAGTTTGAATGGCAATTTTAATTCTATCAGAAGGAAACTGAGGTTAGCTCAGTTGCTTAGAGCATGGTGCTCATAATGCCAAGGTTGTTGGTTCTATTCCTGTATGGCTCATTCACTTTAAAGATGGACTTGAAGATCCTTGTGGGTCCCTTCCAAATCAGAATATTCTGTGATTGTGATTCTGAAATGTATGTTAGATCATTGTCCTTGAGAGTGTCTCAATAGTATATTTCTTCTGTCTCGGAAGTGGCATTGAATACAATGTACATAATTGAAACTAAAAGAAAGATTAATTCTGGTTCCAGGCTTTTGTATATGTTTGGAAACATTTTGTTTGCACTGATCTTTAAATTGCATATGTTTTTAATAGGTTTTGATTGTTCATTAGCAAAAAAAAAGCCTAGTAGTGAAAGTAGGATTTAAATGATTTACATTGCCCTTATTAATACTATTATTATACAAAATAGTTGCAAACATTAAGATAATCTTACTCTGAGATAATATCTGATGTCATATGGATGTGATATTTATGCTTGAGTAAAAGTTAATATTAACAACATTTGTCTTGGCTAACATTATAAGGATTACTTATTACAAACGTCAGCAAAACAAGTGTCTGCTTACTGTGCAGCAAATTTGGGAATTCTAGCTTGTCATTTAGTATTGATTACATTATTTAAGTAGTTGAGCAAAGCAGCACTTTACAAACAGGTGCTCTTTGATTTGCAAATTTTTAAAAATCCAGGAGCAGCTTTCAGCATACTGCATTGTTGTTTTTTAAGGTAAAAAATTGAAAGGTGATTTGACTATGCTTTCAGTGAGACCAAAGATATTTTTTTTTACATCTTCTTTCTCATGAAACAAATTGATTTATTGTCAAAAAACAATGTTGTTCTCCATCTGTAAAATATATTTATAGCATAACTATATAAAATGTATTTATAGCATAATTTATTGCATATTAAATATAGCATATTTTATTCTAGCCTAGAGTTCAGAGAAATTGTCATATGCATGTTGTTTGCAGTGAAAATTTCTGGACCTAACTTTCACTATATGGTTTGGTTTAGTTTTGTCCTGAACTTAGTCTGCTTGTCCTGCCTCTGCACTGCAGGTGTCTGCACCCTTCGTTTGGTCACTTGGGGAATAACTTTGTACAGTAGATCATTAATTTGGGGAATTGTACCCTAGTATTTAGTGTAAACAATTTAGCCTTCTAGAAAACCTCATATGTGTTGGAGATCCTGAGTAAATGGGTCTTATGCAAAGAGGTTTTATGCAGATATAGAATCCTCCCAAACAATTTGAGGCTGAGAATAGGATCCTGGTATAATATATTCAAAGCTACCATGAAAGCCCTAAGTTGCTAAACAACCATGACGCACTGAGTCTGTCCAGATGGTTAGGCAAAAAGCATTATGCAAGCGCACTCTTGGGAGGGGGAATTTTTTTGCTAGAAAATGTAAGGAATTTCTCAGTTTCACTACACTACTCTTGACTTCTTCATTAGTCTTTTGCAAATTTGGATCCTTGGGAATGTGAAAAGGCAAAAGAAGCATGTATTTGACCCTCTGTGAAGGATTAATTTGAAAGCAATTGAAACATTTTTATTTCTTGGGTTCAAAATTCTGTACATGTTAAGTCATAACAAAGGGCTTTAGTGCAATTTCCTGGGTTTCAAACCACATCAAGAATGATTTTTTTTTTATTTTTGCTGTGGGATTGCTTAATAGTGGAACAGTTTCACATAAACCAAGAGTGAAATACATAATACAGTGAAATACATGGTAGTTTCTAAAGTTGCTGTGTGTTTTTTCTCTTTTCAGTGGAAATAATTTTTAACTCTGTGTTGATTTTGTTAAAAAAAAGTTTAACATTCTCAATTATTAGTGTCTTTAGGACAATAAAGAACAAGTTTTTTGTTGTCCCTGAGTATCAATACTCTGATAATAACCTGTAACTTATTCCCTTTATTGCACATAATAGAACCTCTCTGTGGAGTAAATAAATATATTTGACATCAAAGCCTTTTAATGTCTAGAATCTAAAAAAAATAGTTACTGCATAAACTTTGTATGTACTCTGGGTAGATCATCACTGTAAAACATTTTGCATATCTAAATTATTTATTCAAAGCAGCTATAGAAAAAGCTTGATTTGTTTTGGAAGGAAAATATATGTGAATTAATTTTGTAAAATTTGAATTCATCTTCCACAAACACATGTTCCTATTTGGACATATTTTAACACTTTTCCATATATCCAAATATTAAGGCCAGAAAGAGCTTTTCATTCACTAAGCTATAGCATGTTTTGGTTGTTTTTTAATGCAGGTTCCTATTATTCATAGAGAATTTTTTATAGTCCCTAAATGCTCAGTAAAATGGCATCTAGATCAAATTTTTAGTCTATTTCATGTTTTAGATAGCTGTTACTGCAAAGTCTGGGCTTTATTTAACTTGAGAGCTGCTGATATCAAACACTGTTCATATGAGCTAATTATATTAAGTCACTGGGTTGACTTATTTCAGGGAATATTAACCCCGTGTTTTTCATGAGAATACTGGTCATTGACATGTAGCATGTGATTAGGTTTTGCACTTCGAAAAATAATCTGACCACTTTTACTGTGTATGAAAACAAGTATGCATTCACCTTTTTAAGTTAAAAATTTGATAAATGGTAGCAGTAAAACCAGTATGTGATCAAGATGATCTCCTAGGGTGCAATCTCTTCCATCTAATATTATTAAGAGCAGTTTAATTTATTTCTGCAGTACCTTTCCAGAGAAACCACTCTGGTGGGAGTAAACTTGGTGTGAGTAGCTCATATGAATCTAGCTCTTTCTTGGAGGCTTCTTTGTTGGCCAGTTATTTTCAGACTTACTGTTAAATAGGTTTGTCTCAGTTTGATATATAACTCTTCTGCCATTTTGGTATTGTTGCCTTCCCACAGCTGCCTCACACTTTGACAGATCCTTAGGGTCTGAACTGGATCTCGGGTGCTTACTGATGCAAGGAGGTGGCCAATGTTGGTAGAGGGAAAGGAGGGAGTAAGCTTGAAGGAACCTCCCCAAAGGTGGGAATTAGAAACCTTATACACCTTAGCAAGAAAATAAAGGAGAAGGATTCAGAAAATATTTTGATTGATGCAACACAAGAGCAAATGCAGATATTAAACAAAAGTTAAGAAAGTTGCTTCTGGACCTTTGAGACAGAACAAACAGGATATGTGAAAGATATAAGCGAGAGGATCTTGAAAAGTTTGTCGTAAATCAGCAGAGAGAGAGCGAATGTCTGTAGATAAATAATCCAACATCTAGCCCTAATTTATGAGTATGTTAGGGAGTTTTTATAAATTAATATTTGTTTGTCCAATAGGAAAGATAATAAATAATATTGTAATGCAAAAATTTAAATTTCAAATAGAAAACATAATGAATGAGGAAAACAGTGACCTTTTTCAATTAAGAGAAAAATATTCTTTCAGAGTGTAAATCAATGAGAGATGTTTTAGTGGTTTGCATATTTCTTACAAAAATAAATACCTGCTATGGAAACAAATGAATAGCATAAATATGTATTAAAATTATAAGACTCTGTTGCCAAGGCTTTGACTAACAAGTTATGGGAAGTTGCTAAGGAGAAGTCAGGTGAACATTTATTATTTGATTCCTATCAAGCAAATGAGTGTATAAAATGGGTGGTGATACAAGATTTGGCTTGAACCCCATCAAGGATTTCAGAGAACTGCTTAAGCTGCTGCATTTCAGGCATACCTTCATAAATGTAAGAAGCTAGGTGTGCTCAGTTTCTTGTATGATTAATAACAAAAGATCTTGAAATGACAATTCAGAACAGAAACATGTAGACCTGCCTTTTGGGACAGTCTTTCCAAAGAGCTTTCTTCTAGTTCCTCAGCATACTGGGAGGATGGGGAAATCACCCTGACAGTTTAGGCACCTAAATTAAGAGCCTGCATTCAGCCCCTGAGAATGCTACTCTAATGCAAGCTTAATCAGTGTTCAGAATAAAAATACTCAAAGGGATTTATGTTTACTTGGAGTTTTTGGGGAGATTTTGGGGGGGGGGTGTTTTGGGTTTTTTATTATGAGAGTGTTTGAAAAATCATATTAGAGTATAATTTTTCAAGACACTATACAAGCAGTTATTCTTTATCCCAAAATTGCTTTTTTCCCCTAAGTTCTAATATGATGATGCCAATTAGTATTTCATCAAAGAAATGCTTAGTAATTGAGCAAATCACTCACTTTTCTCTCCTAAGAACTGCCAAAGTGCTGGGCATGAAAGTCTATGCATTCATTTCAAGCTAGACAGGCTTTTAATGTAAACTTTGTTTCTGTGCTTTTTATTGAAGACACCTGTGAGCCATTTCTGTGTTCCTCTGAAGAACATCTAAAGCAACGACCAATTGCATTGCATAGTGTTGCCTATAATGACTTTCAGCTTAAGCTGTGTCCTTGATTGTGTTCTGCTCAAACTCATTTTGCAGGATAGTTTGGGGGGATTTCAGCATAGTTCTCTATCAGCAGTTATCAGAAATGCTACTAAAAGTTTACCACAGAGATCTTTTTAATATACAGGATATTTAATACACTGTATATGGCTATGTTGGCTAATTGCCATGTGATCACTTTTCTCCTTCTCTTTTTAGTGACCACATAAACACTTAGCATGGACCTAGAAGAACTCTTCTCTAGTTACAGTAAATTTAGGGTGACCAAATATAAATAAGGGAAGATGTAGCACAGTGTATCCTCAGCAGAGATCATCTTACAGTGTACATGTCCTCTGCATTGCATTGAGTCCTGGGGCACATGACACATCTGCTCTGATAATAGCTTGTCTTACCTCCCAGTCTTGCACTTGATTAATGACTTAAAAATATAGGTACATAGAAATGTATTGTAAGTTTCTAAACCCCAAAATAACTCCTCAAAGAAAGTCCTTGAGATAGTGGTACAAAGGCTTATCTTAAAGGACTGGTCCCTACACAGCTGGAACATGTGGTCACTCTGGATAAACTGATCGATAGTAAATACCAAGGAGTCAATGGTTGTATGTGCCCACAAGTTATAGAGTTATAGAGTTACAGGCAGAACAGAGGAGTGGCTGAGGTTTTTTTCACTGACATATTTTTTTCTGCAAAGTGGTTTCCATTTTGTGTCTCTGTAGAACTGTCAGAAGCTCAACAGAATTCTGACTTCAAATAAAAAGGGAGATGAAATATGCTTGCCTTTGAAGGCCTGTTTAAATTTTTTTTTTGTTATCATTTCCAGATATACCATCCTCTGGTCTTTTGTCTATCATTTACAAATACTGTGGATCTGATGTTCTAGCCTGAGTTTTGAGATATTGCCTGTTTAAATAAGTACTTAAAATATGAACTGTTACTTGACTTACTTATTGACTTAGTACAATACATATACTGTTGAAATGTATTTAAACTTGACCATCAGAGTATATCACAGACAAAATACATAGCATTATCTTCACAGTTCCTGTGTTCTTCTTGAAAAGACAGGAACACAAATTTCTCAGATTTTTGTTCTCAGATTCTTTTCTTAAGAAGGTGAATTATTGATATCTTTTAGTAAAGCTGTTTTAAGACTTGGTTATAATCTCTTCTTGCTCTGACATTTTCAAACTACCATCTTTCTCATCTATACAGGCCCAAAATATCAGTAGAAACTAATACAATTATAGTAACTAATGTTTTACCAAAACCTAATGCATTCATAAAGATTTTTTTTTAATCCCTTTCCCTCTCAGATTAATTATTGTAGTTTAATCAAAAAACCCGGGAGTCAAATGTGAACTGACAACTTGATTCAAACAAGGCAGAACCTTAAGCTTCTTGACTGTATTTTTCTAGACTTGGTCATTCAATGGTTCAATATGATTTGTTTATCTGAGATTGTTATTATGGAGTGGGAAATGCTAAGATGAAGGGTGTACTTCTGTTTTTTGTATTTATATATATGTACAGAAAGTAGAATGCAGAGTTGTGAGGATGTTTGTTTATCTAGAAAATAATTTCTAGAAAATAATTATCTAGAAATTAATTTTAAGCCACCACAGCAAACTTTCTTAATCTATTTTCAATGTTATTTTTTGTGCATCGGTGCTATACCACATTAATAACTGGTGTGAGCTAACTGGTTGTTCAGGTTAGATTTGCATTCTGATCCAAAGATTACAGGTTGCTGAATTATCCCTTAAGCTTCCTAGCCTTGTGGATCCATTAAGCCTTAATTAAAGAAGCATCTTAGGAAAAAAAAAATAATCAGACCATTTGTATCCAAAGAAGATGCACACTGGTCATTTGTTTGTTCACCAGCATAAAAATTATTGTTTAATGGAAATTTTAATCACAGCAAACTTATAGACAGACATATATTAAATGCATTAATCTTTCTATAAGGTTATTCACAATGTATAAGGTTACTCCTCTGAAAAGACTGCTTCAGATTGCTTTCCGGTAATGCTAATACCCATTAAAAAGATGAATATATATGTGTGTAAGTCAATCATAAGGTATTAAAGAGGTGTAGCAACTTAAGCTTCTTTTCTTCTTGGCAGGTCACTTTGAGAAATGTCCTAGTTCAATTAAAATATTTTTTCCATTTCCTAGGAGTAGATTCAGATATGCTCTGTCTGTTCTCTATCTTATCTTCACTGTCAGGATTTAAAACAAACCTGAGTGAGGTATAAGGATAGCCCAGCTGCTTCAGAGCCTGAACAAATGTAAGGGTGCATATGTGGGTGTATGTCTGCATGTTGGTCACATATATGTCCTGGTTGAATACTTCTCTGATGTAAAGGTACATTTTTTAAGAGTCTGTATAATTTTGTAGAATTTAAACTGGGATAAACTGCATTTTCTATTCTTCAAATACCCATTCTTTCGTCTCTTGTCTCTAAATGCTACAGAAGTGAGCGGAAACCATCTAAACAAGAAAGACATACAAAAGAGCACACAGTGTGGCAGTTTCTTTCAGATTAGATTGGTACTATGAATTTAGTTAAGAAAAATTATCATGTAGGCTATTGTCATATGACATGTGAATGACTAAAAATATTGTATATCTTTAAAAAGAAATGCAGAATTTTAGAGTAGTACCATAGAACTCAAGTATTCATATAATAGTTTGAGAAACACAAAATTGCCTAATTGGCTGCTTAGTTCTGCTGTAGATGCTCTGTATTCAGCATTAATTTCTGCCCGGCATTGATTCTGACGCAAAACTGCTCCGGGAAAAAAATCTTAATTCTTGGATGGTTTAGTGAAATGTGTTACAATTAAAGGTATAAAATGAACTCTGTGACTGAAATGTGAATGAAGGGAAAGATGATAATTTCATATTAGAGTGATGCCATAAGACCTTCCTTCCCCTCTCATCTTGCAACAGGCTTGACACTGTTTCTCATCAGATTATTATTAATAATAATAATAATTTTTTGCCATTTTTAGGTATATTTGCATTTATTTATGGTGGGTTATTCGTAAAACTGGAAAGTATTTATATTCAAATATAGTAATGCTGGAAAAAAATTGTAATTCAGACCACAATACAAATCAGTTTCCTAATAAAAATTAATGTGTGAATCCCAGAGATTATATTAATTATAGACCAGTATCTGACTGTTGAATGAATGTTCTTTAAAAATCCTGTTCTCTTTGCTAGGTAATATCATGAAGCATGCGAGTTTTCTTTGCTGAATCCTGGGTTTTCTCCTTCACATCAGTTCTATAGTAAAATACAAAACTAATTTCTCCTCAATTTCCTGGCCATTCACAATATCAGGTACCAGGAAAGGTCAGAATATTTTGCAAACTATATTTCGTTTACTGTACCCTTACTCTCTTTCTGTATAGATAATTGGGTGATTTTAGTATAGCTTTTGACACACACACAAAAAAATTCTCCATTGGTCCAACCACAGTTACATGTCTAAACAAGTTGGGCTAGATGCCCCTGCTTGAAACGGCTGAATGAAGTCTGCTAAAATCAATGGTGTTACAAATGTAGTGAAAAAGATCTCACAATTAAGGACTCTTCGCTCTCCTCAGCCAGGAAACTTATAATGGTTGTTCCTCCAGATTCAGGGATGGCATCTGGTAATTCTGGCAGCTCTTAGGAGACAGTGCTTATATTCCTACTCACTGTCAAGTTCCTATTACTTTCAGTTCTTTCCATTGCTTTTAATTTACTTATACCAGTCTATATCCTACTGTCTTAACAAGTACAAGAATACAGACATTGGAAAAACAGAAAACTAAGTGTAGTTTCTTGGGTGGGTTTTGTTTTGGTTTTTTTTGGTTGATTGGTTGGTTTTGGTTTTTCTCTCTTACATTTTTTTCCCCCTAAAGCAGAGGATTGTTGTCCTAATGCACAGCCAGCATGGGCTGGTTTCAGGTTTTTTTACACTGGGGAGTTAAGGCTGAGAAGAGGTCCCTGTGCTGGGGAATCTGAGGACTCTACTTTGGATTCAATTGAGGTTTTGAAAGAACAGTTAGGAAGTATAAGCTGAAGGAAGCCTTAGCAGTTCCCCTACTTTTGAGCTTATCTGTGTGTAGTTATTTTTCTAGTTTACAGTTTCCATCAATAAAAGCAGCTCTTCAGCAATTTTCTTCAGTGAAATTGACCTGACATGTGCCTGTCTTGTGCTGCGCCTATCAAAATTAGCTGGATGTATTACTTTTTTTACCTCTGTTCGTTGAGTCAGTTGATTTATTTTGGAGTCAGAAAATGTTCAGGGAGGGGAAAATTTTGATCAAATCAACCTTGCATGGAAACAACTGTCTGTTTGCCATCTGCAGTGGGCATTGATCCCTAGCTTGTTTGTGCCTTACATTTGTTATGCGTGAGTAAGCACATTAGCCTTTTCATTTCATTCATTAGACAGTTAGTCCTTGATTAGTGTTTCCTAGTTTCTGTCAAAAATGCTACTACTCCTTTATTCATTTTGTCTTGGGTCGGTCTTATGCTTCAGTGTGTAGAAAATGAACAGTTAACTACAACAATAGTCCTTTCATTTCTTTTTCATATGAAACTGGCTAACAAATACACTTTTCTAATTCTGGCACATCTAATGCGGGATAAAGTATGAATGATAGGTCTTTCTAAAGTTAACAGAGTTATTATTTTAGTTCACCTAGCAGGCATTGTTTAGAAGTGTGGTGTCTCAGGGTTTACTGTCAGCTTTATTTCATCCGTCTCCAAGAACTGTGGGATCACCTGGATACTTGTGGATATTTGCCTTATAAAATTGCACATAAAAATGAATTTAAATTAAAAATGAGTGCAGTTTGAGAATACAGCAAGGAAAGTTTTAGATGACAGTATGGATGACAGGACAAAACAATAAGGCATTTTTTGACTAACAGCATTCACTTGGGAATTTTGCTGTAATTTCCTTGCAGAACAGTAAAATGTTGAATGACAATTCCATTCCTAAATATAATAGAAAAATACATTAATAATTATGTGACGTGCATAAAGCAGCAAACTATGTACATCTTTAGAAACTAGATAACATGGTTGTAAAAAAATTGAGTACCTTGACGGAGTAAATACATTTAATGTTGCTACGTTTAATCTGATCAGTGCTCACAAGTTTTGCCTAAAAATTCTATACTGTGTTACATCCTTATGTAGATAGTGTGTGTAAAATTTTATGAATTATGTACTGCTTTTTACTCATTATTGTTAAAGTTTATTTTATGTTATCAATCTATCTGAACGATTTAACCTTTGAATTTAATGGTATTAAAGTTCAACATTTATTTTTTCAAGGCACCCTTAAGTTAGTAAACCAAACTTTGAAGGATGGACCAGTCAGTTTTCTGGTGCATGCCCTGCTTAAGATTCTAGCAAATAACAAACTTTTTTAAACACAAAGTATTGAAACCATGGTTCATATTAGTGGGTACCTTTATATCTTCATTAAATGCTTGCTTGTTTGTGATTTAGATTACGGTGATTGGTTTAAATAAAAATTATTTTGAACAAAAATTTTAGTCATGTTTGGAGCCATTGATAAATGATTTAAGTATTTAATTTGAGGGCTTTTCTTCCAAATTCAAATTCTCATTGTTTGAAAATAATTTAAAATGTTGCTAGATATAGGCTTATACTGAATTGAATAGTTCTCTCAAAATTTTAGGCTTTATAGTTCCATAATCTTTTAAGTTGGTAAATAATAGGTGGGGAAGTTCATATATATGATAGTTGGTTATAGTGACAGTTTTATTTGTAGTTTTTCTCAAGTGCTATTTGCATGGAATTAATTTAAATTTCTTACTAACTGAACTAATTCTTCTTATATTTATATTCATATATATCCAGAATTTTAAGACATAATTACAAAGTCATGATCCAAATTGATATTTCTGTGTTTCCTATCTGCTGCAGGACTCAAGAGTTGGTATATTTCATACTCTCACAATTCATTTAATACATACATTGAAAAATGAAAGATTAATTCCCAGTTTGTAAAGTTTTAACTATTAGTATGAGAAATAAAGATTACATGATCTCGACTGAGGAAAAAATTCTCTTCATACCTCCAAAGGAGATACAAAAAATGCTTTGAAAACTGATTCTAGCACCTCAGTTCCAAACCACTATTTTCAACAACTCCCACTAGCACAATGGGTTAATTCTCTTCTAAATTATATACACTTACAAATATTTCATACAGCTATTTCATTTCACATACATGGTATTTGATTATATTATTAACATAATTTACTTAATTTTAAAATATTAATAAAATCTATTTCATTTTAAAATGTCTTTTTTTATATTAAGCAATATTTCCAGGATTTCACATCCTGACATACAGCAAATGGAAAGCTTTCTAGCAATTATTTCTGTTTTCTACAGAGTTTTAGCGAAAGATGTTGAATGTCGTATGAAAGTATCGACTTGTATGCATATAAAGTAACTTTGCTGAATCTGTCACTCACTTTTACTAAAGAGGTGAAGTGGATTTCAATTAGTTTATTTGGTATTTCTACAAGATAGAACTGTATCAATGGTCTTACAGTAAACCTTCACCATATCTGGGTATTATTCACTGTATAAAATTTGAAGACACTTTCACTACACAAAGCTATCGTGTCTGATTTGTAGAAAAGAAGTAATGGAGATTGCAACAAGAATAATAAATTATTAAGTTCAGATGCATCCCATTCTGGGAACAATGTACCTGTAAGCTTTCTAAGTGATAAGAGTATTTCTCTTGCTGAAAATGACAGTTTACAAAACACCTTACAAATGACGTGCATTGTTTACAGGTTGGATCTTCTGTTTTGCAATTTTCCTGTTGCAGTAAATTTATGGTGCTTTTTTTGTCCTATTAGGATGCTTCAATTGCCCACAGATTCCATATCATGAGAGAAAAACATCCAGAGAAGTTCAACAGTAGGTAAGAATCTAAAAATATGTGCATATAAAAATATTTTTCCATGTTATGAAGATATGT
This sequence comes from Sterrhoptilus dennistouni, assembly GCA_013397095.1. Classification (NCBI taxonomy): domain Eukaryota; kingdom Metazoa; phylum Chordata; class Aves; order Passeriformes; family Zosteropidae; genus Sterrhoptilus; species Sterrhoptilus dennistouni. Next base: position 1,044,980 of record VWZU01000607.1, on the reverse strand, counting down.
TCTGTGAGGGGTTAAGTTTTGCACTTCCTTTAAAATATTGATTCTTATAAAGGAGAGGAAATTGGTTCATTTTATATTAAGCATATGCTTCCAGACTGCTTGCAGTGTAACTTTTTGATATCTGGTATTTCAACTGAAATGAATAGCATTACAAATAAACTGTTCTCAGAGGTGAAATGTTTGCCTTGTAAGGCTAGCATGGACAAGATGATGCATTGTGTTTGTGAGGATCCCTGAACTGACACTTTTCTATTAGGCACTGAAGAACACTTAGACAGCTGCAGATGGTGATCCTTGTTTCATTCCCACACTCACACTGGTACATTGACAGGGGGCTCTTCCATACATACTCTTAGTAAGGGCAAGTGAATGCCATTTTACCACAGAACTGCTTTTATCATTAAACAACTTTGTTTCTATAAAAAAGTCAGGAATGAAACTTTGCATCTGTTTCTTGTGTTGCTTTCTGAATCTTTAGTGCTATTGCAGAGCTTTTCTGGAGATTAAAAATGCTTTACATTTACTGTAAATTCAGTATCTGGTTTGTTGAGTAGATAACATTCATAATGCAATGTTTATGTTTATTTCTTCTTATTTAGGTAATTTAGGAAGTAACTTGTGGTGGGTAAGAGCAACATTTCAGAAACTTTAATTAACATTTAAAGACACATGGGGAGAGAAAAGTAAGATACAACCTAATTTGGAATAAGCAGAGAATGCCTAGAAATAATTATCAACACAAATGTTTTGTCACTGTGAACCTAACCATAGACTTAGTTTTCCATGAGGGTGACCTGGAAAGTCTTCTGTAGATGCAAACCTTCATAGACCTCAGGATAATAAAATATGCCGTGTTCTCATCTAAGAGCTGTACAGAATTACATTTAAATGTGTTTGAATGTTATCTTGCTTACTATTTTTTTTGTTAAAAGTATATATTTTATAGCTAATAGTCAGAATGGGGGCCTTTTTTCCCAAATACTCCATCTGCTTAGCATCTATATAGAATGACATACTGTGAACCCAAGTTATTTTTAAGTCACATAGTACATATTTGTTTTCTGCGACCTTCTTTTCCTAGCTCTGATGCTTCTCATTCTGAAAGAATTATACTATGATAAGATCTGAACTCCAGCCTGATATATCCATCCCAATTTACTGTACCCTACCAGCAGGACTAGAGATATCGGACTTTTAGCAAACGATGATATTCTAGTCCCTGAAGATGAAGCTAGTTTATCAGTGGTCTTTCTGCATATTTTCAGCCGTTGGCAATTATAATTTATAAAAAGCTCTGTTAATAACATGAGTTTCAGATCAGATTTCATGTCACAATAAATCATACGCCATTAATAACATCTGCTAGCAGACTCACCTTGAAATTCATCTATATTTTAAGGAACCTGATATTTCTAACATTATCTTAAGGAAATTAGTTACAAAAATATATAGTCCTAATCCCTATGTACTTTGGTACTGTGATGCTGAAAGAACTTGGAAAAAGCAATGATTCTCTAGATACATAAAGATTATTCAGAAAGGTTATGCCATTCAAAAAAATAGTATAAAGACTAGAGCAAAGTATAATAGAAACTGATATTTTCAAATGCGTTTTCTTTTGTGTAGTGAGGGAAAAGAGGGGTTCTATTTTTGTTCAATAGAATTTTCCAGATGATGTTAGTTCACAAGTACTTTTTTTTATTACCACTTATTTGTGTGTTGAAGTAAGTCCATCACATGTTGCAGCAGCATTTTCCTTGAGGGTATGAAAAGAAACCCCTTTTTCAGTTGTCTGCTAAGACCCAAATCTTAATTCACCACAATGTAGAATTTTCTATGCAATCTAAATTATTTAGGCTCAGCAAGTCCAACTCAAGTCTGATTCATAGTGGGCTCCATAGTTAACAGCACCTGCTCCTTTGAAAATCCTACATTACACATTTGAAAATCCTACACTGTCATATGGGCATATCTCTTGTGATTTAAAAAAATAATTCTTTTTTGCTTTTATGTTAGTTTCCTTTTGCCTAATTTTCCAACATTTTAACTTTCACAGCTATCATTCAGAGCAGGTCCTTGCACTGAGGTTCTACTCTGAGAAATACACATGCAAAAATTTTCCTTACTGAAGAGAAACTTTGTATTATGTGCAGAGGTCTTTTGAAATACACAGGTGTTGTCTTTATTTCAGTGAAGTAAGTTAGGTAAAGTTTAGAGTTAGAGAATATTTATACATTGAATCTTGGTAATGATCCTCAAATTCCTGAGGATATTCCTTGGCACTCTGATCCCAAGGTTTGTGTGTAAATAGAAGGCACTAATAGGAAAACTCCTGACACGAATTCTACTTGTGTGGAAGCCAAGCCTTCTTGGACTTGTTTATCTTCGCAAAATGAAGTTGAAAGAATATTGTAAGACTTAGGCATTTTTAATGACTACTAGTCAATGTTGTGGCATTCTTGGAGCTAGGTCACTAGTTCTTGGGAGCTATGTCATGTTTTGAAATTCCACAGTATTTGCAGATTTTGGACACAAACACTTAGTATTACTGACTTACTAAATATAAAAAGAAATAAATTTAGGTTTAGATTTCTAAATTGTCTAGAGGTAGTTAGGCATAAGTCTTTGGAAACTCTAAGTTTAAGTATGTATAAGTACTCATGCACTAAAAATCCATATTATCAATTGTTTTCTTTGCAATGAAGCACCTGGCTATTTGAGTTTCTTAAGAAATTGAAATCAAGGTCCATTGTGAAAAGGGCCTTCTGTATTCAGAAGCTTAATTTTCAATAAAAAAATACCTTATACATGCCTTAATATCTTGAAAATGTTGTGCTTGTAAGCTGTGATATGGAATGGCTCCATATAATTTTCCAAATACGGCTCAGCATAAATGCCTACCAGTGGTATTAAAATACACATTACTTGTTCCTAAACCCAGATCTGGAAGCGAAGAATTCTGGTGATAGTAAAATAGTAAAGAATGGAAGTGAGAATACAGTAGTAGTATCCCAAGCTCTGTCAAAAGAATGAATCTTAATATGCCATTTAAATTATATCTTTTGATCATTAGAACACTATCAGAAACCAGGACTGACACTCCATTAAGATTTATATGTGTTCATAAAGCCCAAAATCTCAGCTGTCACATTATCCACCCTACAGGTCTGAAGTGCTCACAACCTTGTGCTGGAGAAATCAGTTTCCTTCCCAGCATCCTGTGCTCAAGAGTAGGGTCAAATTTTCCAATATAAGTGTGGAAAGGCTGAGTTAGTGCCAGTGGGGAAAAAACTTGTAAAAGGCAGTATTTCAAGTAAAAGTATCATTAAACTAGGACATTCTGTTGAAATAATGATTCAGTTAGGCCAAAATGCCCTACAGGGAGATCTGTGTAAACATCATAGGCTTGATGCTGGGAATAACAGATGTATGAGTTATGTGACTGGAATATACACAAGGAAACAAAGAATACTTTCAACAAAAAAATAATTCAAGTAGATGTCATCTTTTCTAAAATCATACTCCGTTCAATTAGGCATAATAATTTGACTTTTGGCATTCCATAGAATAAAAGATATTTTCTAGTCTCAGTAAACTAAAGTAGGATTTTTAAATTACAATTACAGTCTTAAGTACACTGTCTTTGAAGTTTCCAAACATCAATCTATTTCCATCTTTTATGAAGAAAATCTAGAGCAGAAAAAGTTCCTAATAACTTCATTTATGTCATATTCTTGACTATATACTTTTGAGATTCCCCATCAACTCGTTTAATTATGTTTTTGTTTTGTACATTTAATCTCTAAGAAAGTTTTTAAGTAATAGAAAGTACTGATTTACCTTGTGCAGGTGTTCTCCAGGAGAATAAGGAAAGGTACAGTTAGAAAAGGTAGGAGAAATGGCAGTGCATCTTTAGCAAGTTATTCTGAGCATCTCAATTTGGGTACTGCACTATACAATGTAGTTTTACCATCATATCTTTAGTAACATCAAAAAGAAAAGGAAAAAAATCCTGTCATACATAGGCTGTTACTGTATTCAAAAGCTTTATTGTAAGGGATGTCTCGTCCTGCCTGGAAGCAAAAAAAACCAGAACAGAGTTACTCCATTTGAATACTGGAATTGAAGGCAAGTTCAAGTTTTGTGACTGAAAGTTTAAAAAATTAGTTTGAGAGCAAAATCAGTTATGACAGGGTGAATTCAGTGGTCTACTCTCAGATGTACTTAGCCTTTTTTTTAAAGCTAACTTATTTTAGCTTAGAATCAAACAGTCAAAATGTTTAATTTTGGATAGAACAAAACTATTTGGATATTTTCACTATTCTTCCAGTTTTTCAATTTGGGTGATGGAGTTTCTTGGATTGAATCACAACCACATCTTTTCAGTGAATATACTAAGCATCAACACAAAATTCCTAACATCAATTGCAGTCATTTCAGCCTCTCCATCAACCTCTCTTCCCTTCCTGGTTGTGACTGATATGAAAATGTTTAAAAAGAAGTCACTTTTAGTCTCTCACAGAGAGACCAGATTGCAGACATCTGTTACCTGTCCCATTGAACCCACAGGTTCCTTTTCAAAAAAGGATAAGGTTCCAGGGAGCAGTACCTCTGAACTCAGGCAGCATTAGTGCAACTGTAGTCATCAGAAGAACCAAAGCAAGGTGAAAATATCTATGATAGAGCACAAAATATTTTCCCTCAGGCAAGAGATGGATCATAGTTAGACAACATACTCTGCCTAGCTCTTGGTTGTAATGTTTATAAGAGAGAAAGAAATAAAAAAACAACCAACATGTTCTTTTGTCAGACTTCAAACATGTAGTAGCCCACCTTTATAAATAGTATCTGAAGCACATTATGTGTGCTTGGGTTGGGACAAAGGAAGACAGTTGAAGCACAAAGCTGGTTTAGCTCTGTCTGCTGTCTACGGAGCAGAATCACAGCAGTTTGCATCTGCAGTATCTGCACCTCTCTCTGATACAAGATTTCATGTTTTTATCATTTCTCTAGAAAGTGCTAATGGGCTAAGGCCCTCTGCTTGAGAGACTTCCTTACTCCCTTTAACATTTTTCTACAGCAGCTGTCTGGGAGGCTGGTGTGGTTGGAGAACCTTGGGTTCAGATTCATGAAGACTTAGAGGTAGTGTGATGTATAAAATGTATGCTAATCAGGAATCCCTATGTCCTGGGCATCCCCCGGGATTTCAAAGTACATCTCTGAAAGCAATGTGCTGTATCAGACCATAAGCAGAGCAAGTGAATTTATATTTGTATTCTCAGGGTCTGCAGCTATCAAATTCACTGCTGCCGGACTAAACTGGGTTCAGGCTTTGTCAGGCACTTCCATTTGAGGGGATCGCCATTCTGCACCTGTAAAAACAAATGTCTAACATTTATACTCTTACTATTGACAAGAAATGGGAATGTTGTCATTTTTTCTTTAAGGAAAGTTACATGTTTGTAAGATACGTAGTGATACCCCGCTCTTAAAAAAATTGTTTCTTTAGAAATTGTTAAGTGTAGTGTATTTGGGTTAATGTTAAAGGGTTAAAATCATTACATTTCTAGGGAGACAGGACTGTTTATGGTGCAGAATCATACAGAGGGATTGGCCCAGCATGCATCATGGAAGTAACAAACTGTTGATTCACAAAAGATCTATCCATATGCTACAGCCCAAGGTCAATAAAATCAAATTTTCTTCAACTTGTGTCAGGCTGGTTAAGAAATTTATTGCATATGATGTTTCCTTACTCAAAGCAGGTCACTGAACCTTTTCTATGTATTGAAGTGCCTAGTGAATGTTTTATACATTCCTTAATTAATTAAAACTACTGCCTTTTATTACAATGTGTTGAAGGCAAATGTAACTCTATAGGAATTAATTCTTGATGTCTTCAACAGTATAGTCACACCATTTGAAATAGCAGTGAATAACACAATGATAGAAAAAATGATAGAAAAAGATTTCTAACTTCTTTAAATTGTTGTAAATTTGGATGTGAGAGGAGTCTATAGTAGATACGAACGAACTGTAACAAAACTGCTAAACTACTGCTTGCTGTTTGTTCGGTGTTGATGAAGTATGGTCAAGTATTTCTATGCCAATCAATTTTCCTTGTTTTTCCATGAACTTGCAAAGTAAAGCACTTTGAAATAAAATTGGGTTTTAACAAATGCTGCTCTTTTTTTAAAAGGGCTTATAATCAGAACTAATGAACACTAACATGAATTTGCAGCTTCAAGCGTCATTTTGAATGAATTAATTTTCAAATCTCAAAAGTAAATGGCAAATCTTTACATAAGTTTGATGTGGCCATAATTCATGTTTACAACAGATGCTGGGTTTTATAAACAATTAAGCATCAGCCCTTTTTAATATATGTCACAAACTCAACAAAACCGTCTTTCAAAATCCAGTCAAGATTGCTAAGTGGCCACAATGCACTTACGTATAATATGATTGACAATATCCAATCCATTAAAAGCAATGAAATGAATTGTTTAGGGATAATTTTTACACTTCCTATTTATTAAACATAAACACATTACTCTTTAGTACAAAGAAATTAAAATTTAATCAGAACAATGAAAACCGTTACTCTGAACTGTGGGTGCTTTATGGTGCTTTTTTTTTTAATCCTTTAATTCCGGTAATTAAGCCCCTACTACAGTTCCCACAGATAATGGGAAGAACCCAAATACTCCTTTAGTACAGTACAGACTGACACAATGTACAGCATGTGCTTTTACTTCTCTTGTTCTTTAAATCAAAAGAAATTGGGTGCTAGATTTGCTTCAGATCCTGAATCTTGTGAGTAATATACTCCAGGTTTAAACTCTACACTCTGCAATTTGGAATTGGTTTATATCATATTAGACAAAGTAAAGTAATTGGAAAGAAAATTTTGAAGGATTTAGCCAGTCCTCCTGACCCTATGTTAGTACTACTTTTCAAAATGCATTTTTAATAGATTACCTGAAATGTAATGCTTTCAATCACTATGTCAGTTCCCGATTTAGTAACCAAAGTTCTTATCTTTGTTAATTGTATAATTGAAGTAATTTTAAGTATGTAATGTCTCAAATAAAGAACCCGTGTCAACATCTCCATCATTTCAGATAACATTTTCCATTTGCCTCTTTACCCCATCTGAATGTAGTTTGCCTGGCTCATGTCTGTGTATTTTCTTTTCAGTAATCTGACTGTTTTCTGATTTGGTTCCACATGCCTTTTTTTAATTGCAGAAGGTTGCATAGCCCTTTCTAAGAAATGTGCAAAGCTAGAGGTATTCCCAAATTTATAGGATAAAGTATAATTTGTGTATCTTGGAAAGTAAGGTCAAGCAGATTTCTTTAACCTAAAGTTATTGTCATCCAATTTATATCCTCTTTTTATTAACATAGAATATATTTTTCCAAAGAAAATATTTTGAAAATATTTGTTTTAAATATCATAGAGCAATTAATGTAATACATTGCTATGAAAATTGAATTATAGATGCTGCTGTACAATAATGCCTTTGTTAGAACTGCATTGTTGCGTACATTGCCTTCAGAATCATTTTGGAGTTTGGTTTTACTTGTAAAATAATACTAACTACTACTTCTTTTTATTTCACCTGATAGTGACACAAGTATATAATCAGAGCTGAGAGGTATTTGTCTTCATATTGAAGATATCTTTAGCATTTATATAACCAAATTTCTTCTTTCTATTCTTTCATAGTTATCTTTTCTTTTTATATATTTTTTATTTTGTGTTATGTAATGATAGTCAAAATTTTTTTTTCAGTGTCTTTGTGTGTGTGTGTTTATGAAACAAATTTATAAATAGATTTTTTAGAAAAAAACACAAAACAAAAAACATCACCAGAGAAATGTATTTCTGACTTGTGATTTAAAGAGAATGGCTGTTGCTTTTTCTGATTTTTGACACTACTGCTATTGAAGCCAAATATATCTAAGAGATAAAAATGGTTTTAGGTTCTGTTGTCTGTCTTTCCCTCATGATACTTCATAGTCTGCCTAACAGAAGTTCTGATGTGTTTTGAGAATACTGTTTTGGTCATTTATGCCTTTGAGACTAAATAATTCCTAAGACAGGCTTACCCATTTTAGGATGTTTCTGTGTGCTGTCATGGCACTGAAGGAATCCCTCTCTGGCTTCTCTTACAATTCTGTTGCTGAACAATTGGCAACTATTGATCTACATCTGCTTCTGAAGTAGAAGATTAATGGATGGCCATTTTCTCTCTCACTGTTGACACTAGGATTCTGCTCTCAACTTTGCCCTCTTTCACAAAGAGAAATTGAGAATTTAAAAAATTTTGCTAGATTGCTAAGACAAAAAGAATTTTTATTCAATTAGCCCTATATTTGCCTTTCAGGAAATACACATTGTTATGTATATTATCTGTCTTGAGTGCTCTCTAATGTTCAGTTCTGGTTTTGGTAAAAGGGTTTAGATCAACAAGGCATGTGGCAGATTGTTGGCTAAGGGATCACTATACCCCCGCATCCTTCCAACTCAAAATATCCAGGAGTACTTTGTGGGGAAACTGCCAAGACAGGATACAAGATGGGCAAAGAAACATGTGGGGAACAGTGTAATTTAGTTATTGTTTCTCAAAGTTTTAAAGATTAGGAGTTACAGGATTCTGAATTCATTACAAATCAGAGAATGGGCTTGATGTTCCTGCTATGTTCGCATGCCATGGCATAAAATGGACTACAATAAGAAAAGGAGAAAATTGTTGGACATAAAGACTGTTATCTAGTAGTTACTTCGAATTTATTAAGATTGAAAAGTTTTCAGTTAAATCCAGTTTCAATCCGTGTAAGTCAACTTAGTTATGGCAAAAATTAATATTGTTCTTTAGGTTAATACTAATTGATATTAATTTAAAATATTATAGAATTTAGACTTTTTTTTTGCCCTGATGAGCTAAAATTCAGGGCCAGAATATCATTTGAATCCCTGTGACATAGGTAGATGTGGTAAAAGCTACCTAGGATTTCAATTTAATAGTAAGAGGAAGAAGTTGTTAGTTTTGCCATTTTTCTTTTTTCTTTTGTTCAAATTAGACTTAGGGAACAGCTGCAAGTAACATGGTTTCCTGATTCTTGAGAACCTTTCAGTTACACTGTTTTTAATAAAGATTTGTCCATATGAGGGACAGCAAGGTCTGTTAACCTTTCTTGCAGCATGCTATTTCTGAGCCAATTATGAAGATGTCTAAAGGCATTGAATGCTCTTTGGAACAGTAACTTGTGATTTGGGAGTATAATGGCCAACTGGAGAACTTTCTCTGTGGTTAGCATATCTGTGCTCACAATATATAAAAAACAAGGGCAGAATTGATTTTTTTTTATGAGCTAAAATTCTTCTTGGATTTTTTCTTTTCGTTATGGTGATATATTAATAACTGTAGTAACAGCAGAAGTAGCAGAAAGCTTCCTAAGCGTTTTGGATTTTGATAGTAGAGCCTTGAGGGCTGTGTTAAGTTGCAATCTAGGGTTTTTATCAAGATTTTGTTGGTGTTCAAAGAAAGAAAAAAGTGTTAATCAAAGAAATATGTTCTTCTTGCTGATATGAGGCAGCTGACTATTCACACTGAATGAAATCTTCAATATGTTTAGCTGCTTGGATTTCTTAGAGAATTGTTGTGTAAATCTTCACTGAAAGTGATGTGGGGACATAAATTTAATTGATAAGTTGTTCTGGGCTTTTCAAATGAAACCTGAGTGAATTGACCTAGCTAAGTATGGCCAAAAAAACCTTGCAGCAGGAGAGCTGCACTGCAGCCATGGGGCTGTTTCTACACTGGCATCATAGTGAGGGCAGTCAGCCAGGCAGAGGGAGCTGGGGTTCAAGTCCCCCTTCTGACAAGGAATAATCAGATACACTCTTACTCAGAAAGTGTTTCAGTGACTAAATGACAAAATAGGAGCAGGACTACAAGGCAAATTCAAATGCCATAGCTCACAACTACAGAAACACAGAAAAGAAGTAAACAGGTGGGAATTTGACTCTGTCATGAGGTTGCCAGAGGAAGAGGCAGTTTTGTATTATTTAAAGTCTGGTGAAATTCTGAGTTTTTACTATATTGCTTAAATTACTAAAAATATTTATCCCCTACTTTATTTACACAAGGAAAATAAGTATCATGGAACCTGGACACCTCTGCTGCAAAGATAATGGTTTACGTATTGTATATTATTATCTCCATGCCAGAATGAGAGATTCCTAACTGCTTTTGTTAATTCTAGAAAAGGAGAGCAGCAGCAGAAGACAATGAGCCAAGAACTGCCAATCTTTTGTGTAACAAAGGGCATGAAGACCTGTGGTGCTAGCTAGGTGAATGGACACAGAGTCACAGAGGTAGACAAAGATTCAAGAGGAAGAGATTTGCATGTGCTTGGACTGTGAGGGTATAAAAGCCCAGGGGTCCTTTGTTGGGGGTCCCTCCTCGGAGGAACGAACTTGAGTTATCTGCACTGTGAATAAATTGCATTATAGAACGAGACATCTGAGTCTCTGCTATGGGAAACCTAGAGCTGAGCTGGTGAGGAAAGCTGGTCTGACCATGTGGGGGGGGGGCGGGGGTGTATGGAGGAGTAGACACCTGTCAGCTTACTGGGTCTGCCCTCTCTGAAGGGGCTTCAGTCCCAGCAGCGACAGTATCTGGTGTTGGGAACGTGACTGCCAGAGAGTCTCGTGAATGGTCAGGCTGGGTAGTTTTCTTTACAACCTACCATGCCCAATGACACCAGAATAGTAGGATGAGGGAATATAGGCATGGTGCAGAACAGTCTCTGTCAGAGGGACATATGAGACACAGCAAATACTGCTGAAGACAGAACTACTTAGAGGCACAGAAAGAATATGCCTGTCAGGGCTACTCTGAACCTTCACTATATCTGACAGTTTCTCGAAATGATTCATGGACAGTCACAGCTGACCTGTGTAATGAGCTACTTCTAAGCTGGATGGCACTGCAAGGTCTGCGTGAAGCACAAGACCACATGTTCTTCTGCTGTTTAGGATAGATTTAAACTACTAAAGGACAAGGCAATACAACTGTAGCTGTTATGCTTATACTTCCAGAGCCATCTGACTTGGCACTAGCTCTGCTGTTCTGGAAGTGTGCTCCATTAAAAAATGGAGATGTGGCAGAAGTATTGGATAAAATGTATGCACTGAGTACACTGGATCACAAGCTAGTGTTTCCTAGTCTCCTATATTATACCAGCTTCTTAGTCTTACAAAATGTATTTTAGCTGTCTCAAGTGAAGGAAGTCTTTGAGATTAAGTTTTAACTTAGAAATTTGTTCTTGCTATAAGGCACACTCATCTTTTCCTTCCTGTGGCGTCTTAGGACTTCTCTTGTTTCTCTTTCTGATTTGACTCCTTTTTTCCTTGCCTTTCTTGACTTAACTTTGTTCCTTCACCTTATAAAATAATCAAGGGTACAGATTTCAACAAAACTATACTCTTGGTTAAGAAGGATTTCAATTTTTATTATAAAGCTAAATTAAGAGCTGCTTAATGCTCATGGTTTAGTATTTTAATAAAAAGGGAAAGGGAGAAGCTGATAGAGTAAGAGGAAAGTGCTTTTCAGCCATGTCTCTTACTTGAAGTCTTAAATGTTGCTTTGTTTTGTGTATTTATTAGTTTTTTTCTGAGACCTGTGTAGTATATTGTCTATCTTCTATGTAATATTTTTATTCTCTGTGAAATAAGGTGTAAAGCTGCATGTGGTGTACGGTTCCATCAGAAAACTCTTTGACAATGTAAATTTAAGTAATAAAATCATAAGTATGGCCATTTAATGCTCTGAACTAGTAGCACACTAAAACCTGTAGCTTAGAAAAGGATATGATCAGTTTCTGTGCCAAAATTTTGATGCACAGTGAGAAGTCTGTGAGAGCTTCTGGAGGTGCAATCCCTTTTAAAGCATGTAGAGAAGTGATTTTTGTCATGGAAGTCTGTTCAGAAGTATGAAGTAAAGTATCAATGCCCCTGCAGATTAACTGATATCCAGCTTTTCTAGAAATAATTACTTTTATGGAGTTTTTTGGGAAGAATTCTGACATACCTAACTCTGAATATTATCTTGTTCTGTTGTTCAAGAATTTAGATTTGGAGATAAGCACAGACCTGTTCCGTGGCGATGCCAGACTGTATCACTGAAATCCTGATCTATCTGAGCCTTTATATTTTTCACCTTTTGTTGCAAGACATGCTTTTGATCTTCACAGTTTTAAGCTAAAAAATGCAGCGAGATGGAATTTACTATAAAAACAATGACTTCAGAACTTGTTTCATTAACTGAGGTACTGTCCTCTACATTAAATTAAGCAACCTCCAATATTTCAGACTGATTGTCTTATTTTACCAGACTACTGGTAATGTCTCATGTATAATATCACAGAATATTGAACAGTTTTTATGGCTGGATATATCTTACCCACAAGCCACAGGAGGTGAACTTCTAGCTGTATCAGATAATACTTAAGGAAAATAAGTATCTTTATTGTTCTTAACCTTAATGAAATTCTAGATTGCCCATGAGAGCAAAGTATCCTGCTTTCTGGAAGGAGGAAGAAGTATGTAACTAGTAAAGCTTCCTCAGAGATGGTACTGAGCAGGAAGTGGTTTCCCTCGTGTAAAAAAAATCAGAACCTTCTTTCATGACGGAAAGGGGACTTTGCCTCTCTTGAACTTACTGCTACAATAAAGGCTGCAGTGCTTGCTTGAAATATGACAGTCCCAGCTGTAACCCCCTGATTACGACTCACCTTCTCCCTCTGTGCTGCTTAAGTAAAGTACAAGTTGCCTTGTGCTGGGCGACTTGGGGTTTTGTTTCCCGGTTTGTTAAATGGTGAATATTTATTTAAAGGAAGCAGAGCACCTGAACAGTATAGGCTCATCCGAGGGATTTGGAGGATGATTATGCTGTCCTGCTACCAGGGTGACAACTCCAGCAGGTAACCATGAAAACTGTGGCTAGAATTGCAAAGGTAAGAGTAGTTGCTTGAGATGTTGGTTAATAATTTATGCCTTTATTGCAAATACAGTACACACAAACTGTGTCCCCTAAGTCCCAGGTGATGTACATTGACTCACCACAGACAGTTAATAAAGGGCAGCTAAGTATGCTTTTACATGTAGCTTTAAGCTGATATTCCATCTGTTAGGTAACAACTCTTTATAGATGAAAATTCCATTAAAAATTGGCTTCATTATGTGTAGGGTTTTGTGGGGTTTTTTGATTTTACTGCACACTACAGCCTAATCAAAGATATCTAAAAATAATCCAGGTTACCTCTACATGGAAGTCATAATATGTATCCTGAGACGGGAAAAAACCCAAAGGTAACAACCTGCACTAGAGAACTATATTTTTTTACTGCAAAGTGAAAGAAAGTCTTTAGTTACTGCTGAGCCCAATAGGATTTTTTCATACAGGGCAGACAATATGACCCTGTATCGGTTTACAAGATGGATTCCTGTATGTAGTTACAAGTTGTGATATTCTGCAACTGCTTTACAGAAATTCTTTGAAGATGTGGAGATCAAATTTCAGTCTTAGGTAGAATGATATTTTAAATAATAATGTATTAAGTATTTCTGTCAAGATTTCTACTTCTTTTTGCATAGGTCAGTCTAAAGATTTATTACAGGGGCATCTTTGGTAGCACTTCAGATTATGTTTGCCTTTGTTTTGTCTTTTAGGTTTCAGAATATTAATTTTCAGTTTTACTGAAAAAGAGCTAGATATAGAGAGATGTTAGTTTTGTCCCACAGATTAAGATGAAGATCAAAAAGAGGAAAAATAAATTGCATCTACTTTGGGTTTAATGTACACTTTCCACATTGGAAAACAGTGAAAATAGTTTAAATGATTTTTAAGATATAGCTCACCTTAATAAAAAATGCACATAGAATATATTTGTTTCTTACCATTTTAGAAACAGTTGATACCCTCATTTGTACTTCATAATCCACCACAGTGAAGGCTTAATAGACCATTAAAGAAGCGGTGGGAAGTTAATTTTAATATGTAATGGTGTGAGGGGTTTATTTTTTCCTTAATACAATGAAGCTTCTAACAATTTTATTTGCGAAGAAGATGATTATTTAATAAAGTGACAAACTGTCCCACTGATAGGATACATTAATTTTCTTCTAAAGCTGTTCCTTGTACTCCATAAGAAGGTGATAATTAGGTTTGCAGATTAGAATAACATAATCAGACCACTTGTGTGGATGCTTGTTAAAATATATTTTCCTCTTCATATAAGCCTCATAATAATTAAAAACTGTTTAAAAAGAGAACCATTCTTTTTCAGTATGGACTTTTTAAATGAGTCCTAATAATATATCAAGTTATTCTTAAGCTAATTCAACTTTTTAAAAGGTTAATATTTGAAAAAGAGTATGGGAAGTGATTAACTGGTGAGTTTAAGTATTAGCATTAGGTTTTGCAGGAACACCTACAGTATAAAACAGCGCTCATTCATATCCTGATTTAATTTCTTCCACTGTCACTCCTGATTGTTCCATTTAATCTTTCTTAAGTCACATAAAATTATCTTGTATGTGTAAATTAACAATCATTTTCTAATTTCACTGCAAACTTTAAGCACTGTCAGAGAAAAAAAATATACTGGCAGTGATTAATTCTCTATTTTAAACAAAACTAAATGCAGTTACCATTGAAGTAGAGTGCACACAGGAGGGTTTGGGTTTTTTGGGTTTTTTGGTTTATTTTTTTGGTGAGTCTGGACTCCAAGAAAAGCAGCAGAGAAATAGCAATGAATGTGAAATGAGTGTTTCAGATCTAAACAATCAGGTTTTGTGTCTATCACTTGAATCAGTGTAACATCCATTGACCTTAGGTTTTAAAACATTGAAGCCAATTTCCTTTGCTTAGGATTTGTGTAGTATTCAGTACTTCTTAAAACTAACTTCCTGGCCTAAGCCCAAAGTGGGAAGTGTACAGCCTAAGATAATTTAAAGTGTCTTTAAGTGTTCCAATTCCTTCACTTTCAATAAGGTTAAGATTTTTTTTCCCTGTAGTTCAGTGAAGTCTTATTCTAGGGAAGAGGGGAAAGTGTATTTTTTTGGTATTTTGTTTTTGCTTGCAACAACCTTGAAATTAATTTTACACTAAAGAATAAAAATTGTTTTCTCAGTGTTTCATCAGTGTGTTCAAACTTTCAAGGTCCAAGATGTTTCATTACAGCAGTTATTATTAGTGTGTTGATAAAGGAGGGCTAACTTAAACACTAAAAAACCCAGCATGTTCTGGCTAGAAATCACTTTGATTTCAAACAACTGAATGCAGAAAAAAGTGTTACATTAACAAAGGTTCTCTGAGTTATTAAATGCTACAGTCATCTAATTTGTACATACATTCCAGTAAGCCTTACTTTGTTTGCTCAGTTCCATATGTATATTTGATATACTGGCCTAATCAACTTCAGGTTGTTGTGGGGACATGTTTTATGAACAAGTAAAAAGTCATCAGATTTTTTTATTGCCGTAATGAAAGAAGTTAAAGAATATTTTTTGTAGTGTGCTAAATATACATACGGAAAAGGACAAATACTCAGTCATTTACAAGAATGGATGCAATATTAACTGATTTAACAGCAGTAGATTAATATTATAGATGCAGTCATGAAGGGATTTATAAAATACATTTTTAATATTATTAAGTATTTTTAAAAGCATTGTTGGTTATTAACAAAATTTTCTTATAATGTAAAGTAAATCATATGACAAAGATTAACCACTGCTCTTACCCAGAAATTAATCAACAACGGTCCTAGAAGTCTGTAGGCCAACAATTTTAAAACAATTGACCCTATTTCTCCCTTTCTAAATAGGTGATTCACAACAGTTATCATGGTAAATAGCTACTTTGAATGACATTTTACATAGCAATTCTAGATATTTCTGCTTGAACAAGACATGCTCATAAGGCGTTCAGGAAAAAGTTGAATTTTTAAAAATGTCTCAGAACTGCATAAGTCTTCAAGGTAGCAGTTAAAAGGTAAAAAGGTATAATTCTTTTGTTTTACATTGTGGGACAAGGTGATGTAGGTGGTGGGTTCTGAGGATATGTTCTTATCCTTGGTTTCCAGAATCAATAGCCTGGTGAGGTGAATGGCAAACTTTTCTTTTAGGACTTTTGCCTTTTAGAGGTAAGCAAACAGCCTAAAGATGGCAGGATTATCATGTCAAATCCTCTCCAAGGGATTCTTAACACAAGGCCACCTGTAAAATGTCATAAGTGAAATGTTGATGAAGAAGCATGATGGTCTCTCATCAGTTTGCAGGCTGAAAGCCTTTTCTATATGTGACAAGTTTTTCACAGGTTCAAAGAAGGACCTGTAGGTGCAAGAAAGTGTAGAAATCCTGTTACAGCTCTGTGTAGTGGCCTTCCTTACATAGAAAATACTGCCATGTTGAAAGTCAATGGTTTATAGAGACCCAGCTTCAACTCCAAATTAAAAGAGGAAATTATTACAGATCCATGATGTCCTGCCTGATCTGTAGTTTTAATGTCGTCTTAAGAGGCCTGGCTTTGTCTTTAAAACAATAATTTGTGCTTTAACGCCCTAGAAATCATTGGAAAATTTAAAAAGACAATTTAAATTTAAACTATATCTACATCATTAGCTCTGTATGTGTTTATAATTGCTCTCTCAGAGTCCATGAATATATAAGAGCTCAGATCCTAGAAGCCTTCAAGGATAGTGAAACAGGTGTGTAAAGATAAATAAAGGTTTTTCAGAGAGCCTAGGACCAAACTGATATTCCTCTGGAATTCAGCCCAAGGCATTGACTGTCAAAGGATACATCATTCTTTTTATGTATGCTAGAAACATATGCAATAGTGAAAAATGTGATATAATTTGAAGAAAGATTTTTTTGAAGTAGAAATAGGTAGTGAGCTTTGTCCCTTTCCCACTTTGCAAGAAACTTAGTAATCTTACTAATTATTGCAGTGTTTATTGATTACATTACCAACCCAAGTCTTCATTTGCTTCAAGGGGCAGGCAGACTGGGCTTTCCTAAATGGAAAAATATTGAACATTAGCAAAATTATTGTAGGACATTAAATGTTAAAAATGTCTTTGAGAGTAATAAAGGTTAGAAAGTTTAGCAGGTCATCACACTCTTTTTCTTATTACTCAGATTTTTAAAGCATTCAAGTGTTAACCTTTTGAAAAGGAGAGGGGAAGAAAAAAGGAGAGGACAGATGATTGGGAGATTCTTAATTATCTGTTTCTGTAAAGAAGGTGTAGTCAGGTCCAACCTCATTCAGCTGCCAACACTTGCATAAAGCTGCTGGAGAGAGCTCCTGTGAATACCCTATTGCAAGACTCTAATTTGAGATAAAATAATGCATCTAACTATACTGTTATCAATAATTGATAGGCACTTAAGAATGTAATTCATTGAAATCTCACCTCTGGCCCAACCTCTGCCACTCCAGGAAGAAAGGGACATAGCAGTTTTCTTTCTGGTTTTATCCAAGTCATTGTGTGAGCTTTATAGGAGATTTGAACAGTAAATTGTACACAATAAACATATAGAAGGAGCCTGGCATGAAGTAGAGCCTTTTAATAACAGTGTCTGCATTTTTTTTTGCTTCTTTTTACCCCTCTTCAAAAATATATATTAAAAAAATACCACTTTGTTTGGTTCCCCACTAAGAGTAAGCTTTTCTTTGAATGTCATCCATTTTCTAGAATTTTTAAAAATTGAAAAGCTTTGCCCATTTGACCTGCTAATACATCTCAGTCACAGTTCACTGCGAAGCTGTGACAACATGCACAGTGATAACAAGGCAGGCTGTTACATCCCCATTTTTTTAATCTTCACTATATCAGCTTTACTGTGACACAACTCATCAGGTTTGGACTAATGTAATTAATTTATGAGATTCCACATAACTAAACTAGTCACCTGTGAATATATCCAAAGGGATCTTTCGATGCTGTTAATCTGGGTATTTTATTCTATTTTTTTGTATAACAGATTATTTAATCTGCATATTATTAGATGGGTGCCTACAATATTATTTCCAGTTTAAGCATGCCTCTTCTCTCTTTCATGGAGACCAACAAATGAGATACTCTACCAGTATTACCCCCTATACCACATTCTTTTCCAGCCTCAGTGCTGTAGAGTCTAGAGACCCAAAAAGGAGAGTAAGCAATGTGGTTCTCTTACGCAGGAGCATGTGTATGAACAAGACATAAGATATCATACAGACAATGTGATGTTTGCTCTTTTCATGAGTTCTTGAAGCTCGGGGGCAACAAGATTATGGATAGTGGGTTAGGTAGCTGCAGTCACTATTTACAAATCTTTTAGAGTTGTTATCACCCTAGGACAGTTGCGTAGGTTTAAAAGCCACTTTAACTGTTTGTTCTATTTTCTAGTAATTTAAAGTTATATGATCTAAAATTTGAATTTTGCTGATGAAAAATTAGTTTGCCTTGATGTAGTATGTCCTAATTTGAAAAAGAAAAAAAAATTTGCATTAAGTTCATTTCCATTGAAACGAAGGAAGCCTTTATGTACTCACTTGCAAAAAAAAAAAACCTTCCTAGAAAAAAATGCAATACAGACTTGGCCACTGGTTTAAGTAAAAGGGCACAAAATCACCTGTGCATAAAATCAAGGCAAGAGCTCTGCAATGGATTGTTAAACTTTTGAACAGCCATTGCTTGACCAGCTGTTAACTAGGACACTTTATCTGTTGCTGTCTCTAGAATAAGGGAAAGGGTTCTGTCGCTATCACATCATATTTGTTCACATCTTGTTTTTAAGAATTCTCTGAGAACCACAAATAATTAATTTTTATATTGATTTCAATGAAAATCCATTTTATATCCAATTTTTGAATTGTATTATGGTAAGAAGATTTGAACATTTTGGTTATTCTCTTTCCCTAGTCAATGCTAAATATTGAAGGTAATTACTACAGCTCTGTGTGTGAATTTCATTTGATTCAGCAGGAGTAACCTTGATAAAATGCTCTGTTTTGCAAAGGTGCCCTTTCAAGATGCAAATTAACACAATTATGTTAGTTGAAAACATATTTTGGAGATATGCAATCAAAATAATAAACTAGTTAAATAATGCTTGCATGTGCAATCACATTTGGTAAATAAAAAAAATATTTCCTAATAAGAAATTTGACAAGTTTTGCTTAGTGCAATTTTTAATTCAAGTTGTACATAGTTTCAGTTTTATGCTGTTGTAAAAGTGAGTGCTTCTTTGGTTTTCACAGCAAAGTAGGAGATAAACAGACAACAATTCCAGATATCATGTAAACTACCTGTCTGGAGAAGAAAAATAATGCATAATACCAGGTCTTTCTCCTTACTCACACTCCACAAAATAATTATGTGGGACAGCAGGATGGGGGGGATTGAATGAGCACTCAGCAAGCAGATGCATGGGCTCAACTTCATCCTTCACAATCCCCAGTGTGAAATGCAGAGTAAATGTTTCTTAGAGGGGGAGAAAGTACGTATTTATTGCAATTAATTCCACAGCAGTTCATCTTCAAATGATGCTAAAGCAAGCAAAGACTCTTCCTAGTGGCTCCCAAGCAGTCATAGGGACTAGAACATCCCTTCAGATATGCACACCATGCAGTAGTGATGCCATGACTCTGCTTTATATACGGTTGTCAGTCTGTTCCTTAATGCCTGCAGGGAGTCATAAAGGAATTTGAAAATATAATGAATTAAATTTGTCATGAATTTCCCAGAAAAAAATTTAAGCTGTACCAGAAGAGCCATGTAAATCCAGTGAATATTCTGTTGTAGGACCTGCTTTGAGGAGTATTTATTTTCTTCTTTTATTTTTCTTTTTTTTAAATATGTTACTTCATGACTGGAGTTTTGAGTGTGGTTTTTTTAAATACTCTTATTGACCATCTTATCCCATTTATTTTAAATGACAGTTTAGAATATGCACTATTTTTGTGTCAGACCNACCATCTTATCCCATTTATTTTAACTGACAGTTTAGAATATTTTTCTGTCAGACAAATCCGTCATCTGGGTTGCCCATCTTTCCTAATAACATTATTAACAGCATTTATTACTTATTTGACTACAGAAAGCTAATTCCTTGTAAATACAGCATAGGAATCCTAATGAAACCACTGAAGTTGCAATGTGAGCTCTGATACTGAAAGTGACAGAGTTGATCATAGAGAGTCAGAAGGAATGTGACAGCCGGTGTGAGTTAACTACATTATAGTATTAAAAGCCCTTCTGTTTTTATGGAAATTGTGTCTGAGTAAGAAATGTAGGATTTCCTGTCTCCCTAACCTATGTTGGTTAGAGATCTGCTTTGTTTGATTATCCCAGGTATAGACATTCTCATTAAGTATCCATCCAGAGGTTTATTGTGGATAGAAGAGTCAAATCTATTAGCTTTCAATTTCTTTTTACTCTAATAACAAAAACATATTTTTAATAAAACAGACAGAAAGAATATCTTGAGGGAGTAGTTCAAACCCTTCTGACTTAGAATTGCCAATCCACGGAATGACGTAGCGTTTAAGCAAACAGATGGAAGATGGAGATGAAGACCTATTAAACATTGTAGTCTGGTTGCATCTTCTAGTATAGCAAGTAGAGGTAAAAATCTAGAAGGGAAGTTTTGCCCTGTATTTTTCTTGTCTGTGAAGATAAGAACTGAAGTAAGAATCTGGAACACCAACTGGAATGTTTTGCTGTCAAAGATCATGATGCAATAAAATTACTCAAAAA
>VWZU01000607.1:930763-1014750 GCA_013397095.1 Sterrhoptilus dennistouni | reverse complement strand
TTTTTTTTTTTTTTTGTATTAACCGTGACCTGCTCCTTGCAAAAGCTCCCTATGCAAATAGGAAGTCTTACCCAAGGACTTTACAAAACTGTCCTTGAGTTAAAAGTGACTCATTGAACACAGGCTTTTTGATTATGGTATTGGCAAATAGTATTATTTTTTTCATTTAAAATGCTGGTATGTTCGAATATTTCTGGTCTCAATCCTATATCCCTTATCAGAAAAGCTTACTTTCAGTTTCAAATGTGAAGGTTTTGTCTTTTTGTGGTAGAGAATTTTTAATGTTATGGTTTGAATGCTCCCTTAGGCAAAGTAGCGAAGGACAAATATAAAACACCCAAATGTATTTTTTTTCCAGGCTCATGCTTTTGAGCCTGAGCACATTTTTTTAGTATTAAAGCTGGCAGTACTGCTGTTTCAAATTGAAATACACCATTAAATAAGAAATAGTAATATTGGTATTCTCTCAAAAATCTTTTATCCTTCCAGAGAATAGAAGCCTCTTATCTGATCAATAATGTGGAAAAAACCCAAACCCTACATTTCCATTAAATATAAGGCATTTCTGATTCATAGACTAGCTTTTTGTTTTGTATTTTTGGCACAATGGTGTCTTGTTTCATGACAGAGGTTCACATTGCTGTAGGAATAATAAGAATGACATTTATTTATTTATTATAAAAATAATAAAAATGTTCCCATAAAAATTAGAATTTTTTTGCTGTTGTGACCATCTAGTCAGTTGAACTTCGACTTTGGAAAATGCGTTCTTAAAATTATGCTTATAAATAACTTTAAATAATCCTAGTGGAAGGCTTGGAGTACCTGGGGTACCTGATCTCTGTAAGACAGCTCTCTTAAAGGTCACTGCTTTTGTTTGGAAGATGTATACCTAGGTAGTTAGGAAAGAGCGCGGCTGAGTAGTGCTCCAATTTGAGAGCGTCTTCAAACTTTTGGTATGATTTGAGGATGTAACAATAGAGTAAATGATGTGTCAAATAACCCTGATGTGTGCACAGCTTTGCCGTGCAGCCCTAGGGAGCACTGGCAGGGCTGGTTTGCCATCTTAGACTGTACTGTGTACATACAGGACTCTGCAGAGCACAGATCTGCCATGGGCTGGGCTCTACTGTGTCCTGTACACATTCTTCTACTACTTTGTGCTCCTCTAAGTTTAGTCAAATCTCAGCTTCCGAGAAGGCATCTGAGTGTGTTATTTGTGAGTCCAAAAACAGGAAACAGCCACAGCTTTCCCTTGAGCTCTCCCCCAGATGTCTCTGCAACAGTTTGGAAACAAGGCAGGTCTGGGCTTGAGTTTGGGCTTGAGCTCACATGCAAGAGATGCTATTGGTGTAAGCACAGACTATTGTGCAGTTAGAAGTCACTTAGATCTTAGGAACATATGGCAGTTTGATTGATGTGAGTTACATCAATTCATTTTTAGCATTATATCTTCTGTAATTTTGTGTAATTAATTTAAACTGATTATTTTGCACTTCAAGAAGACATCAAAGAATGGTAGGTAACTTCAGAGCTCTAATTCTCAAAGATTTAAATTGAGAAGTTATGTCATCTTTCTGTTTATAAGTTTGCTTAAAGTATCATTTGTGCAGAGGTTTAACACCAGAAAGAATGATGCATGAATTTCAAATTAACATTATCTCTGGTAGAAAGCCAAGAGGTTACATATTTGCCAGAAAATAACTTTTTGTATCTATTTAGATATAGCATGCAAAATCATTACATACTTTCATGTGTCTTGCTAATAGTAGAGCACTAATGAGTGATTTTTAAAACTTTTTTTTTTTATGAAACAGTAAAGTGTATTTTGTTTGTCTGATTGTTTATTTTGTTTATTTTAAACGAAGACTTTGAGAGAGATTTAGAAAGCAATTTCCCTAAAGAGACATTTTGCAACTTTACAACTTTATAAAGTTGCAAACAAACTGCAGATACAGATTTTTGGGAAAGTTCTCAGAAATTAGCTGACATTCATAATTACTGAAGAGCCAAAAGAAAATTGAATCTATGAAAAAATACAACTTTCTGTTAGACTTAAAAATCAGAGTTGATGAATAACATGCCACAAGTGATTCAACAACTCTCTATCAGCTTGCAGTGTTTGGGCTTCTTGGTATTGTACCCCATGTTTGTCCCTGGGCTTTTACAGGCACAAACAGCTGCTCCAGAAGAGCAGGCTGGTGGAGAATATCCCAGGCAGCCCCTCCTTACCTTGAAAATGGAGGCTTTTATGGATTGTTCATACTGGCACTACAGCACTGTCCAGCTGCAACTTGCTAGCAAAGATATCTGCTATATATGAATGCACAAGCAAGCATTAATGCTGGTAGAAACCACCAGATCTATATCTCTCTTTGCTGACATGTGAGCTTGAAACAATATGACATAGTCCTCCCTCAGCCTAAACAGCTCACTGAGCTTGACAAGGACTCTAATAGTCAAGACAAGCAGTTCTGCATCGTAAGGTTTTTGATGGAAAACATAAAAGTACTGCTCTGTCCAACCACTCTATGAACATGCTAGAAAAATGACAGGTTGTCAAAATTAAGTGCCATGTTCTTCACATGAAAACAAAGCAAACATGATGAAAGCTTTTAGCGATAGGCATAGGTTTAGTTTAGACTATTTTTCCAGCATCTTGCAACTATACATTAATGATACTTTCTTCAAACAGCTGTTTGTGCATAAAGGAAGAAGATTATTTTAGTAGGCTGAAGTTTGACAAGTTCTTTCAAAATTTGCTTTTCTTTTCTCTAAACCCTACAAGATAAATAGCTATGTTAAAGATATGGCTGTGAAATCCAGGCTGAATTAAGACACATATACTAAAAGAGCAAGCTATGGATGTGAGTTTTGAAGCCCTTTGATTGTGTCAGTAATTGAAACATACTTTAAATCTTGTGGCTATGAGAAAATGTTTGAAAATGTGGCCTGGCAGGAGCAATACTATTTCTCTCTGTTGGTAGCTTGAAACAATTATCTGAAGAAGTGTGAATTATCCCATTTTCACTTTGCAAACTTAAAACAATGAGAAAGGAAAACTGCAGACATTGTGATACATGCATATAAATTTTCCAAGTTCTCTATTTTTCTACTCTTTAATCTAAAATTGATTTTCTTCTGTAAATCAGTTTTTGTTCTTCCCATTCTTCTTTCCAGGCTTATCTTTTATATTTTTATTTCTGCTTTATGACATATTTAATATTAAATACAATAAATTAAAATCTCTGTTTCTAATCTTTAAGTTAAGGTTTAAATAATATACCTTTGTTAAAAAGGAATCAGGTCTTTGAATATGTTTACGTCCCATAAGGCATTTTTAGTAATATCCTAGGCTTGCCTTAGTTGTCAGAGAAGCTGCCAGGTTTTATTGACTTACTAATAATCTGGAATGGGAAAATTTGCAATGAGTATGTCCTTTTAGATGAGTGCTGCGCACCCTTGAGTTGTCTAGTTACGTAACTTAGACATTTAGGGATTGTAATTCAAAGGAAACAGCAGCAGCAAGACAGAAGTCTGGTTCTGATATTAAAAAAGCAGAGGTTTGTGTGCCTATGTTGGAAAAGGAACAATAGGTCATGTTATTGTTTTTGCATACTGCTCTTAATCCAGACACACACTTTTCCTGCTCTAAAGGTTGTTTGCCTCCTTCTTCTCTTTGTATTGATGCTTGATTATATCTTATCTGAATCTTTTGTTGCAGCTAATCCAAGTTAGATGATAGTGAGAGCTGCAAATATTTTGCCATTATAATCATCATCATAAATCATAGGCCATAAGATCTGCCTTGTGTTTAGAGGAATCAGCTTTTTTATTGACTGTCTTCCATAATTAATAGCACTTTACTTTGTAAATCAAATTAGCCCACTTTTTCTATAAAGATTTAGTGTGAGATCATTTTTTAGAACATTAAATGACCTTGACAAAAACAAGGGATCAATAACACGTTGATTAGTGGATTGTTTTCTGTAATATTGGATGTTTTTCATCTTGTTAGTTTTTCCTGTTGTACTACCTGTAGAGGTTAAAGGTCATAGACACCTCCTGGTGATTCTGTTTTCCCTAGTTCTACTCTTGTCAAATACTGATAGATTCTCTTTGACATATGTGTAGATTTTTAGATTTACACAGGGCTTTGCTATCTAATTCCCAGTTCTGCTGGGAATAGTGACAGAGCTGTTAAATATCCTGGACTTCAGGTCTCTCCCCTGTCTGTGCCCAGATCCTAGGGTCAGCTATGAGGCAACCAGTTTGCTCAGGTTTTTTGCAGTCTGGCCTTGAAAATCTAAGATGGAGACTGTACCTTTGTAGGCAAACTATTCTTCTGTCTTCAGCTGTCCATCAAAAAAAAAAAAAATGATGTGTCCTATAAGATCTTATTTCGATTTATGCCCTCTTTTTCTTTGTGTCATGCACCATTGTGAAGAGCCTGGATCAGTTCTGTGGGCACCAGCAGGCTATTATTTCTTTTCCTGCCTCTTCTTCAGGCTGAACCAAATCCAGCATCCTCTACATCTCTTCACAAAGGAAGAGATCTCTTCACAGCAGCTCCAGCCACCTTGGTGGCCTCTGGTGGACACTCTGAAATTCTTCTGCTTTCATGGTAGGACTGCCTGTGCTCTGTTCTTCACCAATGAGGTTACTTGGATCCTCTCCTCTCATTGCTCCTTAGCAGCTCTTTATGTTTACTTTGATTAGCTTTCATTCGGGTATCATAAAACAGAACTCCTTGTGCCAAAAGCCCATGGCCAATCAAACTTTGACACACAGTGTCCCAGGGGGAGTATGAGGCCAGGACATTGCATTGCATTCAGCAGAGGCCTTGATGCCAAAGGAAAGTCATATTCCCAGCTATGAAAACTTCTTTAGTCACCTGAAAGCAAAAGCCTCCCATGTGACCTGCACAAGCACCTTATTCCAAGGCCACGTCATGTAATGGAGAAATTCTTTCAAAAGAGCAATATTAGCAAATTAAGAAGTCTCTCAATTTAACCTGCACATGTCCACACACGTCCAAGTGCTGAGTATCACAGGAGAGTTGCAGTTTAGGTGCTTTTGTCCCATCTTCCCCCATGTTAAAATCACCTCTCATGGCTACATCTCGCTTGGTGGTTTAAGGCTGTCAGGATGTGCTGTGCAGCTCTAGTCAGCCCCCTAGGAGCACACTGCTGGTCTCATAGTGTAAGTGCCTCTCTTTCAAATTCTGTACATACAGCAAAGAAAAACAGGTGCATCTTGAAGTTGGGCTGTCTTTGCATTAGGAAAAGTCCATTTATGTCCACTTTTAAACAATTTCCATCAGGATGATTTGTTGTCACTGCTTTTGATAACTTCTAGTTCTTGCAATGCTCCTCTTCTGTTGATGTCATGCTGTTTTATGTACATTGGTGAGAGTCCTGATTTTCTCTTTTATCTGTAACACAAAATTTCCACTCATATATTGATCAACTGAGAATGATGATCAGCTCTGAACATTCAATCCTTTACTTAAATTTTTAGCTATGGGTAACTTCAGCTGTCTTGCGACACTTCATCAGCAAAGTTGAAAAGATGTTGCATTCTGGAGTCCTAGAATTTGGGTAAAACATTCTCCTGTAGACCTGAATGACTGAAGGAGCAGATAAGTCAAGAAATAAGGAAATGTTTATACAGAGTTCATTTTCTTAACATTTAAAAATAACCAAATGGATTTATTTTTAATTTGCTGTCTGGCTAAAACCAAAAGGAAAAAAGAGGTTTACAAATGTACATTATAGAAAGGAAAGAAGAATGCTAAAATCAGAGTCAAGAGTGCATTATGCTAATGCCATGAAAGATCAAGACTGAGACTCTGACCTCATTGAAACTGGTGCAAATTTGATTTTTGAATTAGTAGGGTCAGATTTCACTCTAGATACAAGATGTTAGGGTGTAAGTTTCCTTACTAGCTATTAGGTTATGAAAATATTAAAAATGCCTACAATAATTATCAAATTACACAGACTGTATCGAGGATTTGGTTCCTGCACAAAACTAACATTAAATAGGAGTGAGATAAGGATACAGAACTGAACACAGAAGCTACTGTATCAAAGAGATATCTTAGAGGTTTTAATTTCTTTAACGGGATTTAGGTTTCAGCACTTTTTAACATAACAGGAGATTAAAAGTATTACTGACTAGGAGTCTGTAGTATGCTACATGAAAGGCAGAATTAATTTTACTTTGTTTCTAGTACTTGCTTATAGGTGTGTTGTTCAAGTCCACACAAGCTAATTTGTAGAAATAATTGGTAATATATATTTTTATGTCCAGTATATACAGACTTTAGTTATTTCTTACAGTAGAACATAATGTCTCTGTCAGAGAGCTGTAAGAAAACATTGAGAGCAAAGCTGTCATAAAAATTAGAAAAATGTCAAGTAATACTGGAGAAATGTCAACAGTTGTATGGGTAAATTGTTTTAAAAATAGCTAAATGGAGGGTCAAATATCTGGAAAACACAGAGGTAGATCATGTGGAGAATGATGAGCTTTTATTTTAGAGAACAATGACTTAGCAAAGTAGTAGATGGTCATGCCTGATAATGAGCTGAACAGGAGATTTTGAGAGTGATTCTGTGGATTGAAGATTAGATAAGGGCTCACTCCCCTGCTTTATAAACAGGGGAGTGAGATGTAGGAAGATGATTCTTTAGATGAAGGTATTCAAAGGCACGGAAGCTGCAAGTAGGTAGATTTGATACAGGAATGAAGAACACAAATGCTTATCAGTCAACATAATGAGCTGGTGAAAGAATTGTCTCACAAGTCAATGCCATTACAGTTCCATGAGAGCAAACTTAATGAGGGGAACAGAATCCCACAGTAACAATACCAAAAGCAAACAAATAAACCCTCCTAGAATATAGATTGCATCTCTTGGGGATAATGTGAACCCCCAAGTTAAGAGTGAGTACAAGAACCAACATTTTGAAAAATTTTGGAAGGACACCTTCTGGGATGCTTTTTCAGGCACTCCATTCTATGGCTTTGATCCCTTTGACTTGTCTTTCCACCAGACCTTTTTCTCTGCCAAAGGTTAGTGACATTGAGAAGACCTTAAAGCTCCATTTTTAGAGTGTATAAGCATTATTTCACACAATATTAACAGATATTTTCAAAGTAACATGTACTTAGGAACTAAAGTTCTATTAATTTTCATTATAGTGCTGGGTGCAGTGGTCTAAAAACTTCACCAAACCAAGTGAATTGCTTTAGAACAGAGCAGAGTTGTCCGAGTTGTCCCCAGAGCTGGGGAACTCCGGGTGCTCTCCAGCTGTCACCTAGTGGTGATCCCAGTACCAACAGCAGCTTGCTGAAAACTAAAGCTCCATCTTGGGAATTTCCAGTGTAATAAAGTTCCATTTGTTCTTCTGTATAGCATTGCTGTTTGGACTTAACCTCTGAATTTAGAAGGTCCATTTTAAGGATCAATTCCTTAATCTTTATTTAGGACTCTGTCAGCTCTCCTTTTGATTTGAAGACTGTCACTCACCTAAATGTGGTTGAAACCCAGATAGGCGTTTCTGAAAGAAAAAAAGCTGGGTTACTTATTATAGGAGCTCTTGCTCTTCAAACCTCTTGCCTGAATACAGACATAGACCCATCCTTTTTGTGTTTCATTCTTCCTAATAATTCTTGAACTAGAGAAAAGAACTTGTGGCAGTTGTGGCTGTGATTTTTATGAATATTCCTGTAACCCCTCTGAGGGCTGAGTATGAGGCTGTAGATAAAATGCAGCACATTCCCCAGCAGACAACACTCTTCATGTGCATCATTTACAGTACGGAACTAGTCATAGCAACTAGTAAGTAGTAATACTCAGTAGTTTTGGTTTTGGTTTTTTTTAGTGTTCTGTGTAAAAGCTGTAAAATTAATGTTTTATTTGTCATGCCGTGATGGAATGTATATGTTTGTCAGATAAAATGTGTGCATACAGTAAAACAGAGTGCTCAGATCAGAGGCTGTAACTCTTTCTGGCTGAGAGCAGAGCGTGGATCCTGTGATCTGAGAGTGGAGCCTTTTAAAACTTCAGTGTTTAAAAATGAGAGAGAGATTTCTTGTGCACTTCTAGGTAGAGGGAGGGGAAATCCTTTTAGTCCAGCAAACATCTGGTAGCTCAAGAATGATAAAAAAGTACTGATTGGTTCTGACAGCTGACTGCTTTGTAGTGGTATTTAACCAGAAATATTTGAAACAGATTGATATGAATAATGAAAGATTGCATGATGTATGACACAAATAAACTTTACCACAACTAAACTCATTAACAAAGAAACAATGTTACATAAGGAAAAATCCTTATTTACTGTTTAACTCATTTGTGATATTTCATTTCTAATAACGTGACAACAAGGTTTTTGTAATAATTTCCTCCATCAAGTATTGCAAGTATTTCATTGTGAAATAGGTTGAATGGGATGTCATTGTCCTTTAACTTTAACAAGTGCTGCTGATGGATGTGCTCCATTTAAATGTACAACAGAGAGCTGAACTAGATAATGAACTTATTATTACTCTCTGAAGATTACAGGTTAGTCCCAAAGGAGTGCAGTAAGCTAGAGAAAATCCATATCTACTGGCTAAACAATAGCCAGAGGGCTGACTGGAGATATTGATTTACTTTCTAGGCCATTTAGACCTTAATGGTGGAGAAAAGCTGAAGTGCTGTTTACTTTTCTGCCAGAATCGACCAAACAACCAGTCCATTTTTTAAAGACTTTTGATTGATTTCGCTTAGAGGAATTAGAGGTGATTTATTTTTAAGCTGAAAGCAACTCGTAAATATCTCCCACTACACAGGTTCCATGAGAGTAAATGTTAAGTGGAAATGCTTACTGAGAAATATTTTGCTGCAAATCAATGTGAGCAGGTAATACTCCTTGATAGGAGCAGTCAGGTGTTGGACACCTTTCTCAAGCATGGTCAAGCCTCTGGTTGTGCTACGTGAGACACAGCATTTTTAAAAGACTTAACTTTTGTGAAGGGATATGAATCTGATTGCTTGGCTGAATTTGTGCCAGCTGTACCCTGCTGACTTAGAAAAGGGCCATGGCTCTGGCAGTGGAAGTGCTGCTCAAGGTCAGTAGTGAGCAGCTTTAATATTTGATGGATAAAACCAGCAGTTTATCATGTGACAATTGCCCATGATACTTCAGCAAATGAGTTCTAGCTCTAAGAAACAACTCAGAGAGAAAGCAAGCTAGGATGCTGGAATTAAGTATTTTCGAAATTAGGCAAGCTTAAAGAAATGCTCCTGAGCCTACTGCCACATATAGAGACACATCTAAAAAAAGTAATTTTTTTTTATTATTATTTATTTCCTAGAGATAACCTGTCTGGAAAAACTTGTAGGCTTACACAAATGTCTGTCAGGTATTTTAGGGCTGTAAATGTAAAAAATATGTTGCCAAAATCATTCTTTGGAATGGTCTCATGAAAATTACAAGAGCAGACCTGGTATGTTGATAATATTCCTGTTTAGAGATAAAGCCACAATTTTGTATTAATTCCCAACCCAGTTCATAGCTACTACTTAGGAAAATAGTGTGGGAACATTTTTTGGAAGTCCACTTGCAAAGATAAAACCTTTCCTTAGAAAGCATTGCTCAGTTCTGCTTTAACATAGTAGTCTCTGTTCATTGGAAACAGTACTGTTTTGACTAAACAGGCTCAGCTTTTTTCCTCCTCCCCATTCCCTTCTGTGAAGGCAGTTAGGCTTGGTTAATCAGCTGCTTATATCATAACACAGAAAAATGTACCTGTTACTTAAAAACTAGAATTACAGTCAGCTCTAAGGGTCTCACAAAAATGTGGAGATATGCATCTTTTAAATCTGGAAGTTACATTTCAAGTCCTACATGTGTTTTATGCCACCTCTCCTACCAGATAAGTCCTATCTGCGACATTTGAATCAGCCTTCACACCATGCTACACAGGTGAAAACTGATTGGAAGGAAAAATATTTAAGTACCTCCCCATCTCTGGGAAAACCCCTGAACAATAGAAAAATCACATTACTGTGAAGTAGAGGTCATTAGGACTTTGCACAAAGATAATAATTTTCACTGCCTCTTTGTGCTTGTGAACTGATGCCCAGGAACTGTGGAAAAGCTAAGGATTTCAGTTCTGCAATATACATGAAAAGGGAAAATGGTGGATATAATGTGTGTTCTCTGTTGAAAAACTGAAAAAGTTTGATAGAACTTATTTTAAGTATGAGTTTTGTAATCAGCACACTAAGCTTTAATATAAGAAGAATTCAATACATGCTTTTGTGAATTCATGGGCAGAAAATTTAACAGACTGCTTCATATATAATTTCTTTAAGCTTTTTTGTTTGTTAAGATTTGAAAAAGTTCACTTGCCCTTTACTTTTCTTCAGCCTTTAAAAGTTTATGGCAGTATACATTTTGCAGAACTGTTTTAGATGATAGGCTTTTAGGCTTTAATACACTCTTAAAATTTGGTTTTTTTGAAAGACAGACAAACCTGCAAGCTAACTTCTGTGACTTTATACAAGTGTAAGTGGAAATGCTACCTACGGTTCTCCTGTAACTATAGCAAACTGTGATCCAGCATTTAATGTGCTGATAATGTGAAATTCATTGAGTATTCACTGTTCAAAAAGAGCTGTGCATGTGTATTAACTAAAGCTGTGCAGCTGATATTTTCTGTATGTCAAGTAACATGAAGTGATTAAAAAAAGTCCATTTAATATAAGCTTTTCTATTTATTTTGTTATTGGGAATTGTTTTTTGTTGTTACTTTTCAAATTAAATCTATAGAATGTTTGAACTAGAACGAATTATAGATTAGATATATTTTAACTTTCATTTAAGAGTTGGTTGATCTGGCTTAGCTAGTAAGCTAGAAAAGTATTATCTCACCAAAAAATACAAAATTTTATACTGAAATAGAGTCCAAGTCATGCAAATTTGAAGAAATTAGATCAATGCCCCCAAATGAGTCATGTTATCAGATCAGTGCTCCCAAATGACATCACAGTATTGTCAGTGACTGTGTTCATTTTCCTTATCAGATTTAAGTCCTAAAGTATTACTGAATTTAAAACACAGAATGATTACTTCCATTTATTTCAGGAGCTGAAAAGCAGTAAGGATGAGGTTCAAAGAAATCTAAATCTGGGAGGTTTTTGTTGGATTTAATTTTTTGGGTTTTTTTCTTTGCAAGTGAAGTGCATTAGGAAAGAAAACAACAGCTGGTAGCATGGAGCTGTGAGAGATTTTAAAAAGCTGGGGTGAAGTAATGATTAGAAATGCAATATGGAGCTGTTGTGTAAAACGTAAAATCAAAGGCACTGAACTAGACTAAATATAATTTAAGCAGAAGCACAGGTCTAATTACTAGGCTTTAGAGCTTAGAGTTATCACCCATAAAGGTTGATTCCTCACCAATTCTCTGGCTGCAGAAAAGAATACTAGTAGACATTGGTGCTAAATTTATGATTCCTGTAGCATATGATTATAAAAAATTAGAAAGGCAGATTTCTTAAAGTGATCTCTGTGTATATTCCAGTCAAAAGGGTCTGTATAAGACTTCTTCAAAGTGAAATGTATATAATCACAAGGACATTCCCTGAAAGGCGCATAAGGAAACATTTTACAGTTTTATTTTAAATATGCTTTAGAAAAATTAATTGATTTCTTCATGTTTGAATGTATTTTGAATTTTAATGGAGCACAGGCTTAAAGAATATGTGCTCCACTACATCCATCTAATAAGTGAAATGATTATATGCTGGGTATATTAATGTTACTTGCTGATAATTTAACAGAGTTTTTGGAGGAATGATCCTTGATCACACAGCTTTGTACAGAGGACCAAAACCACTATACTCTTTTAGCTTTACTCTCTGCCTGGCAACCTGCCTTGTCCTTTAAGGAGCTGTTCAATGTAGAAAGTTTTCTAAATTTTTATTGTGAAGGATAAGATGGTAAGTAATTATAGTAGTAGAATTTATTATTTATACAGCTACCATGTGCATTTTCAATGCTAAGTTCTGATTTCTACTAAGTAAAGACCTTCTGTCACACTAAAAATGCATTCTGAAGTCTCTGCACATTTACAGAACAGCATTTTTAACCACAGCTGATGACTGCGTTCAATCTTCAGGGGAAAAAAGTTGCCTAAAAATATAGACTCACAAATATAGCATTAATCATAATATTTTCAGGTTTTTAAAAAATCAGTGGCCTTTTAAAAGCAAAACTCATCCCATCCTACTCTACAAAATATAAAGTAATGTACAGTTATTTAATAACTATGAACTCCTTTTTTCACAAAGATAATGAAGCTTGTCCCAGGTGTTTCACCTGCATGTTGTCTCCTGGGTGATCTGTGCCTGAGATCCAGCAGCTGTGCTGTAACCCTTCTGTAGGAAGGCAGGTAGCAGAGTGTCCATGCATTTCCCTAAGAGAAAGATAGGTTATATGCCTATTTTAAAATTCCTTGAGGGTGAGACTAGAGAAAAGTGACAGCTTATGTTACCTTTTGAATTGAATATGCTACTGAGAGCACAGGGTGGGCTGGGTTCAGATACTGTATTCTTCTGTGGTAAATTACTAAAATCCATAGGTATAAGAATGCTTAGATGCATTGTCCTACCTAAGTACTTGCAAGGATATGTTTTGTAAATTCTCTTCTAGCAAGTAAAGTGATAAATAATAAGGCTTCTTTTATGTTGAAGGGCTTGGCAGGACAGTCTTCTATCTAGGTTAAGTGTTTTGAAACAAGATAGGTTTTCAGTTTGAGATTAGAGAGCTTAGTCTAGGACTCAAAAATGTCTACCTACATATGAACTAGGTAAGAGTGCTCTCAGTATAGTCAGTGAAGAACCAGTTATTTCCCTCAATAAAGCCTGGAGAGGAATTCTGCTTACTTAGGCCCAGTAAATCACATCTTTAGTTTCATTGAGTCTTTTCTCTTGGAGGGAAATACCGAGTCTTCTTACTTCACAGGCAGACATTGACATGCTGAAGTGTGGTGTTAAACTAAATCCTAGGCAAGCCACCTTCTTCATAGAAGTGGTGTTCCCATAAAGGTGGAATCAGGAGACAATAACACTGGAAATGGGTGAGGCTTCCTAAACTCATAAACCAGCTCTTCAATAGAAAAATGAATTTTAAACGACTCTGAATCCCAGTCCAACAGGCAGAGTCTGACCTGCAAAAGTTTAAACCTGAAAGGTTTAAATATTTCTGGAGGAATAATAAGGAGAAAGATTTAGTCAAAGATCTTTTTCACAGTCTTTTTCACAGATTTTCTCCTGTGTCACAGGAGAGTTGCTCATTGTTTACTTTACAGCATTTGATGGCTTACTGTGTTTGTTTTTTGGGGTTTTTTTCACATAATCTTCTCATTATATCCTACTTGGGAGTGATGTAAAGCCTGTTTTAAGTTTTGAGTACTTTATGGTAATGGAAAGACTTCTTTTTGCAAGAATGGAATAGAAAATATTGAGATACTTCAGTTTTTCAGTGAGTTAAAGTATGGGCTAGAGAAAAAGATTATTTATATTACATACCATCCCCTGTTTTACAGGGAAACCAAACTGATTTATATGATTGTTAGTTTTCTAAAAAAAATTTACAATTTTGCATGTGAAGCAGCCAGTGAGGAGTTCCTCCTTCAAACCTGTCCCTGAACCTCTGAAATATCTTACAAGTACTACTTAGTGTACCTAGTGTCATGTCTGTTTTTACATACACATATGTGGGTGAGGGAAAGGAATACTGTCTTATTCCTCTAACGTAATAAAAAGATAAAATGTGGAGATCTGTGTCCTTGTTCTGAGATAGTAGGTCTATTCTAATGTATACAGAGAGGGCTTTTTGGCTTTTTTTGCTTTTCTTGTGCCTTTTTTTGCCTTTTTTTTTTTTCTAATGAGCTTTGTTGGTTCTCTAGTACGACCAAGGCTGGTAAATGTGGAACTGTTCATAGACTTTATTTTTGTTCTTGATAAAAAACCTCTTGAGATTAATGAGTCATTGGTGCCTCAGCATCTGCTCCCAAGACTGGGGAATTTGAGAAAGAAACTGAGGAGAAATAAAAGCATAAAATAGGTAAAATGTTAAGAGCAGAAATCTTCATGATGGTGAATGGACATGAAGGATTTAAGAAGTGTAACAGAAAGGTTTATTTAGCGGAGAAAAATGACAGATTAAATCACAGGTATAATAAAGACACTTCTTAAGTGAACATTTTGAGAAACTTAACTTTTTTTTTGGGCTTACCAATGAATTTGTTAAAACAATATATTCAAAAGCAAGCATCAGAAGTCTGTATTTAGAACAGATATTACTATCACAGACCAGAAACAGTACTCTCTTTCATGGAGAAATATCTTATAAACTATGTCAGTCAGGTATCACGATTTTTTGTAATAGCTAGGTTTCATAACAATTGCTATAGGCTAACCTCCAGTAACTAGTCTTGGTTGAGTGAGCCACTTTTCTGTAACTCTGGAGAAAATACTTTTTTTTATCTCGTGAACATCTTGTTGTGTATTGCCACAATACAGGCACAACTCAAAAGTTCCTCCTGCATGACAGTACCTAGCACATGCTCCAAAGGTCTTAGAATTTTTAGGGTGTATTTTTTATATTTCCATATGGAAATTATTATGTGTATTTTAGGATAAAATTTTACTCCATATAGATGTTAGTAGTAGGCTCTGTGCTGGAGTCTGTAGTGAAAAGAGAGTATGCAAGAAAGGCATCATAATAAAACAAGAACATAGCACATAAGATCATGGCTTGTGGATATGATTATCAACCTAGTGTTGCTCTTGTGTGTTTTTTTGGGGTTTTTTGTGGTAGCCCTAGCAGAGTGAGCACTTTCAGTCCATGTCCTATTTCTCTCAGAAATCTGAACAAATTACATTGAGCTGTAGCTCAACAAAATCAGGAAACAGTGCACAGACTTCTAGTGAATTCATTGCACCTTTGGTCTGAAAATATACAGAAAACAGATGATATTTGGGAGCATCAGTACCTGTCTGAAGTATGTGAATTGACTGGTATTTATTGGTGACCTGTCTAGACAAATATTTCAGTTCAAATGGATAGTTGGTGCACAAGATAAGAAGTGGTTTCCTTTCTCCCTCTCCGTTAATCCCTCTGAGGAGATGGAAGTTTAATTCAACTATTTGTAAACCTAAGACTTTGCCACTGAGAACTAAACCCTGTTTGCAAAATCAGAATTATTTTATTTTTCTCTATGCATCACTTTAAGTTTATCCATGTTGCATGTCATCTACATTTTTATACTCCAATCACTAAGTACTGCAAGGCCCTTTTGCAACTTTTCATTACTTGTGTTTACTTCTGAAAATGGTCAGAACAAGGTTTCCAGGAGTGGTTTCTTGGCCAGATGTGAGAGCAGAGCTGAAGGCAGGACTAGAAATGAATAGACAAGGGGGATGCATGAAAATTACAGCTGGAATGAGCTACGGAGGGTTTTGAGAAAATTGGGCAAAGAACTGGAAAAAAGGGGGACAGGCAGGTGGGCAGTGGAGGCTGCAGCCCAACTGCATGGACAACTGTGAGCTACAGTGCAAAACTGTTACAAAGCACGACAGAAAATGGAGTCAGATTCAGCTTTGCAGCAGTAGAACTGATAAATGTCAGGGAAAATGATCTCACAGTATTACTTAGTGGTATAAGTACTTACAGGGTAGCTTTTCAACCATGAGTAGCATCATTTTATGATATGTGAAAATGTTATTTATTGTGAAAACTGGAACTGGTCTATGAGGATTTTAGCTTTTCTGCAGTTATCTACATGGCCTCTGCTTATGCTCTGTGCCATAAGAGATTAACACTTAGATTTGCCAGAATTACAGTTGGTAATGGAAAAAGGAAAAAACTGACAAAGATGTCTCTATTAAAATCATGCAAGTCACACATAAATCTCTTATGGATGTGCATCTCCACTGGCTATTTCCTTACCTTTGCGTATGATTCATTATAAAGAAGAACAGGAATTATATGATTGTTAAGACAGAAGTAGAAAGAAAAGAACATTAGAAAAAGTCATACATTCTTATTAATATATATTATGTGCTGCAATGAAATCATTTTTACCTAAGTATAAAATTACCTAGATAATAGATTTATGAACTGTAAGAAAAGATGGAAAATATGTTGTCTCTTGAAAACTACTGTGAGAGACCTGGTAAAAATATTCTTTATATTCAATTGTAGAAAACACTGAATTATTTTTTAGCAACTGGACTTTTATTTGTTTTATACTGTATTGAGTATTTAATTAGATAATATCCAATGTATACCCATATTTCTATCACCAGAAATACAAAATACAATCTCTGTGACATACAATATGCTGTAAATTTTTACTTCATAGAATCACAGAATGAATTTGTTTGGAAAATACCTCTGATATCATCAGATTATCAAGCCCAACTTATGACCAAACACCATCATGTCAACTACGACCTAAATGCCATGTCCCGTCATTCCTTACACATCTCCAGGAATGGTGAGCACCACTTTCCTGGGCAGCATATTCCAATATCTAATCACCCATTCTGTGACGAAATTCTCCCTAATGTCCAACAGCTTCACACAGGTCCTCTTGTCCTGTTACTTGTTGCCTGGGAGAAGACACTGACACCTTCTTCCCCCCCACCCTCCAGCTACACCCTCCTTTCAGAGAGTTGTAGAGAGTCATAAGGTCTCCCCTCAGCATCCTTTGCTCCAGGCTAAACAATCCCCTCCCTCAGCTGCTTCTCTCAGAACTTGTGCTCCAAACGCTTCACCTTCAAGCTTTGTTGCCTTTCCCTGGACTTGCTCCAGCACCTCAGTGTCTTTCCTGAATTGAGGGGCCCAGATCTGGACAAAGCATTTGAGGTGTGGCCTCACCAGTGCCAGGTACAGGGGAAGAACTTCATTGCTGGCCACACTGTTCCTGAGGATGCCACTGGCTTTCATGGCCATCTGTGCACACTGCATTCAGCAGCTGCATTCAGACACATTTGTTCAGTGGCTGTTGACCAGCAGCCCCAGGTCCTTTTATGCTGCATCATTTTCTGGCTGTTGTGCCCCCAGGCTGTAGTACTGCATGAGGTTGTGGCCAAGGAGCAGGACCCAGCTCGTGGTCTTGTTCAACCTTACACTATTGGTCTTGGCCCATTGATCCAGGTCCCTCTACAGAGCCTACCTACCATGCAATAGATCAGAACGCTAACCCAACTTGGTGTCATGTGCAAATTTGCTAATGGTACTCTTCAAGCCCCTCATCCAAATCAATAAAGATAGTAGGCAGGACTGGCCCCAGCACTGATCCCTGGGGGACATCACTAAGGATGGGATGTTGACCAAACATGGCACCATTCGCCATCAGTCTCTGGGCCCTGCCATTCAGCTAGACCAGAGAAGAGTGCATCTGTCACTTGCTCTTGAATGTATGTCTTGTAGGCTGAGACTCATTAAACCAAAAGCAGCAACTTCAAACACACTTCAGTAAGCTTATTTTTCCCCAAGAGACTTTTATTTCCCCATACACTGGGAATTATTTTCATTTTGCTTTATGGTGTAAGTGTCCATAAATTGAAATAAAATCATGAATGTTTTGGTTTGGAAAGGATCTTTAAAGATCACTCAATTCTGACGGCCCTACCATGGGCCAGTGATACCTTGCACTAGACCAGTTGCTCAAAGCCCGAAACAGTCTGGCCTTGAACACTTCCAGGAATGGGGTATCTGCAGCTTCTCTATGCAACCTGTTCTATTGTCTCACCACCCTCATCATAAAAGAATTCTTCTTTATGTCTAATCTGAATGTAGTGTTTCTCAATTTCATAGAATTATAAATAATAATAAACCTTCCATAAAGCTAGATTATTCCCAGCTGTATACTACATGGAGTTTTATACTATCCTCCGTGGTGTCTGGTAATAACCAATGTCAGTGACAGAATACTGGAAGAAATGTTCAGCTTTTTTTCCCATTATGACGTTTCCTATACTCCTAGTTTCATTTTTAGACCTTATTATCTGTATTGTCAAACTTAAGAAATATGTGTTTTTGTTTAGATCTCCTTCTTTAGGTCTCCTCTCTTCTCTTCTGTATTTTATCGTCATACCTTTTTCAGTGCTGCAGAACTTCAATGCATTTTGAAATTAAGTTCCTATATTTTCCTCATTCTTCTCTCTATTTTCTCATGATGACCTCCTCATTTTTCACATATACTTGTCAACCCTTTTTTTCCCCTTTGTACTGCTCACAGTTTCTCCTCTGTGGAAATATAACTCAATTTCAGCACACTTTTCTGGTATTTTTGGTTCCCTGCAGAGGTGGTTCTACACATTATTCTACATTTGCTTGGAACAAAAGAGTGAACGAGGGAGAAAAGGGAAGTAAAGAGATCTGTTCCTTTTAAATACATAGCATGAATCTGTGTCTCTGAGCACCTTCCAGCCTTGTGGTGGATGAGATGATAAGCATCTAGTCTTTATGGTTTCTTTGCTACTTTTTTTTTCCCTGCCATAGAATTTTTTTTTAATTCATTACATTCTGTACATTGTTGTTCATGAATGCTGCTCTTAGAATGAGAGCTTTATGCTGAAAATTCTATGAGTTTATGATATAGATTGAGATCAACTCTTGACACTTACTGACAAAGAAACAGTACTTTTGCAACAAAGTTGGAATAGTCTTAAAAAAGTATTTTCAGAAAGTGTGCTAGGAGATTGTATTTTGGGGACCAATATGCTTTCTGGAGGAATTAAAGTTCTGCTTGTCCATGAGCAGACATTCTTACACAGATTTGTGTTAGAAGTTGCTTCCTGGCAGTGGACTTTTTAAGGAATTTACCTTGAAAGAATGAAGAATTCTAGTACTTTTCTGGGTAAAAAAATCTCTAGTATAGATTAAAGGATAAAAGTTGACAGAACTGGAGACAAAAATTTGTCATTTTTCTGCCAAGGAATATGGAAATAAAGGCTTCCCAAAGTCTTTTTCCAAGTGGTCATAATATATAATATGGTTAAAATCTGTATTTATTTTCATGCAGATGGATAGAGACATATTCTTGATGCAAGGCCATTCTTATGCTAAATTTTAAATTTATGTTCAGAAATTGTAGCTGTATTAACCCAGTTCAAAGTGTATGTTGTCAAACACTCTTCATATAAGCAAATATACATGTCTTTAATCCAGTTGTTTTCAGAAATGGTCAAAGTATTTCAGCTGACATTTTACAAAAATAACAAATTTTCTGATGTAGAAATTTTAGCTGA
The DNA here is from genome assembly GCA_013397095.1 of Sterrhoptilus dennistouni. NCBI lineage: Eukaryota > Metazoa > Chordata > Aves > Passeriformes > Zosteropidae > Sterrhoptilus > Sterrhoptilus dennistouni. The sequence continues at coordinate 995,426 of VWZU01000607.1, read as the reverse complement.
AGTCATTGAAGCTTGACACTGCATAATTGAAGTGGAAATAAATATAATAAATAGTAAATATAAAAAGTGTAAATAGGATGAAGTGAAAGTGTGACAAGCTTGCATATGTAGCAATAAGCTCAAGCCCCAAGTGAAGACCGTAAATGCAGAATAAGAATTTGTTACTTTAGTTAAAGGTACTCCTTTTATTGTGACCTTTTATTAACTGCCCATAACTGGTGTATTGTTACTCATGTTCTGACAGAGTGTTTATACTGCAGTGAAGTGTAGATGCTCTTCAGGTGTTGAATAAAATATTTACTATTTCCATTTTTAAATACAGGACAATTTTTCAATGACATGCCTTGTAATTGCTTAATCAGAAAGGTTACATAAAATAGTTTTAGCAGTAGGGGGGTTTCTGATTAACTGATAATGGAGCAAACCCATATCACAGACTATTTTGATTATTTTGCCTTGATTACCAAATATTAGTTCTGAACTTTTCCAAGAAACATATCCAAGTTTGTAAGTCTGATATTTATCCACAGTATAGAAATGCTGTAAGAAATGACAGTATTAGCTCTTTTATAACCTTGTTACAACCTGGCCCTGAAGGTGAGAGTAACTGAGGTTCTTGTTAACAGGTCCCTTGGGGCAGACTAGAGTGAAATGACATGGAATGACTGGTGTTTATCTTACATAGATATCACCACCCGTGGATCCAGTGATGAAATTTGGTTGTTGCATTGTTGAAGTGACGGTCTCAGACTTGGTCTGTCAGGGGTGAGGAAGCCCCTGAAACATTTAGTTCAGTGAGTTCATATATGTTTAGTTTCAGGTAGGAACACCCAAGGTACCTCCCCTGGGGTGGGAGTTTAACACTGTCTATTGAAACACTGTGGATCACATTCAGTCCTCTGGTGGAAGGCCCCAGAAAAGACTTTGAGGATCTTTGATGGTAATGACCTCTTCTAAGACATTATAGCTCCTTCTCACATTGGCTTGGTTTAGCCAGTTATTCCCATCAGAAGGGACGAATACCTTCAGGCTGTGTCTGCGTGTCCTGGTGCTTCCCCACAACCAGAGTTCTATGCCTGAGCAAGTTATGTAACTGAGGACATTGGCATGATAAAAAGCATTATCCCATATAGCAGGATCTGCTTCTTACCAGCCTCTTCCCTTACTTGGCTCAAACCCTAGCTTGTTGCTAAACAGACTGGTTTGTTGTTGTCCTCTATTGCTCACCCCCTCTGCACCTGGGCTGTTCTTAGGTTTTGCCACTACACACCCAAAACCTCTCCTCCTCCCCTTCAGCTGGGGAATGCAAACCTGGCCTCAGCAAAGCACCTGCTGCTTTTGCAAATGGCCAATTGTATGAGTCATTAACCATTAACATCTCAGTCTCTCACAACTGTCCTGTGAATTTATTTCATCCCTGTTAAAGAAGATCATTCCACCTACCAGAAAATTGACCAATACTTGAAAATGTGGAACATTGACAGCATAAAAAGTGTTTAGGTTCTTTAAATACAGTTTTATTTTGTCATGCCCGTAGGCTGTGTATTTTGACATACTGTAATACAATAGCAATATATGTCAGCCTTTAATCATGATTGATGTTTTCTTTATGTTGTAAAGTTTTAAAGAGTTTAGTTCAAAGCATGTGAAAAAAACAAACAAAACCCCCAACCTTTTCCGTAGAATAATCCGTTCCTTATCCTATTCCAACAAAACCAGTGTTGTAAAGAAGATGCAGACTTCAAACTTACTTTTGGTCATCTCTTATTAAAAGCTGGGAAAAGTCTAAATCATTTCCTCTGGGAGAGAGAGAAAATATACATGACAGCAGCCTGTGATTCAGTTTCTTACAGTTTTAATGTGGCAAAATTGTCATTAAGTATAGATTTGTTTAGCAATCTAAAATTTACTTGCATTGTGGAAGAAGTTAGAATGGCCATGAGAGTGGTTCAATAATCTTCTGTTTGCTGCTGTATTGATAAGCAGATGAGCTTTGAAACAGGAATGTAAGTGGAAGATATGAACTAGAGGTTGGGGTTTTTTTATTATTAGAAAAATTGGAATAGTTACTAGAATAATAAGACTTTTCTTGCTTATGAAAATTTCAGTATAATTTCTCTGGAGTTCTTTATTTAACTCCATTTTGTATCTCTGTGAAAGTTGTAATACAGTCCTCTGTTCAATAAAATATATAGTGCATTTGAATAAAACCATGAAATTTAATCTATTTCATGGGTTGTAAAGGAAATTGGTAAATCACTTGAAAACAAAGCATAAAATTATTTGTATCTACATCTATCTTTGTATTTGAAAAGCTGTCAAGTAAGTTGTCCTTCTACGTCTTTTTTAAGCCATCTGCTTAAAAACAGAGACAGTCTACTAGAGAATGGAGAGCAGGCTCACAATACATTTTTCAGCCTGATAGAATATTACAGGTTATATTTAAATTACAAGAAATCAAAACCTCACCTGAAATATTTACTCAATCTTCTGTTATAAGATTCTACAAGATTTAGATTCATAGATCTAAATTTTGTAGTAATCCTTGAGTGCATTTACAGTGCTGGGTTTTGTGTGGCTGAGCCCAAAATACCTGAATTTGACACACTATATTCTGAATGACTCAAAAATATATGTCTGTTTTAACTTAGTGGAAGTCAAACAGATATTTATATAGAGTTCTAAGAAGTGAGTCAATTTAAAGCAGTCTTTTAAATAAAGAAAAGAAAGGATTCTTCATTTGGGGTAAAAGTAACTGAATAGCAAAGGCTATCAAAAGAGAAGACACAAAGGCTTTTTTATCTTAATAATAGGATCAAAAGGCATCACCAAGTATTTTTAATTAATGATTACAGCAAGATTTTGTTGGTCTTGTTTTGCTGAGGTTTTTTGTTTGGGGGATTTGTTGGGGTTTTTTGTGGTTTGTTGTTTCTTTAGGGGGTTTAGTTTGGTGTGGAGTAGGTTTTTTTGTTTCTTTTGGGAACTTTTTTGGGGTTTTTTTTGTTTGTTTGGTTGGTTTGGATTTTGGTTTTTTTAAGTTATTGATCATCCCTGTGTATAAAGTAGTGAGAAAAATAGCTGCATCCAGATTGTCCAAAGGCACCCAATAGAAATTCAAGACTCAGTTCACTTTTTTTGGAAAGAAAAGGTTTCTAAATTTCTTCACATATGTTGGTATAAATAGAGCACTTGATCCCAGGTCGGTGTGGCACTATGGTAGCTAAACTGCAGGTATAGAAGGAAGAACATATGTCAGATCACTTCCATTCATAGACTCAAGAAATCTGGACCTGAAGTGGGCCTGAACCCTTCTGACTGTTAGAGCTCCTTTGAGAATATGCTATTTATCTGAGAGCAGGTTCTCGAAAATAATTTCCGAATATTTTCAGATTTTCTGTGTAAAAACTTTTGGAAATTCCTGTAATTTTTTTCATTGGAAGTGTGTAATTTCTTTATTACTCTTCTCTTCCCAACTCTGTGTAGGCTGCCAGGTTGGACATCTTTACACCCCTCTGATGCTACACCAGGTGCTGGCTCTTACACAAACAGGTTTCTGGAAATGCCCAGTACTGCAATACCTCTCTTTACTTTGTGATTTTAAAAGTCATTAAGTAGATTTTAACAACAATTAAGTAGTCTTTTATATGTAATTTGAAATTATAAAAAGTAGGATTCGTACTTTTGACATTCTGTAGTCATGTAAATTTATGTTTCATTCTTCTCCACTTCTAGCTCATGCAGACTGTGTTGTTTTCAAGTTAGAAGCACAATGTGCTGTGCTTGTGTCAGAGAACAGTTTATACAACTGGAGAAACTATTTTCATATCTGATTCCTAAGTGGGAATAATGAATTCTAATTCAATGTCTTTTGTTGTGGTTGTTTAGCTTCTTTTTTTTTTTTTTGTTACAGAATAATAATTATTCATGAGAGTCCACAAAAAGTACACATACTTATTTGATATGGTGCTGTTGGCATCCTGATTGTATTTAACAGTGTGCAATAAATCTGGTAAAACAGAAGTGCAGTCTTTATGTATTTAAAAAGAAAAAAGTGTAAATTCTGCCTACTGTCATGATAAACTAAGCAATTTACTGGCATTTAATCCAGTTTTATTTTCCTATGGAACCTGTTAATGAACTTCAAGATGCAGGTCTCATTGCCCATTTAAAATGCGTCTATGAGTGAATTACCTGGTAATACAGCTCTCCTACTGCAAAATATCTAAAGATTGTTAGATCTGGAATTTTTATTTTCTTCTAGTGTCTCGTCTGTCATCATCTACAATAGGCATTTGCCTTTACTCTTAACTAGCTTAAGGCAAGCTACATTTTTGTCTTGGCTCTTGTTCATGATGGGATTGCCCTGCTTGCACATTCTACTACTCTGCAGGATAAAGATATTAACTGTGAATCAGAAATCATATTGTAGGTGTAAGATATGAAATAAAATCGATACATTTTTCTGAGGCATGTCACTGGTTAAGTGACAAAAAATATTCTGATACTTACTGAAAAAGAAAAGTCAAAGGTACATTTGAACCTGTCAGTTCAACACATTCCTGTTATCCCTTTAGGGGATATCATACAACTTGACACCAACATTTAAGCTTTGAAAATTATGAGCTCATCTATTTCAAATGGGATGTCACATGTTCCCAAGCCTTTGCCATTACTTATAGTGGAAGACAGGATGATCACTTTTGTCACATATTGATAGTGAATAAGATCTTTCTTTTTTCTTTTCTTTTTTTTTTTTCTTGTTTCAGAATGAAGAACAAATTTTGGTATTTTGAATTTGGCACTTCGGAAACTTTCTCAGCCACCTGTAAGAAGCTGCATGAATCTGTAGAAATAGAAGTAAGAAACTAATTGTTGCCTTTGTCCTTGAAATGTCACTAGTTTGGCTGAAATGCAGGGAGTAAGGGTGCAGAGTGCCTGAATCCAACAAGGCAAAACAGTGCACATCCTTTCGACCCTATATTCCAAAATATTATTTTTATCATGTCTATTTGTAGTGTAGCCCTGCACAGTGGAACAAAGTTCAGTTTGATGATTAGTGAAGTCTTAATACAGTAGACAAGGTCAAGAGGTAAAGTATAACATTAGAAATCAATAGGGAGTGTGGCTAGGTCAGATGGAAAAATGAAAGACTGTTGGAGGGAGTGAGAGCTGCTGCAGGATTAAAATAAAAAAATATAATCTTATTATTTCTAGGTCCCAAGGTTTTATAACCTTTAAAACTCAATTCCCTAAAATTGTACTTACTTTCCTGAATAAAGGTTAAAGAATATATATATTTTTTGAATTATTCCCCTTCATTAAATAGCTTTTCTCTCTGCACAAGGGGTCATTTTTCCATTACACATTGAACATTAACTAAAAAGACACAGGATACTTACAGACAAAATAGGAATTTAAAATAATGTGCCACTGGCACTTCGATGGCTGCTAGAAGAAGTGGCTAAATTACATAAACTGTTTGGGCATCTGATGTTTATGAATAAGTACATGAAAAATGAGAAATCAATGAAGATACAAACCTGAGAATTTAGGTTAAATAATGAAATAATTTCTCAAGAGGATTATGGTGCTTTTCCTTTCCAGTAGTAATGAGAAACTGCATGTATCAATGGAGTATTTGTATAGTGGCATGAGGTACTCAGAGAGGTCTGGTGGGAGCTGTGAAAGTCCAGTCAAAACCTCCTAAAGGGTAAAGTCTGAAATTGTCTGAAGGGACCATGTACCTGGTAGCAGAACAGTAGCAAGGAATATTGAAGCTGTAAGACCAGCTGTGCCACACTTGCCTGTTATGCTGTTTTGTTTCTCTTTGAAGTGAAAATCTGCTCCTCATGTGTTAGATTAAAATATAATAAAAATAAAACAAAACTCCACCAAAAGCTTTAGGAAAAAAAAAACCCTAACAAAAAAATCAACCTTGTTTCCCAAGAGTGTTTCACACACAAGTTTAAGGAAATTTAGCATGAAAAATATTTTATATAAAATATTTTAAAATATAGTTACTGGAAGAAATGCTTACCTCGTGTGATTAGATTTGAATAAACTGCAAGTTAAATGTACCTTTTGATTAAATACAAATTAAAGAGTAGACTTTCACAATAAAATATTGATATCTAGAGAAAGTCATACATATCCTGATACATACTAAGATGTGAACTTTAACCATATAATTTTAACCATTGAAAGGGTGATTAAATGGTAACATCACAAAGCAAACAAGTAGGTATACAAGTTTGTGGTGCTGCTGCTATCAGTTGTATAATTATTACCTGTTCATGTCAATAACTATTATTACCAATAAAGTATTACATTGCCAGTATATGAGCCACGTTTGTTAATACTCACTTCATCTATCTTGGTCATTACCATTAGTCATACAATTAGGAACAAAAAACATAGTTTCCAAAGTTTACAAGAACTGTTAGGAGGTGATTATTTGCATATTTATTTACAATGAGTAAATTACAGTGCTTGCCAGTATGCTTATATCTAATGTTTCTTGTTTGAATATTATCAGCATTATATAGTCTGATTTTTAACCTGATGCCCCATGGGGATGTCACTACAAATGGGACGTTGATGCATCAGACAACATTTCACTCCAAATAAAATGCACAAAGAATATGTTTGCTCTATAGTCAAATTTTGAATGAACGAAGAAGATTAAGGATCTGTATCTCCGAGCTGTGAGATGGTGATCAAATGTTCTCTGGGCAAATATTTGTTTAGCCTTGTATTTGATTTCTAACCTAATTAAGCTTGATTTTTCTGACATACATTCTTGACTCCTGTTCTGTATATTTTCTTCTGTGTGAGTGTGAGATGCAGAACAAAGTTGGACACAATTCCTATGTAATCCAGAAAAGGATGTATTTTTGCTTTCAAAATGAGAGGCAAGAAGTTGAGGAGAGGAGAAAAGGGAAAAAAGCCCAAATCAATCAAACAAACAAATGAAAACTAGGACTAAACTTAGTATTTCTTTTCAAGAATAATGTGTCAGTAAACAAGGCTGAAGATTTTACAATTTAGAGAACTTGCAGTTTATTTCAACTTCAGAAAAAAACCCCGAAGATATGTGAAAGATAATTAATGAGAGCAGATATAGGTATAGTGTAAGTAGGGGTGGCATGGACCATACCTGCAATGCTGTAAAAGCATAGGGGAAGCAGTGTAAGCCTTCTGTACCACCTGGTGTTAATGGGTAAGGGAAAGGAGTTTAAAACATTCCTGTATACTTGCCTGATATTGCCCTTGGTTTCACAGCAAAGCCTTAATATCAGCTCTTTTCAGGCATAGATATGTATTTCTCAACAGAGAGATGATCTGAAAATAATTTATATGATAAATAAGGTATAAACAATAATACCCAAGAAGAGAATGAGGCCAGGAAAGAAGGCAAAAAATAGAAGAGCTAGTGTTTCTTTTTAGTCTAGGTAGGCATACTCCACATTTTAAAAGAATGCTTTTGTTTTTAGCAGCATTGTTGCATTAACAGCATTGTTGCATTATTTGAAATAAAAAGAAATAGGAGCAGAACACATGTGCTTTGTTTTTGTAGTATATAAATGTGTTAGAACTATGCAGAGCTACCTGCAGGGCAAACTTTTTGTCTGTGTACGAACAAAAGAAAAGCTCCTTCCCTAATTCAGAAAGTTGTTCATCACTGGGGGACTCTGAGGCCTCGTCACATAATTGTCTTAGTGTACTACCTGCTGTGCTCAATATTGAGTGAAAATGGAAGCTAGACCCCGCACCATCCTATTTCACAATTTTTCTTTTATTTAAATAATTCCAGTCAGTTTGGGGGACGCCAGACCTTTATAAATTAACAGCAGGGAAATACCAAAGGTGTCAGATTGCATATTTATCATCTTTCTCGTGTAATACTTAAATATGTATTAAGAAGTGACTGACATAAATTAGGCAGATTTCAGAAGCCACAGGCCGTGGCTTGTAGAGGACCCCCTTCTGCTTGACATTTCATCCTTGTCAAAGATCAAATTATTTTAATTTAGGCTGCAAATTATAAGAAATGAAGACTTCTTTGTGGGAATTCCCTGTGGTAATCTGACTTTTGTTGTTACTGCTGCTTGTCAGTGTGCAAAAGATATAATATGCATGCAAATAAGGTTAAAAAATATGTACTATCTAATTATCCAGCCAGTACATTCCACTTGAAGACAGTGGGAGGCCTGACACACAGTATGTGTTTGATTCATTGAGGCCTGCAGGGTATTTACACAAGATTACTTTTAATTATGAAATTAATATCTGTTTATCTAGAATGTATAGCAGTAAGTGAGCATACACATGAGCAGAATTTTTAAGAAAATAAATCATCTTAGTATTTATTTAATACATATAAAATACTGTGGAAAACCACAAATTTGCTTCCAAAAATGACAGTGAAAACCTAGGCCTTTATTCTTGTAAGAAAAGTGTTATTAAAAAGTTATACTTTCAATTGCAGTAGTTGCTACAACTGCCAATTCACTTCCAGATATGCCTTTTGACTTTAAAGGCTTCCCTGTATGAATCTAATCCACAGGTTTAAAATTTGATTCTTGAAGAGCAAATATGAAATGGAAATCTTAGTGTTGAAATTGTTCTCTCTCCAGATTTATGCTCTTCTTAGAAGAATTAAGCTGTGTGTGCATTATAATACAGTTCTGTTTTATGATCTCAGAAAGTTTCAGAATAAACAATTGCTCATATTTATTCTTGAGTTGTACTTGGCTTTTCTTCTTGAAGGCTGTGGTAAAGGTTTAGGCAGAGGGAAAGAAGTGCCAGTGACCCACAGAGCAGCAAGCTGCAAGATGTCAGTGGACTATTACTGAGGCATGTTTAATTATTTTTCCAGTTTTCTCCCTTATTGTGTATTGGAATTGTAAAATAATACCCTTAATCCATTTGAAATGGATGACTGGATCCTCTGCAAGCTTGCATAACATTGCAGGAGTAGGATCAGATGTTTTAAAAATATGCTGCTCTACACTGTGGTCCATATACCTTGTCAGGATATTGATATACACTATCTATGTTGTGAGGAATGAAGCTAAGCTATCCCTAGCCAAGGGGCAACTCTGACTGGTTCAGTGAACTAATGAGTAGAACTGGATGCAGGTTCCACTGTAGTAATATGAAGTTGCAGTTTATTTTCTTTTGTGGAGGTTCTTCAGTCTTTTGCTACATTTTATATGAGTTAAGAACTTCCTAATGTTGGTAGAGAGGAGGACTTAGCTTGAATAAATTATACCTGTTGAAGGCTAGGTGTGTGCTATCAAGCTGTCTCATCCAATGTATCTCAGGTGAACTGTTTGCAAATGTTGGGGTTCAACCACCTGAGAAAATGCTGCAGCTTGTCACTGGGCAGGCTGATATGTTAAAAGACCCCTGAGCCCTTCTCAACAAATGAAAAATATGGTCCCTTTATAAGATATAATTGGAAGCCAGATTTAACAAAGAAGTGTACTTGTATAAAATGTCTAAATGTCCAAGTTGGCTATAGGAAGCATGAGAAATACACAGAAGTGACACAAGATGGGTATCATTCCATCACTGAAGGAACTATCCCACAGACTAAGACTTACTTCTGTGTATCCATTATTGGAAAGGTTTTAGATCACTGATGACTCTTTACCTCCACATCCTGTTTTCCCTTTGCAATGATGGATATTTCAGAGAACTGCTTGGTGAAGGTTCTGGGGTTAGAATTGCTACAGCTGCATTAGGAATTGTCGTATCCACTTCTACTCATTTTACTTCTTGTTAGGAGCTACTGGTCAGCCATAGCCCTGTGCTGATATGTTTGTTGTTCCTTTGGATTGAAACGAATACCTGTGTGATGTTCTGTGCTTGTGGGGCTTGCTTAGATAAGTCTGTGAATTCTCTGCCTGCAGGATCTTTGTAACCATTTGTCGTGGAGGGGACTCAGTTGCAAGAGTGAGAAGTATCATTGCAAAATCATAAGGCAGAAAATTTAGTTTGAAAAGGCAGCAAAAACTCCAGTTATTGATAAAGAAATGTTGGTAGTATAAATGCTTTTCCTGCTAATAGCTGTAGTGAAGCTAGAAATATATTTCACTTGGGTCAGTGAACAGGTATCAGATAAGACAGTACCAAATGGTCACACACTAAGGCAATCAAAAGCTGAATAGCAATCATATTTTACCTTCTGTATGATGATCTGTTCTTATCTCATACCTCCTTTTCAGATACAAGTATATCTCTTAGGTGTAAACATTGAATAAACTATTAGTAGTGTTAAGTGATAAATTGCTAAAGAAAAATATTTGAGAAAAAGAACATTCAGATTTTTCTTTCTCTCTTACTGCTTTTTCTCTCTTTTTCCTTTTTCTTTTTTATCCTTCCTTTCTAATCAGTGTGATGGAATTCAGCTGGACTTAATCAATATCTCTCTGGAAGGAATCGCCATTCTAAACATCCCAAGCATGCACGGTGGATCGAATCTTTGGGGAGAGACAAAGAAAAGACGCAGCCACCGTCGGACAGAAAAGAAGAGGTCAGATAAAAGAACCACCGTTACAGATGCCAAGGAATTGAAGTTTGTGTGCCAAGGTAAGCTTACAGATTGATATAGGCTATCTGGCTCCATAATGTCAACTGGTTATATAATTGACCTTGTCAAGAAAAAGGATAGACAGTTCTTAGATATTTCCTTTCTTGTGCATTTATCTTTTCTGATGGGAAGCATTGCCACAAGGGCACAAACAAAGATGTACTGCCAATTGCAGTCTCTATACTTGCAAACTGCCTCACCTGTTAAGCAGACTAATCACACCATGTGGCACTGTGTGCTCATGGGACATTTAGTCTAGAAATAGTTGGAGATTTTGGAGTTGGAAGGTGTTTCCCAAGCATGTATAATGTTTCTTAATCTCAGTGTGCATAAAATTTGGGGATAATTGTGCCCTGTTTCTGACAAGCTTTTGCCAGAGGCAAGGGCAATTGCTTCAGAGTAAAAAAAGCAACCTATATATACATGTTATGTTTATGCTGTATGAATCCTTGAATGCATATTCTGTAGTTGGCTTGCCACAAGCATGATCATTTTTTTCAGGGCTCATATACTTTTCTGGTGATTAGATGTACTTACTTAATAAATTTTATTATTATACATAATTCTTGACAAAACAATAATAAATAATAATTGCTATCCTTCTCTGAGAATCTGAGTAGTATGGGTTGTAACACTTGACTGCATGTCACAAGTCTGAGAGATTATAAGCCATCACTCTCTTCACACCAAAGGAATGAACAGACCAGACTTTGAAAATCTTTTGGGTCTTGTTTATTTGTTTGTTTTTCTCTATTTATCCTGCAAAAAGGATTATCTTTTGCTTCAGAGTATCTTCTTGCTTCTCCTCCTTATTCCGACTTTATAAAGATAAGGACTTCAACTGCCTTATGCTGTCGGGATCCTTTTAAATAGTTTTGAATATTCTATTTTTGCATTTCATCAGCAGTAATTTTTAAGTCATTAGTTATATGTGTGTAAGTCACTAGTTGTAAGTTTAAGACACTTATTATGCATTGTAGTTTTAATTCAGCTAAATTAAGCTGAACGATGACAAAAGTTTAGGAATAAAGTAGTTTTTTATGGTTTAGAGGCTACAGTAGGTACCAGCATTCGATTTCTGTGAACTCTAGCAATTTGACATATGTTCTCGGTATCTCAGTGTGACTTACTGATACACCCTGTCAGCTGAAGTCTCACCAGGCGCTCAGCTTCTGCATACACTACCACTCTGTATTGTGCCCTGATGTTCAAAAGAGGGAGGCTGTTGGGTAAAGGGCTTACCAGATTTTTTCGGTTTGTTTTGTTCCTGAACACAGGGAGACAGGGCATTTATCCTTTTGATAGTAGTGAAACGACATTATCATTTCTTTAATTATTGAAATTATGTGTGTCTTTGATACATATGTAACAGTGATTTCAATCTACTGACTATAATTGATGCATTAAAAGGGCATTACTACACTCAATTCCCATTTTCCTGGAAAGAATAAAGTAAAACTACAATAAAAATATTAAAGACTGAACAGAACTTCCCATGTCAGAGTGTTCATAATGCAGACATCAAGCATCTTACTTTAAAAAAACGCTTCTCATTACTTAGTTTCTAATCACTTTATATGCACTGTGGATGGAAGTAGCTTCATCCAAAAGGCAATTTTGAAGCAGAGATTGACTTCTCAATATCGAAAACTAGATCACTTCTCACATCACTGAGGACATAGATAGTATTATTGTTTGCATCTTCACTAGCATTTCAGTGCTGAGCAGAAATACACTTCTTAGATTTCATATTTATTTTGTTCCAGTTTACAACACTGAGCAGTCTTTAGCGTGCGGAGTGGATTCCTTTTGAAGGTGTGGGGTATGTGGGGATGGGACATACATGCTCTGACAGCAAGTGCATGCTTAGTCCATGAAACCAGGTTAAAACAACTCAAAGTAAAACTAAAAAATTAAGGTATTGTGAACATTTCTGAACCAACTGATTAGCTTTATGAGTCCAGTCCTCTTTTATGCTGTAAAGAACAATCACTTAATTCTGCTAGCTAAGATAGGTTCTTAGGATGAGAGTGCCTCTTCAAGTCAGAATTCAAGATTATTGATGAAGAATGGAATTTAATCCATTTTATGTCTAGGCTTCTCAAATAGTTTTGAGAAATCTGAATCAACTCACTGGTGAAATAACTGCCTCTCACTTGAAAGCATTATGATTTTTTCTGTAGCTGATTATTTTCTTAGGCACTCTGTACTTCTGGCACATTGTACCTTTTAGTTTGAAGAAAACACTTTGCAAACTATTAATACCTGGTGCAGAGATGGGTATTGCTGTATTGAGAACTATGATAAATACATACTTGCTTGTTAACTTCTGTTTATTAGCTTATTCTGAATAAGCATCCTTATAGTTACTTTTATGTCCAAATAAAGCGTCTAATCACTTCACAACTAAGCACTGTGCTTCCTAGGAGACAGCAATCAATCCTCATGTTTTCCTATGGATATATATATATATATATATATAAAATATATATCAGATTTTGGTGTTGAATTTTGTTTGGTTTTTATAAATCTAATGTTTCTTTATGGGGCTCCTGAGTAACACATGCATTTATTTTTAGACTTTTTCAATTGCAGTACAACTGTGGGGTTTTCAGCTGTGTATCAATCTGTATTCTTGTCTCTGCTTTTCTGATTTTACAACTTGACCATAGATACATGAATTGAAGGTTAGTACTCTGAGCCCTGAGGTGGGGTACTTGCCTGGACTACTGGAAGCTGTTTCCTTGCTCTGGGCAGTCCCTGTGCATGTTGAACAGTCCCAAGGAGGACTTCTCAAACTGCCCAAGAAACCTCTGTGAGGTCCTGCTGTTGTCTTCCTGTGCTCTCATGTACAAACCTTGTATGTGCAACGTGTTCATCATTGCAGGAAAAAGGGTCAAATTTCTGCCAAATCTTTTTTCTTTCTTAGGTATCTGTGCAATGCAAGGAAAGTATATTTCTCTGAGCCCACTTGCCTCTTTCTTTCCTTTCCTATTTAGCATTGCCACCTGTTGATGTAAAAAAGCTTGTATTTTCTTTGCCCTTCCCATTATCCTCCTCTGCACTCTCAATTGCCAGACCACAATTTGCAGTTTAAGTAATCAAATGGATGTCTGCTTAGAAAACAATATGATTACGTGCATGTAGTCTGAAAAACGATATATATTGAAATGGAGTGGTTTAAAATGTCCGCTATTTAAATACATTCCCTGCTTATCTTATAGGGGTTCATGCATGTATGCTAAAGAGAAACATTTGGCAGCCAGAGCATGTAGGTGTGTGTGCCTGTGTATTGCATTTCTGTCTAACTGGTAATTTATATTTTAATATAAATCATGTATGAAAGTGTATTTATCTGATTAGCTTATAAGTAATCAGGAAAAAAAAAACCCTAAACATATTTAGCTTTAGTGTACTAAGTATTATCATAATCCTTGCTAGTGGAAAAAATACTAGAGGTTTCATTTCAGCTCCTGTGCAGTAGAGAGGGTCTTCCATCACATTTTATTAGGGTAAAAATCATGTGGTTCTTTTATGATTTAATTTCATTTTAATTTCTAATTTGTCCTTACAATTTCTATTGTAAAATATCAGCGCACTTGGAAAAAATGTAGCTACAGATACTTGGAACAATTTGTAAAAGTCTTTAGATATTATGAATCTCACACTTGTAATGTCTCCAGTTGTTATTTTACTTAACATCTTCTAGTATGTACATGTCTATGACATGTCTATCCACAGGCCACTTACAGATTTTAGATGTTACTGTGAACTATCCTTGAACATTATTTAGTTAAGACTTCTTTTTGGATATTCACAGATATTTAAAAATGCCAAAAGTCAGTACTTTGAAAAGGTTAACATACTGCATAGAAACAAAACTACGAGCTGAGAAACATAAATGCAAATAAGTGTGCTGCTTGGTTGCAAATTGCATCAAAAACCAGTTAAATTGTGACAACATGTCTTACATGAAAAATATATACCCCTTATGTTAAGTCTGAAACAGATTTCTTCCTCACAGAAATTCTAAATAAAATTTTCAAATATTTTGTGACAGAAAGGCTTTTTTTTTTCAATCTCTCCAATAAACCTTTTGCTAAATGAAGTTTCCCTCAGGGCGGAAGTTATTATGCTTTGATTTGCTTTCATTGCTAAAGTTCAGTTAGAGCCCTGTTCTGAAATGGGACCTCTTTTAAAGTCTCTTCAGATTTGATGGCAGAAATACATGTAACTTATTTTTGCATGGGTGGTTCCACTCACATCAATGGGCTCAATGCTTGAAGACAATATCTATGAACTCTTAATGGGTGAAACCTTTAGACTTTAAATTTTTCAGTGAAATACTTTTTTCATATTTATTTGATAGATCACCAGGAACACTGATACTTAACCAGGTCTACCAAGTTGATCTGTACAGCTTGTTAAGAGCTGCAGTGAGCTGTCACTCCACAGACTGCTAGGCAAATTCAAGACGTTGTGCATATCACATCACAGCACCTAGGCATAAACCAAGCTTACCAATATGATTCAATAACTCTGTGTGGAAATCTCTTTTAATAACTGCATTATGACTTTCTGAATGGAAATGCAGAAGCTTTGGAGATGGAATAATGTGTATGCAGGTAGTTCACTGCAGTTTAAAGCAGTTCAAGTCATGCAGAGACTGTGAAGGCCTTAAAACACTTCAAAATATCCATAAATATTAAGAGAATAGAAAATGCCTTTCTTATTAGGTGTCAGATTCCACTCTACAGGGAGAGAGAAGCTTCCCTGTGGACAGGGGATTCCTGACATGCTCCCTAAACAGCTTATAACTTTTTGAGCTAGCTGTCTAATTTAATTTATGGAGGTTTTTCATAACCTGTACTCCGGCTATGTGACCTTTCCTTG
This sequence comes from Sterrhoptilus dennistouni, assembly GCA_013397095.1. Classification (NCBI taxonomy): domain Eukaryota; kingdom Metazoa; phylum Chordata; class Aves; order Passeriformes; family Zosteropidae; genus Sterrhoptilus; species Sterrhoptilus dennistouni. Next base: position 979,936 of record VWZU01000607.1, on the reverse strand, counting down.
TTGAAAAAGTTGAAACTGTGTACTATATACACAGTCTGTGTAATATATACACTAAATATACACAGTATATATTCATTATTGGTAGACTTTGGGTTATTTTTGACATGGTAAGACATGTATAATGAACTCTCTATAATATTTTTATTAAATGTTATTGACAATGTCATGGTTACATAAGGTAGTAGCCCTTACTTGCTATCTTGTTTAGACAGCTTTTTACAACATAGACATTAACACCTTACCACAGAGAAAGAAAGCTAATTAGAGCTATTTCATAGCTAGCCTATGTTAAGACATTCAGGTTTTAACATTAGTCTAAACATTAGGAAAAAATTCTAAATTTATTCAAACAGTATTTTTTTTCTTGTCCATGCATGTTCCACATCTGTTCTGAAACTTTAAACTAAAGGGCACATATTTCTGTGTAGAATTTTTTGTTACTATTTTGGGAGTATGTGTTGTTTACAGTAAATGAAATAGTTGTGAGGGCTGTTAAAGTTAGTGTGGCATTAACTTCAGTGTCTAAAAAAATCAACCCTATAGTGAGTAGACAGAGTCAACTCAGGAAAAGAGTGTTTATCCAGCATTCAAATAAGTAACTAAAGTAGACAGAAAATAATGCTCACTGGAGATGACTCTCTATCCAGTTAAGTAGAACCTAAGGAATAGGTTGGGTTAGAAACCTCCCTTCCCACCAGCTATGTGGTGAGATTAATTTCTGTATGTTCTTCTTGTGGTGACAGTTCATCAAGCACTTGAACATTCCTTGGAGGAGGAATGGGAATTGGGCACCACTGCAGATAAGACTTGTTGAACTGAATCATGCTGATCTGGTGCTGGTGTATCCCATGTCTTTCATTAACTCTGTGGTCACCAATCTACTGAGCAGAAATTACTCCAGCAGAGGATCCATCTTTCCAGTTTGTGCAACCCCTGCTTGGAGTGCAGTTTCCAAGTGCAGGGGGCAAGAGCATGGGAACACCTGTTTTGGATAATACTGTATAAGCAGTGTTGGGAAATAGGGTAGTATTCAGTTACATACTGCCTCATCTTTAGTGCGTACTGCATTATTTTGTCACCTTTTAAACATCTGAATGACACGCTGAGTATCCCTTTTTCTTTTGGTGCATTTGTGTTGTAGCACTAATTGTACACTGGCCTCTTCCACCTGCTGAGCAGAAGTGCCCAGCCACTGTCAGTGTGCAGGGGGAGCTGCTGTCTCCCTGGGCCAGCTGCAAGGTGGAACTCAGCACTGGGTGAGGTGCTGACCTCTGGCTTTGCTGCAAGTTTACTCTGGGCAAGGAAGCATTGCTGATTTCTCTCAGTGGAAGCACCTGTTCTTGCAAATGCAGGACTTGTGTAAGGCAGGATGCAACTCAGAAGTTCATTCTACTGATACATGTTAGCTTCCAGGTTTTTGTTGGTTCTAGAAATGGTAGAACAGGGTGTTCCATACTGTGATGTGTTACCACTAAGCAGTAGCACCTTGTCTCTGGAGGCAGTGCTTTGTAGGGGGAGGGAAAGGGAGAAGGGAAAAAAAAAAAAAGTAAAAAACAAAGGATGTAAGAGATAAACATCACAGGTTTCCCATAGTAACAAATTTCTTTGTGGTAGAGCTGTAATTTTCCTAACTTAAGACTTGGATTTTGGCTAGCTGGCTGCAGGAAAGGTTGGTATTCAAATGTTTTTGTCTCATATTAGCTAATGAAGATTATGTGGCCTTGTCTCCTTATTTTTGCTTCATGCGCATATTTACTGGAACAACATTGGGATATCAAAAAGGGCTAAGTGGCATTTTGTCCTAACTGTTCAGTTAAATTGTGCATAGCACCATTAGTTTGTAAGATCTATGTTCAAACATTTACTTTATTAAGCTGTTAAAGATAGTACAGGTTTCCTAATATGAGAATGTGGGCTGGAATGTCATGATTTTATTATGCTATGGAAAAGGCCTTTTCCTGTCTCCTCTTCCATCCCCACTACCCCTTATGCCCCTGTCCCCAACAGTAAAGTTTTGGGGGTCCATTATCTTACTCTCTTTTTTTTTCTTTAAAAGAGGTTGTGTTCAGTCTTCATAGACTTACTCATACAAGTAGTTCCATCAGTGTGCAGGATGGAGCCCATAATTCATAACACAGTTTCAGTCTTTCAGAAATATAAATAAAATGTCTTTTGGCTGTGAAACACTGAGTTTATTGTTATTAGAAATTAACAGAACCTTAAAAAATGGCTTGATAGTCTGATTTGGTTTTAGATTTATCAAGCATGTATATATGTTTCTGTGCAATACAGATCATAGTAGAAAAACAATTTCCTTTTATTTACAAGGCAGTTGAGATTGTCATTGTATTATACTTTTTGGTGCACAGAATGTTCATTTTCTTTCAAACGTTATTCCTTGAAAGAGGATAATTATGGTGTATTTCACAGTCTGCCAGAAGGAAAATGTATCTTTGAAAAGTTTCATTTCCCTTAAGTTGCTCATTTTCTATAGGAAGACAGAGCTATTAAGTAACATACCCCTGACAAAGATTGATTAAAATGGCATAAAGGACTATCTTATCTCTAAGTACAGGGCTTTGCATGTATAACTCCTATGACATTAAATGCAGTAGGTGAAATTAGCTATTGTATAAAAAAAAATCACAGTAAATTGGTTCCTACAGAGAAAAAGGAGAGAGTGAGAGGAATGGCATGTTAAATACCAAGAAGAAGTAGGAAGTTATTATTGTTTCAGGATACGCCTATAATGTAGCATCCAAATAATCACACCAAGCCCTCTGCTATCAGCATTACTGCATTATTCTACTGGGGCTCACTTTGGCTGCTGGAGTGGAAACATCACCTTGCTGACATGCATTCTCATATTGGGCCAGCTACTTACAGCAGCTCAGGCTCCTCTGCAGCATTCAAGGTGAATTTAGCCCAGGTCTGGCTGACCTGGAACAAAGGGTGGCCCTAACGTGCACCTTGTGCAGGGCCTGTGGCACACACCTCACCACAGGTGTCAGCAGCAGGCCCATATGAGCTGTTCCACAGTATTCCAGTGCTTAACTTGGCTTTGCTGGGAGCCCTTTGTAAGCCTTGCACCTCATTAACCCAGGTAAATGAACCTTACTTACCTGTATGACAGCCATTAGTTATGAAACAAATTATAAGGGGTATGAGTGCACTATCCAGATTTTTTGTTGAATTTTTTTCCCCTATCTGCTGCAGACTTAGTAACACATACCATTTTTTGTTGTAGCAAAAAACTAATCAGTTTACCCAGGCTTTTTTTTTTCTCTTCTCTTTTATATAATTGGTTTTCCATTCTGACTACTGAAGGCAATGGTTATCTTGCTATTTATCTCTCGAAAGACTTGACTGTCATATGAAAATACACGTTGCAGGATGTGAAGCTCTGTAACTATTTCATTTGTACATGACAGAAGTATAAGTTTGCTTTTCCTGCACTTTCTTTTAGTCTTTCCTCCATGTTGATCTTGTTCTGACTGTACTTTGGCTACCATGTTTCAAGTACCATGTCATGCCTCAAATACAGATATTTGTATAAGAGCATTAGCACAAGGCATAACTTCTCTTGCTCCTTTTGAGTGTCATTCCACTTAAATTATCAGATTTATATGAATGAAAATAAAGTACCATAGCTTAGGGTAGAATTTAGGGGGGTTTTGTATATTAGAATGCAGCTGGAAATAATGAGCAACTCTCCGATTAAAGATACTACTAGTACTGTGAGTGCATGTGTGGGTGCATGCATGTGTGTGCATTTTAAAAAGATAGGTTTAAGTGACACTTTGAGATTTGTAAAAGTGTAAATATGTGCCTTTTTCTCAAATTCACAAAGAATTCCATAGAAACAAGTAAATGAATATCTTAAATTCCTCATTGAATAAATCTTCTATATTGTATATTTGTTTAGGTACACAGACTTTTTTTTTAATTCACATTCTTTTTTAGGGCTTAATTTTTATTTTCTCCTGCTGTATAGTGGCATTAATAACAATTATTGCAGAAGTGAAATGGAACAGAAAGTAGCCCTATCTTAGTTATAAAATAACTGTATCCTATTATGGTACTTTGATACAGAGTTTTCCTTTAATTAACAAAGCAAAAACATCTGTTACTATCTCAACATACATTTTGAGTTTCATATCCGTTTTAAAATTCATGTGTTTCTCTGCTTCTGAACTTTTTCAGTTATAAATTATGTGTAAATGTTCGTTTTCTTCTGAAAGCTTACAAAAAGTCAGCAATTAACCAACTACAACAGGTGTTTTTTTTCCTTTCTTGGGGGAAGGAATGCATATGATTATTGTAATTTAGATTCCTGTGTGAGTTAAGGAATTGGCCTGTTATTAGAAAACATTGCAAGCACATGGAAAATGTTTAAAATTAAGTAGAAAGGTTGCATGAATTTAAGACTGACACGGGCTTAACGCCTTCAGGCTCTCTTTATGCGTGAATTATACTTGAATAGTCGTGTTTATGGCTTAGATTTACAGTAAGAAGTTTTTTATGCCAAAGATATGTTTTTATATTGTGACCTTAGTATGAAAAGCTTCAATAACCATTTTGCAGTATTCAATTTGTGTAATGGCAGACAAGCATTCCCTAGGAATACTGATAGCATATTACTCAGATTGTTTGCTCATTTAACCCTGCCCCAGGTGCCGGAATCTTTAGATTAAAGATACAAAAGTAAAAATAGAATAGCCTAGCAGATCATTTTTGGCTGTAAAAATGTAACACATAATCATATCCTCTGATCCATTTTAGTTTTCTATTACTTGTTAATAGAACATTTCAAGTTTCTTGAGTGTCTGCAAAAGGTGTCAGATCAACAGCAATTTAATTTTGAGTAACAACAGGAGAGACAGCATCAGTTAATGCATGCATTAGTATTACTGATAAAAAAATATGTAAAATATTCTAAAAATATTGATGATATTAAGAACCTGGTAAGACCTCAGATTGTGTGTATATACATTTGCATTACTTACTAGAGGTGGAAGTAGAATTTACAAGAGGAAATTAGAGTGTAATAAGACAAAAATGTGAGATTCAGTTTGTTACAATAAAAAGACTGATTTTTTTCTCTTAGTGATGGGTTTTTTTCCATTCACTCTGAAAAGGCTTGTATTAACCAAAGCAGTCAAACACGAGTAGCTATAAATACATATGGAGTCATGCAAGTATTTTACTAGTGCCTAATTATTCTGCAAGGAGATATGGCTTTGGGTGGGGTTTTCCATACTTGCTCTTAAAATCAATTTAAAGATTTCTTTCCCCTTCTTTCTCCATTTGTTTTCTTACACCTGTAGTCAGCTAGCAAATATACTATTAGCAGAATACTGTGTAGGAAAAGCACCAACAAAAAGAGCTGTTTGATAGTGGCATTGTTTCAGTCATGTATTATGGAGACCGAGTGTGAATCTTGTGATTTTGTGCGCTTTTGCTGACGATAGTAAAATCAGAGGAGAGGAGGTTTGGTCAAACGATGTCTTCTCCGTGACCTGCTCAATTTTTTACCTGCTGCCTTTAAATCATAACCTCCCTCCTGACACTGTTGAGCATTGCCAGTAAACCACCAGGTTGTTTATAAGAGCACATTGTAAAATAGTTTGTGTTGGAAAGTATGAGCTGCCCAACAAATTAATGGCATTGTGAGGTGCTGCCTGCTGGGGTGAAAATAAATTGTAAGAAAATATGGGGAGACAGGTAATGGGTACTAGCCATGCTGCACAACACTTCTGAAACTGCTGCTGAGTGTGTGCCAATAGATATGGCAATAACTGTCAACAAGATTTACACTACTTTCACATTTACACAGTGAGAGTAGAAAGGTTGAAAGAATTCTATAATTTTATTTAAAGTTTAGCACCAACTATTTCTGGACCTACTATTTCCAGGCAATAGGGTTACAAACACACTGCTTATCTTTCATATGTGTCAGTGGGAGGGTTTTTATTACTATCAAAAGTCCTTGAAATTTGACATCAGAAAAATAGCAGTGAAGCAGAGGTATATACTTAATTGCAAAATCCAAGTAGGTACAAATTTCGCCACTTATTGTATATGTTGTGATTTCTGATAGCACTAAATTGTGCTACCTATCTATAGCCCCAGTGGGTGGTTCCTGCAGGTAATACATTTTCTGGCTGTGCTTCTTTCCCTGATACTGAGAAAGCACAGCTTAAAGTCCCCATGTTGGCTTTGTTGTCTCCTTGGCACTGCATTCCATGCTGTAGAAATCTGCATGAGGCGAATTGAGCAATTTTAAAGGTCCACTGTGAAAGGCTCAGGAGTTGTCCCATCATTCTCCTTATCAGTATTCTGACACATGTCTTTACACTTGGAATAGCTTTCAATAGTGTTAGCACTGTAGAAATGGTAAATTTAAGGGCTTGAGCTGAATTTTCTTATTCTGGTTTGCACATCCTCAGTGGAAGTTGTAATTGGCTAACCAGTAAGAAATGTTTCTTCAAAATATGGACTAGAGCAGCCATGGATTTGCAATAGATTACAGATGATATTTGTGTATCTTTGTTTTTCTTTCTTGTGTGTCTATTATAGTCAGAAAAAAAAAAGTGATATCCTTACAAAAACCCCAGTAATTTCAGAATCCAGTAATTCAATAAATAATCTGAGGCTGACCAAACCATTCCTGGTATTACTTTATATAAACTGTGTGAACAAATTGGCAGTTAGTGATTATTATTTATTTTTTCTGTGGTAACACCTAAAGGCCTTGGACACTAGGTGCTTTATAAACACAGATCAAATGGACATTTCCTGCTTGAAGAATCAGAGGCCCAAAGATAATTTAGGTTGGAAGAGACCTCCAAAGGTCATCTAGACCAACCCTCTCTGCTCAAAGCAGGTCTAATTGGATCAGGTTGCTCAGGGGCTTGTCTAGACCTTACACTCTAAAAAATCTAAGAATTTATGATCTAAAGTTCATTTGCTAAAATCTAAGGGCTTGGTTGCTGAATGCAAGGTTAAGAAGTCCAATTTCATACTGCATGTATGTGGCAGTGAGTATGTAATTAGGTTTATTTTCATCTGTCTTATTCACTCAGTCACAGGCTTAGCTGACCCTGTAGTCCTATCCTGGAGGCTCCTGGTTCAGTCTTAGAAATAAGAGTTCTGTGCTGGGGACTTCCTTTTTTGGAAGAGGCCTCAGAATAGCCACACATGAGCAAAATCAGCACTGTCAAGTGAAAACACAGAGGAACTCTCACCCCTATTGGAAAAGACTACACCGGAATTGATCCTCTCATTGCTTTTTCTGGCCAATGTTCCCAGAACCTTTTCCTCTAAAGTTTGTAAATTATCCTTTCTGGCTGCTTCAGGTGGAGTCCCAGTATGTTTGTTTCTTCCTTACAGACCTGCTTAACCCATTGATGGTCAAGGAGGCACATGTTGAATTGTAAGTTTGTGTTGAAAATCAAATAGAGCCAATAGTACTTAGAGGAGCTCCTAGTATCTTCTAGAAAGCCTCCCCCTCATTTACCTGGACTCTAGACATAGTTGGGGATATAATTTTCCTTCTAAGGCATTTAGTTTCTCCATACTGACCTCCTGCTTCATATTTCATTTGATTTCAACTCTGCTTTCTTATGAAAATTAGTTGAAAATTTAGGACTTCTGGATCCCAAATGGCTCACAAACGTATAGAAATAATGGCAAAAAGCTTTATAGAGTGCAAATGGCTTCGTATTTATATGACCTTCTACAGCTAGTAGAAAACATTTCTCATAGGTGGCCATTTTCTCTAGGCTGTGTGGAAAAAATTATTTGTGGCTCGAGTTTTTATATTTATTCAGTTAAAAATATTCTTTGCCAGTTTGGGGATGTTTAGAACCATTACCTAAGAGCAGATAAAATGGATGATTAAGTCTTTAGAGCTTGAAAAAGTTATGTTAGTAAGAAACAATCAACAATTTTTGTTATAACATCGGAAATAATATTAAGATGTAGACACTTTGCGAATTACTGAGCAAGACGTAATCAGAAGACATTTAAAACATCAGAAAATAATTGCTGTATAATTAATTGGGGTGATGGAGTTGATTAATCTAGCTCTGTCTGAAGCAATTTATTAAACTATCATTTTCTACAGGTAAAAGTCTTTATGGTTAGTCTCATATACATTGACAATGCTTTTCAACTATAAAATTTCCAAAATATATAGAGATAGTTATTTAGGTATCCAGTCATGAGGAGATACGTGTTTGCTTTTTAATATTTTCAGCCTATGAAGCCTTTTCTGTAGTGAGACAAAGACTTACTTCAAATATCACTGTGATGGTGTCACTCTGTTTATTTATAGATGTGTCCAGGTTTGTAAAACTTTGTCTGATGACCACCAAACTCTAACTGGGTGTAAATGCTAACAAAGTTAGACAACATACTTTGCAATAACTTGTATTTTAAAGTGTCACACCAGTATTAACATAAAAAGCAAAAGAAAAATTTCTGCATTACACACACCTACTGTAGGGAAGAAATCATGATATGTGGCTGCAATACATATGTTTTTCAATTTTCCAGTGTATTAATTTTCTGCTTATATTGTACCAAAAGAATTGTTTGAATATAAAGAATGAAGAGGTCACTTTGATCAGACCTCTATGAAATAATTTCTCCTTCTTGAAGGAAATAACTCAGAACATAAATTCTAACATTGCTTATTGTGATAATAACTTTAAAACATATGTATTTAGAGTATTCAGAATTAAGATCATCTGCTAATTTTTGTGTTGACTACTAAAGCATTTCATTCTGTTGCTATAGGATTGTCTCAGAGTTACGATTTCTGTATATGTGAAAAAGTCATTTGGTAAAAATGAACAGGCAAAAAAGATTGCAGTGCAGCATATGAAAATTCCAGATTTTTTTATCCTAACTAGAAAAACTGTTGTTGCATTTCTTTCATTGTATTTACCTCATACCTTAAATTATCCCTATGGAAAAGAGAATGCAGATGGATGACTGACAAGGCTTTCTCACCCGGGCAGTTCTCTGGCCACGCTATATCTCCTTGGGAAAGGAGTCTCAAGCAGCTTCTATTGACCTTCTGTTTTGAGCTGCTGAGGCTGATTGCCAGGATCTGTGTGATGAACAGAATGTCTCTTTTCAGACATATTCTTGCTACCTCAGACATATTCTGTCTGAGTATGAACATTTGACATCATCTACCTAACTGCACTGGTACAGTTACGATTTTTTTATTACTTCTTACGAGTTCATGAAGTATTGTCTGCTTTGCTAAATTATTTTAGCATATTGTGTCTTGTATTCTATGTTGAATTATGAAATAGTCATATGCCAGATAATCCATGGCAATTTGTTGTCAGTACCAGAAGAGACAGAGATGAGAAGGGCTTTGACTGTATTTGTCTAGATAAGGTTTCATTTCATTTTGTACAGCAGAGGTTTTGTGGGTGAGATGGCAATTGTTTGTTTGAATGATTAAAGGTAATTTAAAAATTCACTTCCACATTACTTTAGTTCAGCCAGAGTCAAAGGATATCACCAGTATAAAATTATTACTATATTTATAATTTTTTTTGTCTTTTTGTAGATCACATTTCTGCATATGACTCTTCTTATTATTGAACAAATTGAAGAAGGGCTGTTTTATAAAACTAATGAGGAAACTAGTATGCTTAATGGCATATTATCTCTTTAAAACTTCCTCCAAAACTGTATTAAGACTACCTCTACCAAATTGGTAATGTCTGTTTAGTGCCTTAGCATTCGGAAGTTATTTCTTTACAGGCTAACTAGAAGATTTTTATAAAGTCTATTTTGAATAGCTTGAAAAATGTGTCAAATAGTGTGTCTTGTCAAAATCTGAAAAAAATCTCCAAATTGTCAGACATTTCTTGAGGGTAATATCAAGGCTTTGGGTGGCTTTGAGAGACAGGTAGTTAAAGAAAATTTCTCTTGGCAGCTGGATCATGGAAAAAGATTTGTTCTGCAGGGAAAATGAAAGGACTGTGTTAAAACAAAAGCTAATAGGAGAGAAGATGGCCTTTTAGCTTTAAAAGTAGAGGAACTACTTGCAAGAACTTGAAAGAGAGAGTGACATTGTGACCAGTGAATTCAAAAATCACTAGATTCCTTTCATTGTACATGCATTAAGTATCTTTTGGTCTAGGCCACATGTTTGATTTTCCTTTTTTTTTTTTTTTTTTTTTTAAGGGATTTGGGGCTCTTCTTAACATATGTTCCATCATTATAGGAATCTGAGACATCTATGAAGTTTATGGCAAGTCTTGCCAATGTGAGCTGCTAGATAATTGACAAAATGTTGCTAGATAATTGAAAAAGAAAAATCCATTTAACTAACATGTATTACTTGTACAGCATGGTAGATGACACTGTTACATATCTAGCAACAAGAAATGGCAGAGCTGGTGAAGAGGCATAGCTGGGTTATTTTGGCAGGGAAGTCAGATCAGTGTGTATTTTTTCCCCATAAGAGAAACTGGTTCATACTGTATTTTGAGATCCCAGAAAGGCATTACATACAGCCTAGACATCACTGTTGTGATGGCTTCCATGCTGATGGTGCTGCTGTAGGATTTATGCTGTAAAGTATGTGTGTCTACAGTGGCTCTGTTTTCAATGTAATTTTGAAGGCTGCCCTAATCTGAAAAGTTAATTAACCCAGTAAACAAAGTAAACCTCTTAATTCAGTGTTATGAAGCATATGAGTGTTTGTTGTGCATCAGCTGAACATTTCCCAAGTATTTAGTAAACACCTGTGCAATCACAGGATACTTAGTAATGAGTATAGTAGCCTTTCCTTATGTCTAACAACTTCTGAATGTAAACGTTGGTTCCGAGCAGTCTTTATTAATGCAGTCTTTTTATTAATGTAGACTTTGTGAATTAAACTAACTACATCTAGAGATCACCCAACTTCTTACGGCAGTGGCTACTTTTTTCTCTTCTTTGACTTCCCTGACCTCCCACAGCAGCTGTTCTTACAGTGATTATCATCCAGTTCAGCATGCTGCTGTAAAACAAGCTTGCTCTTTAAAAGCAAACCTGTTAATCTCATTTTAAATGAAAAAAATTAAAATTTGGGGAGAAAGCTAAGAAAAAGAATTTATTTTAAAGCAATTGTTTACTTTGTTATGGTATTTATGTATCCCCATTTGACCCACCCATAAGACAATACTTTCTAACTGGCACAAATTCAGCACGCTCAGAATTGGTACATGAATACAGAACTGCATAGCTAATAGTTTCATTTAGAGGACCACACACAGTTGCCGCACATGTGAGGGAAAAAAGCTGACAGATGTCCACATACTCTGGCTCTAAGAATAATAAAAACCCTCCAACCTAACAGACGGTGAGCAGGAAAGGCTCTCAGAGCACTGTCACCTTTTCCCCTCCCTGAGAACCATGTACATTCTTGCAACTTCTTACATTATTTTTCCTAGTCCAGAGATAGAAGTTATGTATCTGAATAGCATATAATAAATCCTCTTATGAGAGGAGATTAATCTGTGCTCCTTTATTATACAAAAATAGTATCACTTTCCCCTACAATAATAAAACCTTGAAAGCCACCTCAGTCTCTTGCAAAAAAGAAAAAAAAATGAGAATTCTTTCACACCATAAGGAAGAGGGATGTGATGGTTCAGCAGTATTGGGATTAGTGGATGAAGTACTTGCTGTCCCACTTCCCTGCTTCACAGAAAGCCTGATTCATGCTGCCCCACATGTAGTCTATGTCAAGTTTTCAAGGTCTTTCGAAAAGCTTGGGTTTCAATACGGTGGGTCTACTTTTTGGCTCTTTCAGTCACAGAAAATTATGTGATATAAACTTGAAGAATAAAAAAAACAGAAAAAAAAATTTGATAGTGCCACTATCAAATTTTGCCACCCATTGCAAGGAAGAATAGCAAAAGCAGAGTTTTGGTATTTGTAAGACAGACAATACATTATTTTCTTCTAAAATTGTATAAACTCAAAAGTTAGAAATACTGTTGTCATTGGAAAGTTAGGAACATCTGAAAACTGTGTGCTTTCACCTGAGGTGTGTTCCTTCAATTTTTCCCTGACATACTGAGTAGGTTTTGAAATATGCATCACTGCATGAGATACTCAGGAAGAAATGTTTGTATAGGAAGAGTCATGGTCTTTTAATTACAGACTCTGTTTACACTAATATCACAGCCATCAGCAACTGCATCCATGCAGTGTCAGCAGTAATTAGCACCGAATATATAGGCCTCCACTCAGGAAGAATTGCTGAATGTATGATTTAACAGCACTGGAAGTGCTCCTACATTATCCCACACAATAGCATTTTTAGTATAAACTACAAATGTCTAAAAAGGATTTGCTGTTTAAGTATAGATCCCAACTTACCCTGCACTAACCTCCCCAAGAAGGCAAGACCAGAGGACGTGGAAGACGTAAGGTGAAAAATGTGAACAGCATAATGCAGGAGCAAATTTCATTTGACATGAAAATTTTGGTCCCAGTCCCATTGCCTTTCATGCAGTTATGACTGTAGCTATGCTTGTTAAGGAGATAGTCCAATGTTAAGGCACTGATAAAAGACTGCTTCAGTGGACTCATTTCTGACTTGCAGTGCAGCCTCAGTTAATGTAATGGAGGCTTAAATCCTCCACATTTCAGAAAATTGCAAATTGAGTATCACAAGTTACTTGGACTAACTTAATTACACAGATTTATGCAAGCCTATTCTTCAAAGAGTATTTTTCCCCTTCAGTGCTAAATTCATCTCTGCAACATTTGTTTGCTAGGTCACTGGTATTCAAATCTGAGTTTCTTCCTAAACCAAATTCCTTCATCTTCTTAATAGCATGCAGAACATAGTCCCAAAACCACAGGGAGGGTAAATTCATTTTTATTTTATTTTTAGATAACATAGCCTTTATGCATTCTGAAATGAAAATCTGCCTTCAAATAGAGGTTTCTCCTCTTCCCCCAGTCACGGGATTTTCGGTGCAGAAAGCTCACTGAAAGATGGGTGAAAATTGTAAATAATTTAGAAAAAATACCATACACTCTAGAATCTCCTGCTCCTTGCTGAATTTGTTTTGGCATGCAGAGACACTAATGCACCTGTGGAGAGAATGTTCTCCATAATGGATGACATCTGGTTTGAAGACAAAAGTGGAATGTCAGTAGACATTGTTAAGGGAATGACAGTGGTAAGAGCCAATCCTGCTAGTAGCTGCAAAGAGGTCTCTGAACAACTGTTTGAAAACACACGCAGCTTCCTCAGAAAATTCAGCACATATATATATATATAAAATATCTCCAAACTGCTTGCAGACAATGGTTAATAAACCCCCAAACCTTCTTTTTCTTGTTAGAAAGATCTACTCAAAGTTTCTAAGATGTTTTAGAAGCAGTCTTAAAACAGACTTTTATTTCCAATAGTGTGTAGAACAACAGTACAGCTGTTTGTATGGGCAAAATTCTACTGTATGTACTATTTCTTCTGAAACTGAGCATAAGGATAAACTTCCTTGAGATTTTTTATATGTTTTGAAGTTATCTTTTGTTCTGTTCTAAATTAAGTTTAGCCATAACAAGTCTAAAGAATTGTTCAGCCTTTTGTAGTCTTCCTAATTTCTTGAATTACCGACTACTTTATGATTAAACACTTGTACAGTCCCCTTAAAATTAATTTGTTGATGAACTTTGAATCAAGATTGAGATATATTTGAGAATTTGACCCAAAATTAAGATACAATTTCAGGTTAATGCTTAACTCTTATGGAAATTCTTCAATTTGTTAGTTGTGAGTTTCTCAGAAGTCATCCTCTCTTTGCACAGAAATAGATCCTAATGCTTTAAGATGGAGCATTCACTGTATGTGTATACTTAAATTTGCATGAATCAAAATATTAAATAAATGACCGACAAAATAAAAAGTAAATAGATTTATCTCTGCTTCTAAAGATCCTACATAAAAGGAATAGCTCTTCTTTTGCACTGATGGTATGCTTTATTACTGCATGCCTTATTATTAGAAATAAATCCAAACCCCATTTATTTCCATTCATTTTTATAGGGAATGCCATGTAGTTCTTTTTGAAAGCAAGTAGAAAATACCTAGACTTCTTTGTTATATGTGATTTACAGTTCTTTCCTACCACTTGCCTTCCAGAACAGGCAAAGGTCTCTTCCTAATTACTCTTCATATTCTGAATAAGACCTAGGTAGATTAAAACCCCAAAATAAAGTAACAGTAGAAACTAAGGAAGGCAAGTAGCCTTTTTAAATTTAAATTTTTAAATTAAGTAGACACAGTTGTCTAGGTATTGCAAACCTTGACATAGAAATTAGTTCTGATGTTCATCATATTTACCTTGCAACAGTAGCTGCGTCATAGCTGTCTGCCTAACCAGTGCATGGCTCCTTTTGTGCTCTGAGGTAGGTATTTGAAGTAAATCAGATGAATCAGTTTGTAGTCATGTCTGTTACGCACTCAGTCATGGTCATGAATAACTGGACTTAATTATTTACAGGAATATTGCCTTCAGAAATATTTGCTAAGTGTAGTTGATGAAAAAAAGATGTCCCAATACCCCACTCACCAATGCAGCTGTGACAGGACAGTTTAAAAGGGACGTAAGGTAAACCTGAACAGCTTTTCTATGGTAATTCTTCTTCCTACTGTCTAATCGTTTCCTTAATGTGTCAATATTTCATTTACATTTGTGTGACCATGCTTTGACAGGAATGCCAATGAAGCCTTCAGATGCTAAAATCGTTCTGAGTTATTTCTGTGTGTGGGAGTCAATACGATGCAAACCAGGTGAGAAACTTGGTTGAATCACGCCATGACAGATGCAGAGTTTTCTAGCAGCTGTCCCAGAAATTTCTGCCCTCACAGCTGTTTGTACCCACCACTACACTGAAGACAGGCCACAAGGAGCAGGTGGGGACTGAAGCAGCAGTAGCTAGGGTAGTCAGACCGAGGTGGAACATGATCTCATGCCTTTTCTTTTCTGGGGATCAATATCCTGCAGAGCCCCTTGGTAATGACTAAGAGGTTTTGATGGCTCTGTTTTTAAAGGTATATTTGTCCTGCAGAAAGATTAAGAGATTCTCTTCTGTTTCCAAAAGCAGGGAATCTCTGTGATGCTTTGTAAAGATTTTTCTTTTTGTAATAGAAAAAGGCAGGTATCTCCAAGGTATACCTAATCAAAGTCACTATGATTTTTGTTCCGACAGGTATGGATATATAGATGTAGCAATGCTAATATGATTTGGGAAAAGAAATGTGTTTTAGGCCCAATTGTGATAATGAGAAAAGCATTATGTGTGAAGGTGGAAGTGAACTTGAGTTTCTTCCTCTCTTGTCTACAGCAGTGTCAATATATAATTTGTGCAAAATAGCACGTAAAATATTTAAAAACATATGACCCAATATACTTGTGAAGCATTCTGCATTCCAAATGAGTTCAAATAGAAATAACATTAAGAGACTATTTATGTTTTCAGTGGAGTTACATTTTTGAATATGATTAATAGCAGGCAAATAAAATATTTGGAAGTTTATTTATCTGTATCTGGAAGGCTATACTCGCTGTTCAAGAGGCCAAAAGCCCTCAAATGTTTGGAGTAGGGGAAACTAAGAGGTTGCATTTGAGTGCTAGCAAACTGAACCATTCCACAGTGTTCATTCTTTTGTCCTCTTATTCAGTGAAAAAGTTTAACTTTTTATACTTTTTCATAATAAGCAGCTACATAAGGCAGATCCTACATGAAATTATTTATGCTATTCATAACCTTTTTAGCAACAGGCAGATTTCCAACACAGTGATTTACAGGTGTTTTTCAAGAAACGTAATCAAAGTATTATCTCTTCTTTTGAATAAGCCTCTGTTGGAGCAAACAACGAATAGGCTGTTTTCTCTAGTTTACCTATTTTTTTCTGAGTCCCAGGAAACTTAGATGGCAGATCTATAACTACGTATCTTGTATTATAAGGAATAAGAATATTTTAAGGTTTAGAAACTTCCAGTTCTTTAACAACTAACATGTGATATTAATGGTCAAATTTCAGACTATTAATGAGACTCCTAATATCAGTCAGGAAATTAGATATTAATAATGGACCCGAATCTAACCCAGTGAAATACTCCAGAGCTTTGGAAGCATTCACATTCTGACCTGAATAGAAGAAAAACAGCTTATGTCACCATGAAAGCAATCCAGCTAAGTCACTTATGTACAAAACAGCCTGCACATGATAGCCTAATATTTCAGGTGTACCCCAATGTAAGTTCTTTTCCTCTCTAACTTAACTTTCCAGATGTTTTCAGACCAGTGTGTCCGAGAGGAAGGGCAAGTGGAAAGAACTCTTTCTGTGCATAACATACACTTGAGAACAACCTAAAATGAGCAGATAACTGAAACATACATACTGTTAGTTTTGTATATGTTATTAGTCCTGGAAGATATTTATAGACTAAAACTGAAAATTCTGTTTTTCTGGAGGCCTTGTGAATGAACTTCAGTATCCAAGTATTTGAACTGTGAGCCTCTCCATTGTTTTCTATCAAGGGCAACGGCTCATTCTATTTTCATGATAGGATCTAATTTTTATTAGTTTACAAAGACTCCAGTGCATAAAACATATGCAATAGGAGTAGCTATAAAATATACCGCAAATAACTATTTCCAGTAATTGAATACATTGCCTTTGGCTTTAAATACCAAAACAAGTCTGGAGAAAACTCTTTTCCTACTGGCTATACTTCCACCACTCTCCAAGCTGTTCGTATAAAGCAGCTTTCTTTCACATCTTAGCAATTTAAAGTAAAAGCAATGATAATTTTTGTCTTGTTGATTAAATGATAGACCCCTAATTCTCAGGATACAAAAACTGTATTCCTTCTCCAGAATAAAATGAAAGCTGGGAAAAATGTGTTTGTTTGAATAATGTGTGGAGGGATGGAGAATGAAGGACTCTATCCAAACTCAAATGCAATAATGGGTTTTACATGGCCCCATGCACTCCTGGGGCTATTTACTGAAGGTAAATATAGCATGATTATAGGAGCTAGCAAAATTTAGATTGCACTTTGACAGCATCAGTCATGTTTCATACTCTCAGATTAAAAACTTCCGTCACAAAGCACTGATCGCCCTTCCCATTCAAATTAATTCATAAGACACTGCTGATCTATTTCTCTCTTTAGTCTGTATTGTATACTGTACCTCCATATCAGTCTGATAACGATTCTCTGTATACCCAAAAAATGTAAGTAATTCACAGAATTGTAGCCCTGAGTCTTGTTTGATTTCTCGTACATATATAACTTTCAGCGATCTAGAGGTGGTGATGTCTCCTTGTTTTTGTTGGAGTACTTCTCAGGAATCTCCCTTCCTTTTCATATCCAGGCAACATTTTCCATCTGATTTTGTATTCAATGTTATGAATACATTGTTATAGATACTGGGGACTGGGGAAGAGGTGGGGAGGGAGCAATGAAGAATGTGTAGAAGATAAATTCCAGGAAATTTGGAAGACAAGTACCCTTCTCCCCCAAAGAAGACTTTTCTTTTATCCATTCGCCAACCATTTAGAAAGATTCTTTCCTAATTTTTGTATCCTAGTAGACTTCCATTTTGGTAAAGAATTTTTTTAGGAATATAATGTGTTTTTGTTGGGTATCAGGAGGAAACTTGTCTTAATAGCAATCAGTTTGGCTTTTTTACTGTCCTTATTTCAGTATCAAATGTGTACAGTATCAAAAGTGTATAGATAAAATGTTTAGATTTTTTTCACTATGTTTGATTTTAGATCAATATATTGGTTACCCCAGCTTGCCAGTGACACAGTGTAGAAAAAAGCTATAAAGATCTATAGGAATGTGAGGTTTTGGTAGATCTTGTGCCCACTGGAGAAAGCTAAAGTCTTTAAAATAGCAAGTTTCAGGTTCTTAGTGTTTTGTTTGGTTGCTGAGTTGTTGGTTTGGGATATTTTATTTTGTTGGGTTTGGTTTTTTGGTTTTTGTTTGTTTGTTTTGTTTGTTTTATTTGTGGTTTTGTTGTTGTTGTTGTTTTGGGGGTTTTTTTGTTGTGTTTGGGTTTTGTTGTTATTCTTGTTTATTTTTGTTGGTATTTAGCTTCACTTCTGTCTTGTACAGAAAATGAGAAACATTTGGGGATTGGCCCATACCTATGGGCATTTGAATGAGAATATACCCAGTTTTATAAGTCATATGGTGTGCTGAAAATTACTTAAAACATGAATTTGTTTTTGTTAAGAATTTTCAGTTTACACATTGTCTGAGAAATGCTTTCATTAGGCTGGCTAGGCCAGGATCCCCAGTGAGAAGAACTATGAAAAACACTGCCTGCCCATTAGAGTTTTCTCTATGAACAAGGTACGCATTCATGAAACAGAAAAACACAATCTGACCACATGAGGAAGTGACCAGAACAAGCATTTATTTCTGTTTGTGTAGTGCCCAGCACACCCCCAGCCCAGCCTTTAAATAGCAGTTTGTGGCCATGGTAATTCAGGTGAGAAATAACCACAGTTAATCTTCTTTCAAAACTTCTGTATAAAGAATATTGGATTTTGTTCACCTGAGGGTAGAGTTAAGAGGTGACTAAGTGTTATGCAAAACATTAGATTGCAGATATCTTTGGAGGTGGTTTCTAGGAACAAGGGGCGTTTCTACTGCCTAACTTTGGTACTGGTGTTAGTCTGCTGTGCACTGCTTATTGCCTCCTGCTGGTAATTACTTTTTGGAAAAGGGGATTGTAGGGACGCTCATCTCCTCATTTAGATACTTTGTTTAGGTGTGTAACTGTCGGATGCCTTTTCATATCTGCCCACAGCTCTTAATTGACTGTTCTGGTGCGTCACCATGATTTGCTATATAATGCTACCTGAAGTATAAAGACATTTGAGTTGTGGACTAGATATGCAGACAATCTTTTCTTAATACTTCTTCCTTTGTAATCTTTCTTTTGAAAGAACTCATTTATTCAATTATTTTAAAATTCAACAGCCTCCCACTGAAAAAGAAGGTTCCTTTGTCCTATGCCTGACCCTGTGACAGTAAGGAAGAAGCCCCCTCCCATCTAGTGGGGTTCTTCCATACCTGTTAGTGTTACTTTCCTTCATAACAAAAATAAAAGATATTAAACAGTAAATCAGCTCTGGAAGAAGGAAAAAGATGTATGAAAATACTTAAAGAAAGCTAATCGCTGTATACTTTATAGGTATAAAGTAAGCCTTAATCATCACCCTGCTAGGTGCTAGCTTTTTGTCTAACAAAAATTAAGTGTTTCAATAATACCAGGCTATTATATTGGTTGTGTTTACACTATGGAATTACTAAAATTAACCAGGAACTCCATACCCCCTCTTACATGAGCTACAAGATCACCGCTTTTCCTGGTGGATATGATGTTAAATGTAAGCAGGGCATTATAAACTGAAGTCAGATTTGATTAGCCCCTCCCAACATGAGGACTGACAATACAATGCCCTTCATTTAAGGAATACAAAAATTCTAAAAGCACTCTGAAATTTGTAATAGTTGAAAACATCAGCCTAGTTCAGATTCCATGTTTGTGTTTGCCCTTTGACTGACCATTAGATTAGTTTAACTTTGAACCTACAAACATAAAACAGTAGCTAACAAGTAACATGTTGCACTTTTTCTGTAGCAAAATTATGATTAAAGACTCTTCACCTGGGAAAATTCAAATCTTCACCATAAACATAATGGTGCTTCAAAAGGGAACTAATGATATAGTTTATGAATTTTAATTTCTGTTTTAAAAGTCAGCAAATGCACTTTCTATAAATGTAAACCATCTGTTGGCACCTTCTAAAAGACTAGAATTCAGTTCATCCAAGTATGAATTATTTATTTAGGATTTTTTCCCTAAGTAAGCTCTAGGTTTTCTTTTTTCTTTTCTCTCCTATCTTTTCCATAATAAACCACGTTTCTGTGTTATGTGAAGTTTCAAAGTCAACACATTCATAATGGTGACTTATACAATGTGAAATGTTTTGAATTAGAATTGCGTCATAAAGGTAGTAGAGAATAGTTTCTGTGAAAGCACAGTTTGTAGCACATTAAATTAAAGTGCTTTTAATGCGTATTTTTAGTTTCAAGTAGCATGAGTGTCAGGTAAAGAGTAAGGCAATGGTGGAGTTGCTATTGTAGATGTATCACAATTCCTTGGAAAGGTGTGTTGCTTTCATAAATCTCCACAAGCTAAATGAGAGCATATATCTGTGTAATTTTGATGATTAATTTAACAAAAGCTGGACTAAAATTGTCAAACACACTTCCAATAAGCATCTATATTGAAACAGACGTATGTTGATGACTCTTTAGTAAAAATTCAGCACAAAGTGCAGCTCCAGATCCTAAAGAAGCTTTGGCTGGGACTTGCTAGTTTTATGACACTTCCATCTCCCATGGTTTATTTATTTATTTTCTGGCAGCTGTTCTTGATGAGATATATTTGGACACTCGGGAGAGGAAGCAGAAACAGATGATCTATCTTGTTGCACTTTGCTAATTAGAACAATTCCCAGTGACCTCCATCTGCATAGTTTCAATTTTGCCTTTGAATCATGAATCAACAAACATTTTCTCTATTTGATATCCCACTGTTCCTTGATGCTGTGAACAAATAGTGTGTTAGCCTTGTCTTTCTTTTCTTTTCCAGAAAAAACCTGTTTGCTAGGAATTGACATTTACTGCAATGCAACCTGTGGAGACTTGTTTGGCAATACCAATGACCACACCATCGAACATTAGCCAGTTCTGTCACAGCACGATGGGTGCTAATGGGCAATCATTTAACTGCTTTAAAAACCATCCTTGTTACACATCTTATTTCCATTAGAGCTTTGTACCTGTCATTCAGTGGCCTGTCACACTCAGTCTCCAACCATTTCCTGTCTTTACTAAAGTCAGTCTCTCTATATTGCTCATATTTTTTTGTTCTTTTACTAGATTAATGTGAAGCATTTGCTATCCCATAGATGTTTCTGTCACTGCTGTCAATTACAGCATGCAAAGGGATGAGGGATTTTGCTGAAAACATAGATAAGTGAAAATTCATTTTGGACTGGAAATGTGTGCTACTTCATGACCGGCTTTCAAAATCTATGTGCCCTTCAGCTGTGGTTTCTTCATAAATGATCTTTTAATTAATGCCAGGATATCTTCTCATTTCTTACCTGTTTTGTGTTTGTATAAAAATTGAATTGAGGTGTGATGAGCAGTACGTTTTATTAATTGCGTATTTTCTCATAGGGTGTGATGAGTTTTCCATGTCTGTGTTGTGATTTCAGGTTCACTTAGGGGAAGCTTGGGAAGTGAGAACTCATAAGTATTTAAGCACTTTGAGACTCATACAGGGTCACCATCTGGGACTACCCATTTCTCTCGATTTGTTGGAGAGAGGACTAACTGTTACCTGTCATTCAGGTGTTAAATGCCTAAAAGAAACTGAAATAAAAGGTGTACTTGCTCTTGCCCACCTGCCCCCTCTCCACCCTCCCTACTTCAACAGGTTTTTTTCCCTGAAATTGTGTATATAGCTTGTTTTAGGTGATTACTCTGAGCTGTTATTTTCTAAGTTCCTAAATTACATTCAAAATTATTTTTTCCAACCACATACATTTGTTAAAATAAAAACAAGTGTGATACCATTTCAGTTTCAAACTAGATTCAAGCCTGTGTAGATCTTGATTGGGTTAAATAATTGTGTGTCCATAGCTTTAAGAACACTCCCCTGTTGTATTATTTTCAATTTATGTTCAGTGGATTTGCACAGGTACTAAACATTCTCATAACTGCTTGCATCAGTTTCTCAGGTGTAAGACCTCATCAATTAGTCAATGTAATATAAATGTTGAATAAACTTTGTAGTTAGAAATCCATTATTGTCATAAAACCTGAAAATTCATTTAAATACGTATTATGAAAATTATTTAAATAAGATTTTCAATTTTGAAAATCAGTTTAATATTTATTGTCTTGCAGTGTTTTAAAAATGCTGAAATCTATTTATGGTGTTTCTAATGCAATTTAAAAAACCCAAAACATATAATTGATTATATTTATTATTTATATGATATGATAGATTTGCCAGAATCAAAATAAAATGTTTCAATGTTATGAAAGCAAAATATTTTGATTTGTTTAGAGCACATTTTGTAACAATTTTAAGAAAATTCCAATATTTTCAATTTCTATTCCAAAAACACTGGAAACATTCTTGCATGCATACTGGAGTTTTAAGTTGATGACTAGACTTTCAGTATCTTCTCATTTTGGATTTGGACCCAACATAGGTAAAATTTACATTTCTTTTAGCTGGCATTTATGTGGGTTTTGTCTTTGCTAACATGCTTTGAGACCACATTTGCACAGCAGTGCAATCTTTTAGATCAAATAAATGAGAGAATTACACAAATTCTGTTCTGTTGATTGGTGTGAGTAGCTTTTGTTTCAGTACAGTTGTTCAGTGAGTAACAAAGACAAGCCAGCAAGCTCAGGAAGTAAATACCTTTTATTTAATCCATTTTCTTTGTTATTTCATTCTCCTGTCCCTTCCTCTGGAGAAGAAACAAAGTTGGCGGGGAAAGGGATTTGCAATTTGAATTTTAAGGAATCATTCCATATCATACATCTCGCAAGCACAAAAAACAAAAGTGAGTGTAACACTCCGCATGGTTGCACGGTCTCGGTACAATTCATCCTTTAGATGGGCAGGGAGCTGCTCCACCCCACGGAGTGTGAGCCTGAGAAGAGTGACAGAGCTCTGTGCCGGCGTTGGTACATATTTGTCAGAATAACACATGCCTTCTGCCTTCACCTCTCTGCGTGCCCAGAGATGCTGCTGGCTGGTGCAGAGGGCTGGGGGCCAGCAGAGCCGGAGCTGCACCGTGGCCGCCTCGGGGGAACCAGGGAGTGTTTTCTCCTGAGAGCTCTGCACACAGTGGCATCTGCTATTATCCTAATCGAGTTCCTACATAAACATAAAGTCAGAGGCAGCTTCCCAGTGCTATAGGCATTTAACTTAAACATTTATCGTTACACTATAGCAACTGTGCGAGGCCAACATCTCTCAGTCTAGTTGGCTCAGCGGCTTGTTTTGTAACACTCTCAGAGCTGCCAGCTCTCAAGACATTTGGTGTTTTTCTTCAGTCCTCAAATCATAGAATCATGTGACACAGTAAGAATATCTTTCATTTTATTACAAAAAAAAAAAAAAAAGAGAGTGGAAAACAAAACAATAAAAAGCCCTAAAACATGAAAGAATATTTTTAACCTTTCTGACCGCAAAGAAATGCTTAGAAATACTTCTCTCATCAGGACCTAAACCTGAATAAAAGGACTCTTCTTCCAAGCTGTATGCTTGTGTTTTTAAAAAGTCTCATTCTGAGGGGGCAGATAGATGATTTCTTGAACAACTGAGGATGCGTGTTCTGCACTGGAGATTCATTGGGTGTTCTTGGGATGGAGCCAGAAGAGTTTTTCTTTTTCTTCTGTTTATTGAAGAGCTTTCATGTCTTTGGGTATGAGGTCTCCTTAAAATTTACTGTCACTGACATTTCTATTGAATTTAGATGGTCTAACTTCATATTCAAATATTATTATTATTGATTTGGGAAGTCATACTAGGAGTAGTTATATTTTAGGTATTAGCACTCTTCTGAGGTCACAAATTACATTTTATGGAGAGTAGTTTTCCTCCATTCTGTTAGTGATGTAAGTTTTGAATAGTCATATGTTATTTCTTAAAAGTTCGTTTCACATTTTAAGACATCGGTGGGTTCAGACATCTGGTGAAAGCCTGGCTTACATTGCCTCAGATGAAAGCTTGGTAGGTCTCTGCCTATTTTGAAGAAATAAGCCATGGCTAAACAGAAATCTTGGATGCTGCAGATTTGAACCTTGGTCCTATGAGGATAGAATCCAACTCCTCAAATGCAGTAAGAATTGCAGCGAATAATCTGTACTGTGGTAGGATGAGCATGTAGCCTGAGTTCTCTCTTCTTTAACACAGTCTAGAGACCACTGCAGCATAAGAACAATTTCTTACAATTGTTTTGGCTTAGAGGATTTATTTAGCCTAATATCCCAATCTAGATTGCTCGGTAATTTGCAGAAATATCATTTTGTATAAGATGAAGTCAAAATTTGTATCCACAAGAGACTAGTAACAGTGAAGGAAAATTATGTCAGCCTGCAGGCAGGTCATTGACTGAATTAAAGAAAACCTATTTAGTTTCTTGCCTACTCTGAACTGAAGAATGTAGATTTACCTGACACTTGGTCTTTTGTGGAAATGTGTGTGGAAATGTACAAATTACAAACATTCAATAATCCACTGCAAAATTTGTTATATTTTTCTGTCTAGTTATTTTACAGCTGTTGTTAGTACAGTGCTGTGCCACACAGTATTTTATTTTTATTTCCTTTCTTTTCTTACTTTTTATATTGCTCTTGAAGAAGAGCATTTGATTCTCCCTCTCAAATATATGCTTATGATTTTTCATCCTTTGTAAGTTTTGTGTGTGTAATGCCATGTGGTCATTTTCTCAGACAATTAGTAAGGTTGTGTTTTTTTCTTCAACATTTTTTGAGACTAGAGAAGTGGCTTATGTGGTAGGGTGTCCAATTCAATAAATAAATATATGCATGCTCAGCTCAAAAAATTTTTTTCCTAAAAGCGTTTTAGCACAGTAGTGAATTTTTTCAGATGAAAAGCAGAAGAATAACTGCTATATAATCAAACTATGTTACTTCTTGATCCAGTTCTTCTTTCTCTGAATACTTATGCTGGCTGCCTAGCAGAGATGGCAAGAATTCCCACATGATAAGTGTCAGTACCTGAAAGGGGTTTACTTCCTTACATCAGGCAAATTACAGTTGCCTTTATGTCTTGAGTTACAAAGTCTCTATTCCCCCTGAAACTGTAATCATAGCTCAATTAATATTTCTATTTATCTTATTTGAATTTGTTTCAGAATCCTCCTTTACTTACTCGTCTCGTAGTACTTTCTGCTGTGGGTTCAAAAGTTTATTTCATAAATTTATTTCATAAGGAAGCTGATGCTTTCTAAAATTATTTAAATTTTGTCTTGTTTTAGTTATCTTTGAATGTTACCATTTTCTTGCATTATAAAACAGTGTATCAGCCTAGTTAGGAAGTCCTGTATTTGGAGGAAAAGCTGAGAACTGATGATGATAGGGAAAGTAGGACAAAATTATGCTGATGTTCATATGAAAAAGATTTACTGTGGAGAGGCTGGAGCTTCTCTTTTGAGCTTACTGATATTTACATAAACTTCCCTAAAATCATCTTTTTACATAAAAAGTTGCAGGTAAAAAGGTAAAGAAGGACAGTATCTGCAGAGGTGGTCAAAAAAATTGTTGTCCTGTTTGGAGGATCTCTGATTTGTTGCCATTATGGAGAAAAGCCAGATAGCCTGTAAGATGTTTTATATTCCTTGATATCAGAAATCTGTTATGATTTCTATATCTTGGATTCCAGGAATTTCTCATTTATTGTGCTTTTGAGCCTAAAACTTTCTGGCTAACCATTTTTAACATTACTTTTCTCTGGCACCAGCAATAACCTTTCCTAAACTGAAAAAGCTTGGGGTTCAATCTCCACTTTATTTTGTGTTCTCATACTGTTTCTTGTCTTGATTGCTTATGTAAGTTTAAAAAAACTCAGCAAGTTGAAAACAGAAACTACAAATACTGTATGAAAAGTATGCAGTGGCTGCTGCACCATTTACACTGTAGGTGAATAATAGACTAGTATGTAAACAGATGGAAGCCAAAGATTAATGCAAAATTAATGAGGACAAGCAAATAGAATAAAAGATAGTAAAATGAGATTTGAGAATATTTAATCATCTTTCTGAGAAAATACTGTGCCAGTGACATGGCGAAACTCTCTTCATTGTGATATAATCAGAATTCAGAAGGACCTTTCTGCTTTGGGCATATATTTGAAAAAAAAAAAAACCAAAAAAAGATAAAATCAACATATGAATCTACGTATGCAGTTACTGAACTTTTTTGGTGAGGGTTTAAAATTAGCCATTTATCAGATATGTAGTCCTATGTTATTACTAGACCAAACAAGGTTCTGCTTTGTGAATTCTGACAAATAAAATCAGACAAAGAAAAATATCTTACAGGAATCATGTCTGTAGTCAAAGTAAAAACCGTTATCTTGTGTTTTAATAACTAAAACATTGCTTAATTCGAATTTAGTACCATCACCAAAGCATGAAGGAAAACAAAGGGAAGACACAGAGGGAAGGCAGGCAAAGGAAAAATACTTACACAGAAAATATGCAGAAAAATAGCACTCTGGCATTGAAGAACTGAGGTGTGTGTTATTTCTATCATGCTAATTTTGTAATGTTGAATTTAAACAAATGGGTAGGACTCACTTACAAGTGATTTGAGTTCCATAGGATTCAGAAGAGTTTAAGCTGTTGACCTGCATACCATTCTGTGGCTGTCTCAGACAGAGGGGATTGATAGTCATGCTAAACCCTAACACAAGGAGCAAGAAGAAATATCTTGCTTTAAGTCATTTCAGTGTATGGAAAACACGGTTTGAATTGCTCAGACTTTTAAGCCTTATGTTGTTCCCTTCAGCTAAAGACTTCCAGGCAGGGAAAGTTCATCTAAGTAAGCACGAAGCATGACTGCAGAAATATTCCCTCATCGAAAGATATGCTATTTTGTTGTGTATCTGTTTTTCATAATCTTCATCTTCTCTCCAGTCTGTAGAAGTCTGTCCTGTGCTAGTTCTGGAACAGTTTGTAACTCTTTCTGTAAATCTCATGAGTAGAGTACTCTGCTTTTGCACTGGGAAGGTCTAGAAGCTGATAGATAAATCTACCCTCAGCAATATAATATTCAGCTATTTTTATGACAGAGTATAATATTTAATAAATGCTTATTTCTCTTTTACCCACAGTAGGTTTTTCACAATGTTAAGAAACAAACACTTCTTTTTAAGGAATTGTGCTCTGATGGGCATGTTGAAACTTGAACAATTAAAATCCCATTTTAATGATCTCTTACTGTCATCATTAGAGTTGGATAAGCATAGCAGCATTTGCTGTAGTGTTTCCACATATATACATTTCAGACTGAAAAGTGCAGTGCACAGTCATTCAGGACCATCACTAAAATTAATCGACTCAGCATATTTGGCACCTTAATAATTTTGACACCAAGTTTTTGTAAAATTAGCACCAGTGTAAATTTAATGGGACTGACACTATAAAAGAAAAATAAAACAGGCAGTCTAGAAACATTTCTGTGCAATTTAGGCACATCTCTCATGTTTACTGTCATAAAATTTTATGGCTGCCTAGAGAAGTCAAATTATCTACAGGAAGCTAAAAATTAATAAATACCTCTTTAAGTATGCAAGAATAGATTAGGTCTTTTCAGGAGAGGTGAAAGCAGCATTAGACAAAGGAATCTACACTCACACATGCACATAACCCGTTCTGTTCCAGTTTAACCAGTGGAGTTTTTGCTGTTTTATGAAGTAGGTGCTAAAACAGAACTACAATCTCAATAAATACTTCAGTCATTCAGTTTGTCATGGATCTTCTTACTTTTAAGAAGAATACAAAATGGCAAGATGTCTCTGAAGGCTGAGGAGGTGTGTCAGTGCTGGACTGGACTCTTCCAGTGTTTGCAGATTGCATAGAGAGAGCAGCAGAATACATGTACTCAGCTGGTCACAGTAAACCTATAGGTCTTCTGGTCTCTCCTTTAGTCTCTGTATGAGCTGGGAGAAAATCCTCTGTGGTCTGTCCTATTCCACCATTACAAGAGCTTTCAAAGAGGTTATACCCACTTTGAAGAACTTATGGCATAAATACAACTTGTGTGCCTTTCAATTTACTGTTCATAGTAACAGTTTCCTACACATGGCATGAGATATACAGAGTTTTGTAGCATTTTCAAAGAACATTATCTCAGACCACTTCTACTTGGCAGATGACCAAAAGTCATTTTCATTAAACCTGGTTTGTTTCCTGTATTTCAGAGGGGTGATTCTGGCCGTATGCAAGCTTGCATGAACACAGTATGTACCTACATAAACAGAAATGCAAGGACATAATTGTTACTGTGGCAGCTTAATTCAACATTAGGATTTGTAAAAATCTTTCTGCTCTTTGAATATGTAACTTGCCCACTTGAGGAGTGGTTGCTGCAATAACCAGGCTGTCAGTTGCTGGTGGATATCCCTTGGTGCCTCTTTGAAAGCTCTCCATCCGATTGCATCTTTGCAACAATCTCTCTGCCATTTCCTTTCATTTACCTGGTCATCCTGTGCAATCATAGCATATCCCTTGCTACAACCCATGAATCTTCACAGATTTTCTCAAGGATTTTGGACCACATTGTCTTTGGGATCACCGTTTTCTCCACAACAAAAATTAGTAGAACTTGGCTTGGTAGCTGACTTAGTTTTGCTTAGATTAATGATTCCTGTGTGATCATATAAAACCTCAGATTATCAGAGCATAGGTAATCTCAGCCTTATGCTGTCTTCAGGTTTGACATTTAAACCCTGGAGATTCACAGAACTTGGATAAACTAAGCAGGCTAATATTAAATCTGTTTTCAGATTTAATATGAAATATTAAATTATTTTAATTTTCTGCTGATTTTTGTTTTCTTGTGTCTGTCCATTAATACAATGACTGAGTTGCCAATTTTGGTGATTTTCTTCAGCTTTCTTAATGGAACAGTTTTAGAACTTAAATAGAAGTTTTTGGACACACATCCTGCTTCCCATTCCAATTAGAAGATGCTGCCAATTCAGAGGCATTAGAAGGGATCACTGGGACTTTAGCTACCCAGTATCCACTGTTTTTTTACAGGAGTGGGTTTAGTGCTTTATTTCTTTTCCTGATTACTGATCAGCAGATATGTGTTCTCTTTCAGTCAGTGGCTTTCCTTTGATTATTTTTCTTAAGCACAAGAAGTATCTCTTGTGATTACAAACAAAGTACAAAATCTGAATCAGAATTTCCCCAGGTGTCTTACACTTTCTTAATACTTTCTGGTAATTATAACAACTTTTCTTATTATGGAAATTATACAGCTCTTTTACAGTGACATAAATATTCTGAAACATTGTGGAATGAAACAGAAAAGCAAAGTACTGTCACAATGTGAACTGTGCAGCGACAGGCAAGGGTTACTATATTCAGAATTTGGCTTTGTGATCTGACTTAGAGAATGCTTCTACTTGAAAGAAAAAATGGCTTGCATTCTCAAGTTTTTAGTATATTTCTTAAACCATTTCCCCGGTGTGAGAAAAAAATGGATGGCAAATAGTTCATAGTAGCTAAATAATTAGTCTTTCCTGGATGCACCATTTGACGGTATGATTTGTCATGTGCATTTGAAAAAGAAATTTGCACAAATCTAGTATCTGAAAAGAGCCTGGCTCAATCTTCTTTGTGCCCTTCTTTCAAGTATTTGTATGCATTAACAAGAGCCCCTGGTGCCATCTCTTCCTCAGGCCAGAGTCTCAGCTCTCTCAGCCTTTCCTCATAGGAGAGATGTTGCAATAGCTTCATCACCTGGATGGCCCTGCACTGGATCCTCTCCAGTATGTTCATGTCTCTCTTGCACAAGGAGCCCAGAACTGGACCCAGCACACAAGGCACAGCCTTACCAATGCTGAGTATAGGGGAAGGATGACCTCTCTGCATCTGCTGGTATTATGCCTAATGAAGTCCAGGATACCACAGGCCATCTTTGCAGCAAGGCCACATTCCTGGCTCATATTTTACCTGGAGTCCATCAGGACTCCCAGGTGCTTCTCTGACAGGCTGCTTCCAGCTGGGTGGGCCCCACATGTACTGGTGCATGGGGTTGTTCCTTCCCAAGTGCAGGACTATGTACTTTGCCCTGATGAATTTCATGAGGTTATTTCACAGCTCCTCGGCTGTGGTTTATGAAGACTTCTCAGGATCTAAACAAAGGGTTCACGTTCTCTCATGGTGTGTCTAGCAAGGGGACTTTGCATGGCTATAAACCTGTATACAGATTTCTACTGAGGCTACCCTAAGAATGGTACCTAGGAACTGGGAAGATGTAAATAGGTTGGTGTTACAGTATATACAAAGTAAAACTTTAGGCCTGGAAGTGGGATAAGGATTTTTTCTGGAGACTTTTTCTAAGGCAGTAGTTAATTTCAGGAAGTGAACACCGTATCCCAAAGTGTTAGTGGCCATAAACTTCTCCTCTAATGTGATAGAGTCAACATCCTTGGCTACACTTACGGCTGTAAATTAAACAGGGAAAATCATCAAGTCCTGGCACATGCTTATTACCAAGACTGCTGCCTGATGGAAACTAACTTTCCATGATAATGTCTGGGTGCAGGCCAGGGACTGTTCCCAATAGGCAGTACTGACAAAGCTATACTGTTATCTGAGAAGAGAGATTTAACTGTATGGGAGGAAGCCATTCTGTGCCAGTTAGCCCCAGGGCCAGAAAACCTGACCTTGTTTAGTTTAGCATTACAGACAGAATACTTTGACTGGAAGGCATGAGGAGGGTAAGACAAAATGCAGAGAACGCAGTTGATCTATGGGTATAGCAGGAGGCATCATACTGTGTGTTCTCAACAGAAGGATTGGGATCTACATGTGCAGATCATATTTATTCTCACATGATCCAGTAGTTCACAGTCCTTATGATCACTTAAGCATGGTTTCAGATCCTTGGGGGGATTTCCTTAAAAGATCCTCGCTTAGTTTGGAAAGCCTGAGAATGTGAGGATGGCTTCCAGCTCCTTAAAGCAGAAGGGGATCATCTGTTTTGTTTGTACACGGAGAACAGAACAACGAGTAAGGGGCTTAAATTCTGTCAAGAAATTCAGCTAGACTAGAAAATCTTTGTAATGGTAACGAGAGCAAGAAGTTAGAATAGGCTGCTCAGGGAGGTGAAGGGGGATTTGTTGCAGTACAGCTGTGATAATGACTGAGTGACATAGGGGCTCCTGCAAACCTGTTTTGTTGGTTTTTGTCTGTGAGTCTTTAAGATTTGTTGTAACAATGTTGGTGGCAAGGAAGAATCAAATTTGTCCTGCTGTTGTTGCTTGAAAACTGCATCTTAACAGTGCAGTGCCTGCTTCCTAAGGTAGAGTTCTGTAGGCTGAGAAGCCTCCATCCAGAAGCTGTGTGAGGACAAATCTAATTTTACACCTAGAGTGTATATACCATGCATCCATAGTGCTCCATTTTAGGCCCTGAGCTTTTCAGCATCTATATAAATGACTTGGATGTGAGACTGGAAGGGACACTAAGCAAGTTCACGGACAGTACAACACTGAGATGACCCTAGAGGGCAGGGAAATTCTGCAGAGAGACCTCAGCAGTTATGGGGCTTGGCAATCACCAACTTTATAAAGTCCAGCAAGGGAAAGTGCTGGATTCTGCATCTGTCTTGGGGAAACCCTGGATGTGCAGACAGACTGGGAGTGAGATGCTGGAAAGCAGCACTGTGGAAAGGGATCTGCGAGTCTTGGTCAGTGGTGAGTAAAACATGAGTCAGCAGTGCCCTGGCAGCCAGGAGTGCCAACCATGTCCTGGGGGGCATCAGGCACAGCATTGACAGCCAGGCAAGGGAGGGGATTGTCCTGCCCTGCTCTGCACTTGGGCAGCCTCACCGCGAGTGCTGGGAGCAGTTTTGGGTGCCACAGTATCAAAAAGACATTAAACTGTTAGAGGGTGTCCAAAGGAGGGCAATGAAGATGGTGAAGGGCCTGGAGGGGAAGCTGCATGAGGATGGACTGAGATCACTTGGTCTGTTCAGCCTGGAGAACAGGAGACTGAGGGGAGACCTCATTGTAGTTACAACTTCCTCATACGTAAGGGGAAGAGGAGGGGCAGGCACTGATCTCTGCCCTGTGGTGACCAGTGACAGGACCCAAGGGAATGGCCTGGAGTTGTGTCAGGGGAGGTTTAATTTGGATATTGGAAAAAGGTTCTTTATCCAGATGGTGTTTGAGCACTGGAATATGCTCCCCAGAGAAATGATCACTATGCCAAACCTGACAGAGTCCAAGAAGCGTTTGGACAATACTCTCGGACATATTGTGTGACTCTTGGGGATATCCCATTACATCCTATCCCATTACTCCTGTGGGCTAGGAGTTGGATTCAGTGGGTCCTTCTAACTCCGTTATTCTGTGATGCCATGATTTCTTTAATAGAGGAAGGCTCTTTTAATTCTGCTTTACTTCCCTCAAGTTGAAGCCCAGCATAGAAGAGTGGCTAACGTCAAGTCAATGCATTGACAAGAGCAGAGGAGCAAAACAAAATTTGTGTCATTTGTTTTCTACATTTACACATTTCCTGCTCTAATTTGATTATATTTTCTTTCACCGTGGATCACCAATGTATCTTCTGGTTTTTGAGAGTTATCTTCTGTTTTCTTTAGGAAGTCACAATTCTCATTCAGAGGGCAGGACCTCTTATTAACTATTATAATTTCAGTGCATTTCTAGAAAGTAATTTGTGTTACTGGTCATAGCCCAAAAGCAGTTTCCAGAATGTTTATATTAGATTTAGTGTCTTTCCATATTAGAGATTTCAGTTTTTACTAAAAAATAATGAGATTAAAAATTCACTATCATAACAGGCAGGTTCGTATCACTTCTACAACAATCTGTGGTATTAAGATGATAATAGCTGCATTTTGTGAATTAATTCAGCTCACGTGGCAGGGGACAGTGACTGGCTTTGCCAGAGCTCTAGAGCAACAACTTTGCCTTTGTCCTTCAATGTTGTTAGCCTCCTCATTTGCTTCCTTTAAATTGAGGAAATAATCAATAATACCAGCTGCAGCTGTTTCTGTCCCTTTGTCTGCCAGCCAATCAGTTTCAATTGTAAAATCAAAATCACAAAGAAGCCTCCAGTCATGGAATTAGTGAA
Organism: Sterrhoptilus dennistouni; assembly: GCA_013397095.1. Lineage (NCBI taxonomy): Eukaryota > Metazoa > Chordata > Aves > Passeriformes > Zosteropidae > Sterrhoptilus > Sterrhoptilus dennistouni. Next base: position 946,911 of record VWZU01000607.1, on the reverse strand, counting down.
GCACAGAGACTTATGACATAATACAGTCTCTAAGCTTTTAAAACTAGAAATTCTGCAATGAGAGCTAGGTAAGTGCTTTTGCCTCTCTGTCTTCTTTCTCCCTTCATGCAAACACACATAAAGAAACACACATACCCATATGTACGTGGTTTTGCTCTATCAGACTAATGTACATAACATTTGAAAGGTTGTTTGGGTGGGCTTTTTTGTTTTCTTTTATTGTATCTTGTTTGCTTCATTTTTTTACAACTTCAAAAAGATGTCTGCGGTTTTAGCTGATGTTTAAAGGGGAAACGTTTGGATATTGGACTTGCAAATGAAAACTTCCAAAGCAGAGTTGCATGACTGGATTTGTATGCTGGACTGTTCTAGAATGAAGTCACTGTAGCTTAAACCATAAATGCATACAGATATATTTATCCACCTATTCTGATCAGACACAAATAGTTCTAGGTGCCAAGTTCTATACCCTCACTAGTAAATATGCTAACCTGGGAACATTTACTTTCTTTTAATACATTCAAGTGAATTTTTGAGGCTTGGGTTTTGTTTTTTTTTTTCCTTCTAGTGTTGTGCTGCTCACCTGGAAGTTGAAACACTATACTTATAAGCATAGTCATAAAAAGGACTGCTTCCTGGTTATAATACTAAAAGGTAATACAGGAACAGGTTTTTATAGAGCTTCCCAGAACCTATAGTAGAGGCAAACAGTATGACAGGATTCCCTAGCTGTTAAGGTATGGTTAAGTTCAGCAAACTGGAGAAATTAAATTGATGGCTTATATGTCTTCACTGAACTAGTTTCATGAGAGGGAATGTGCTCATCCCCTATATGCCCAATATAAACTTTCTTCCATTACATTGGTTTCTAAAAGCAAATCAGTCTGAATTTTGCCTTCTAAAATAAAAAATTTGATCCATAATTAGCTCAGTATTTTAAAGAACACATCAATAGCATTCCCAAATCCAAGAAACCCAAGTAGCATGGCTTATTGTTCCTCTACCAGAGCTCACAGAACAGCTTTTTTTGGTCATTTATTACATGCTGCCCTGACAGAGAGAACAGCGAAATCTGTGCTAAAGTAGCCCCTCTGAATGCACTCCTGTCTCCTGGCAGTGCTCTGTAACAGTACTCAGGAAACTCAAGATATGCACCAGGTGGGAAGTCATGAATCCCACCAGTGCCCTTACAAAGTTAAACCACGTGAACTCTGGTGTTTTCTGAAGTTTTAGGGAAGATAGATATTTATTCATAAATACAGAGATAGAAGATGAAATGGCAATATTCAGCTCTTGAAAATAGTTTTCAGACAGCTGGAAGTGAAAATACAGTGACTTTTTTCCCATGTAGATCTAACAGTATTGACAACTGTTATTGCCAATGACTGTTGCAATACATTTTTAAACTCTGAGTTTGTTTTTGACTGATATTGTTCACACTGAGTTTTAGTGGTTTATTCTTTGCTGAAACCTTTGCTCGTTCTTACTGCAGCATATGTTAGAAGCAATCTAAAATCGAATATTATGTGAAGGTTTGTGATTTTATTCACAAGTGATTCAGTTAATCTTTATTCAAATATTGAAGTAGGAAATCCTCCATATAAAGGCCAAATAGTTCTGAATGTTAGTGTTGTATGAAAATTGACTTAGGAAAAATGTATCTAAGTAACTACTGTTTGGGTTTTTTTAATTTAAATTTTGTTTTCTTAATATAAATAAGTTTTCACAAAAAGATCTCTTTCTTTTCCTGACACAGGAGGAGTGAAAATATCATTATAAATTAATTAGTATAAAATAATCTATTGATAACTTTATAGAAACTATAATGCTATATTATGAGAGCTAGAGAATTAAGGGAAATTGTTTCAATAAATGTCAAGAAGAAAAGTTTTCATAACGTCTTAAGAAAATGTGAACTACCAAATATATTTTATGTAGCAAAGGTATAAGTACAAGCAATATGAATCCTGTGAAATAGAAAAATTATGTAATCCAGAAATTTGAAGGTTACTGTCACTTGTCTGCTTGTTAGTATCTAAGCTCTTTTAGCCTTTTGTATGTTATTCCTTGAGAAGCATCATTACGCTATCTTACGAATTTATTGTAGATGGAATTTAACATAACATACAATAATAATATTACAGATACCTTATTCCTGGTGAGTCCATAGACTGTAGGTCTTTTCAGCAAAGTGCTGTATTCTGTGTGGGGATAGTCTTAGAGAGCAACAGAGATGCTCTCGTCATTGTCAGTGCTTTGCTGTATCCATCACTGATTTTCCTGTTACTTTGTCTGTTGCAGCACTAAGAAACAGGATCTTTTCCTATTTCCAAACTGGAAATATGTCTTTTACCCCAAGTATAATCTTCATATATGTTACAGGTCTTTAACACTTTATCACTCTTTTGGAATTTGACTAATGTTGAATATTTTGGAGTGGTAAAGATAACAACATGCCANAGATAACAAAATGCCATTTTTCATTCTTTGTTTTTGGGGGTTTTTTTGGTTTTTTTTTTTTTTTTTTTTTTTTTTTTTTTTTTTTTTTTTTTTTTTTGTTTTTTGTTTGTTTGTTTGTTAAGTTAAATGCATCTGATTTGTGCAGACATTTCAGAAAGTGATACCAGAAAAATGGGTGTTTCAGCTTTTTAATTTTGGTAGAATAGAAACTAATAGAAATTATAACTGCTGTGGAGCAAATGCACAGTTCCAGACGAAAACCACATGTGACTGAACTGAAGTTTGGTTATTTGAGCTAACAAAGCAATAGCTGAGTCAAATCTGAGCCAGATCCCTCTTTTAATGTATACAAATCCTTTACCTAGTGTAGCCGAAATTCTGGGAACCTAAGGTCCTTTAATCCCCCATAGCATTTTTTAAACAACCTCTTGTAAGTTTGATTTTTCCCTGGGGAAGAAGGGGAGGAGGGAAGCACTCGCATATATATGCACAATCTAATTCTACAATTGCAAATGCAAGCTTACTTAAGCAAATCAGGAAGGGAGATCTGGCATGTTGATTATTTTAATTGAATTGTTTCCCCAGATCAGTCAAGAGATCAGAGCTTGTTTATTTCTTTTTCTCTAATGGTTTTCTTTATGCAGGCAAAGTATGAGTATTTACGCTTTTACTTCTCCTCTATCCCGCTTTTACATTAATTTTCTTTGGGGGAAAATTTCTCCAGTTCTTTCCCCTGTGAAGCTATATATACTGCAAAAGCTTCCTTCAACCAGGTTGCCATCCTTGTAAAATGCCTATTCTCCAGAAGGAGAAATTTGTACACTCCAACTTGGAATATATTTTGGTGGGTTTTACTTATTTTATTTTTTTTTATTTATTATAGGTATTTCATGTATGGATTTACATGTGGGTTCTTTTGTCCTAACACATGGTGCAGATCAATTTGGGGAGAGAGGAATTTGATGCTATCACAGCATATACTGAGGTGGAATTTTACTTCTTATGGGACCCAAAGCACAGTATTAGAAAACAGTACATATTATACACAGGAGCAGCATAAAACTTGTCATTTCTATGTTACTACTATGAAATTGCATAAAAAATTGTTTGCTTCCTACTATCATTAGATACTGTTTTCCAGCAGGATTCTTTGTTTCCATTGGATCAATATAATTTATTGTTTTCATTCAGTATTTGCTGAAGATGCGGGCTTGTTTCCAGCTTGAGATGCAGTGTTCCTTCAGATCAGTAGACTATTATTCTGTTACAGAATAATTCAGTGTTTTCATCACTCTACCACAAGTTCATAATCTAGCTACAGAAATTCCTTAGGCTAAAACATGACTTTCAGGAGTTTCAAGGACAAACAACAGATTTTAAATCTTAGTGGTCAATTTGTAAAAGTGTAAATTTTGATAATTTAATTGTGTTTAATTAAAGAATGGTTTAATTTTCAAGATAAATTCTGATTTTCAAGAAGTTAGGCAAAACACCTCTCTGTGCATCTTGGCAGTTGGTAAGATCAGCAGGAGAAAGTAGTCCAATCAGTTCTGTGGAATCAATTTTAATATCAAAATATTAGTATTAATGAATAGATGGGATCCCATGAATCTAAATACTGCTTAACCCATGATTGAAGTGCCTGAAATCTATCTAAACCACAGAGAAAGGTCCAGTGCATTTAATTTCTAGTGCTGTGTAAACCTTGCAGGCAATGAAATGCATTAGTTGCCTGATGCTAGCTAGGTGTTGGTTGGATACTGATAAGAGCTGTGACTTGTAGCATTAGTCTGGGGAGGTGGAAGTGTGTTTCCTAGCTCAAGCTTTTTGTGACTCAGTTCAGACAGGGAGATACAAGTGACACACTAGTCAGGAGCACAGGTAACTTCCTGGTCCTTTACCTTTTCACTACAGACTGCTAGTTAGGGGCCTTATCCAGGAAAGATGTCTGGGTACTCCACTCTCACATGCTGAATCCATGTTTCCTGTTTTCAGGAATACTTTTTCTAGCTTTCCTCATAATCCTGTGAAGATTTTTGTTCTTCTTGCACATTGATGGTCCTCTGAGGTGCTATGAAAAATGCTAGGCACTCTTCAGTATGGCTTAAATCCTAAGGGTATCCTACTCCTGGGAGCTAAGTAGTCAGTATTGCTGCTGTGGCTACAATTCTCTTTCCCAATAAAACACAACCTTGGTCCATCAGTTCCCACCTTGTAATATGGTTAAAGGATCAGGTGGAAGGGAGTGTTTGACACTTGCTTCTTGCCTATACAGCCTATGAAGAGAGACTTAAGGGAGGTGAGTCTCTCTCGATGAGACAGAGAACTGGGTGTGTATCTGTAGATATGCTCAGCTTCTTCCTCCTTCAGTGTCCTCTGAACAGAGGTGCTGGCACATAGATGCAGTGGATTGCTACCTGTGACAGTAGTGAATAAACCAGTAAAAAATGAAAATATACTGCCTTTCTAAAGGAGATACTGTGACATTAATAGAATCATCATGCCAGTAATCAGTGTTAGTAAGAGGTGGCAGGACATGGAAGATGGCATAGAATGAGTGATACAATAATAAAGGCATAACAGATGGTAGTTCTGGTACTTGGAGTACCAGCATGGTTCTCCATAAACTGAGAGAATGAAGGAATTAAGAAATAGGAAAAAAAGGAAAATACTAGTAAATACACATTATGGATTTTGCTAATGGAAGATACTTGATCAGAAAATACTTACACTTTCCAGAAGAAATGAAAGGTAACAATATAAGAAATCTGAACTAACTGGTAGAGTAAAAACAAAGGTCATGTATGCTTTACCATAGGAGATGTTCATTGGTATAAAGTGTCTGGGTTGGGAAAAGTTGGTTTTCCATTCTGATAATTTTTTTGGCCTGTTTTTGCCATGTAAATTATGGCTACAGTTGAATGTCTGGTACTTAAAAAAATATTGGTACTCTTTGGGGTTTTTTTTCCCTTGAGAGTAATTTGTGGGCATGAAAGGAGAAGGGAATGGGAGAGTGAGTACTCTAAATTCCTTCATTTGTTGATAACCTGCTAAACAGAAATAATCACTTTTCTCTGCTAGATGGGATGACCAGGTATCTGCATCCATTTAGCATGTTTTGATACTCACTAAGAAGAAACAAAGAACCTGCAGGGTATTTTTTTAATTATTCATCATGATTTATTTTGAGGCATTAGCAGGGATATTTTTCTTCTCCTTCCTCACTCTGTCTTCAAGTTTGTTTTCTTTTTCAGTATGTGAACATAGAAGAAAGCGAGTTAATTCACTTAATGAAAACAATTTGAAATGGGTGATATTGAAATAAGAGAATACCTAAAGACCCCTAAATATATACATAAATCAGCAGGGACAGATGAAGTTCAGTGAAAGGTTCTTAAATAACTGTCAGAATAGATTGTGGATCCACTTGCCACAATTCTGACAAGGCATTAGAACAGGCGATGTACCAGGGTCTGAAGAAGAGCAAATGGTTTGCCAATTAGTTGTAAACTGGCAGATTGGACCACCTGGTCCAGCTGTATCTGAAACGTACTTCCCATAAAGTTTTCCTCACAGATCTTTATTCCTAGGCTACTGGGTTCACGGTTTGCAACAAATAAAAATAACTGAAGGTTTTTATTTAACACAGAAAAGGACAGACTGCACAAACAAAAACAAGGCGCACAAGCCTGATTTGGTCTTTAAACCTGGTTGTATAGTTGCTATTTGTGAAGCTTGCTCTTTTCAGGTATTTTTCTTTCTCATTTTCAAAGGATCTTTTTATAGCTTTTCTAACTTATTTGTGAGCCTCAGCTGTGCTTTCAGTACAGAATCAATTTGGAGAGATTTAAAAATATAAATGTTTGAAAGGATACTAATATCAAGGATCACTTTTGGCCATCACCCAAAAGTAAAAAAGCTAAAAGCCTTCAATTTTAAAATTAAATATTTGGAATTCATATTATTACTGTTATTGTCCATTTTCAAATTTGTAATTTATTTCCACAAGCAAATGTTAACATCCATTATTTCAGGTTTTAAGTTGGAGTATCTTTCTTACACCAAAAGTGGATTTAGGTTGTAACAGTCACAATTTGATTAAAACTGGGAAGCATAGTTAGATAAAGAAATATTATGAGGTATTTAATGTTAAAACTTGGTAAACATTACAGTTAAGTGTATGGCTAATAATTCTTAGAGGTTTATTCCCCATGGTTAAGACTGTCCTATATACTTCTGAAATATATATTTAGTTTGGTATAGAGAAGAATTATGTTGGGATGACAAAAAATTGTATCAAGCCAAACACAATCTGTAGACTCTTCAGCTTTTGTTGTGTTTAATACCATTATTAGCATGGTATGAAAATAAAAATTGAATATTGGTCTGACATCCTTTCATCTCTATTCAAGTACATCTTTTCAAGTGAAAGAGGTTTTTGTTTACCTGCGAAAGCCAAAAAATACTACGATGAACAACTAAATGGACTTTTTTCTTATTATCATCTATACCAGAAACTATATGGAGAGGTATATAAACGTTAGTTTATATGAGTGCTAATGGAATATAGGGGGGATTATTTATTTCTGATGTTTTAATTAGAAAAGTTGCCATTTTGCATGCTTCGTGTATGACAAAAAGCTATTTAAAAAAACCCCAGCCTGGATGTCTGAGCAGCTGATGTTTGTAGCAAGAGGAAGAGCAAGGACAGGCTTAATTTTGCAACCAGTGTTCACATTGAGTAACATCTGTTCATGTGAATAGTCCTATTGAGCTGCAGGCACACTCACGAGCTCAGAGAAAAGCCATGCTACTGAGTACAAGTGGCTTTATGATGGTCAGCCTAGAAAGAGATCATTGGCATTGTTCAAATGAGCAAGAGCTAGTCAGCTTGAACAAGATGTGAAGGAAGCCTGGATGCCCAATTAATAACTGCGTTTCAGGGCTTTCCGTTTCACTGTGAATTTCCTTCATAATTGTCTTCATTCATGCCTATTAAAACCCCCGTGAATGGAAAAATAGTTGTGAACAGTAAGCTGACGTTTGCAAGAGAGTTGAGTGACTGACCTGAGGAGAGGAACACTTCTCAAGTTAGCCAAGGAAAACACAAAGTGAGTCATCAGTCTGCACTGGGGTGGAATTTCTGCTGCACCGGGGAGGCAGCAGTGCTCAGTGATGGGGCCTAGCACGCACACTCTTTGCCAGATCTCCCCTGGGAGTCAGCAGTGCAATGCAAAGTGGGTAGTTTACATCTTAATCTCATAGATTAATAGTAGCAATTATTTCTTTTTTTTTAATTGTCTCCTCCTGCTTATTATTTATGTATATTCCAGTACCTCCTAAGGAGCCTAATCAGATAGTGGAGTCACAGGGAACAAACACAAAAAAAAACCAGTCCCTGCCCTGGAGAGCTCACAGTATGCTCAGTGTTTTGTTGGTGTTCATGACTTATCATTGATTTCACATGTGAAACCAGAGTACGAAAAATTTTGTGAGAATGTATAAAAATTAAGATTTTCCCATTCCCATGAGATCAGAAGAATCCAGACATATAGCCACTCTAAATTAGGAATTTAGCTCTTTTAATTCAGTGAGTACAATTGGACCAGGATTGTAAGTGAGGTATGGTGGCTTTCGTACGTAGCAGTTATATGGGTGAGCTGAATGAAATTCAAAATCCCAGACTTTTCTCCCTGTGTCTTTGTCACTCTGTGATTAATATATAGATAAAAATAAAGTGAAAGTGTTTAAGCAATAATTTCTTAGGCAACTCATCTGATATTGCATCCATTTAGGAAGTTAAGATACCAAACACATGGTGGTTATTTTATTCCCGCAGAACTGGCAGGCTTTGGAGCAGATCCCAAATAAAGATCTATACTTCATATTATTAGCAGTTTTCATGTCTCCTATGCTACAACATCAATTGTGGTCCTGGTTTATGACATACAAAAAGCAATAGGCAGTCTGTCTTAGCCTTTACAGCTGAAATACTGCAACAGGAAAATCTGTGTAGTGGGGGTTCAGCAAAATGTATTCTTAGTTTGATAAAGCTTTATTTAAATTTTTAAACAACAGCTTTTTGCAATTAAAAGATTAAAAATTTAATTGAAAATAAATTAAGGTAGTAGGATTAGATAAACATAAAACTTATATTAAAAGTTTATTATAGATGCATGTGGAAAATTCTCTAAATTTACTCTGGTTTTATGTTTTATGTACACTGAGCATAAAAAGTAAGTTTAAAGAACAATAAAGGCTACAGAGTTAGAACTCAAAATATAGAAAGGGCCAATATGCAGACAGTCTAACCTTAATTCACTCCTCTATGAAGGCCAGAGTTTTCTGGACTTCGCATAGTGTACATTTTATTTTCCATAATAAGTGCCATGAACTTCAATGTGTATGCTGTGCTTTGATGATATAAAGAACTGTTTAAGCACTGGGAATTAGCATTGGCAATGTCATGTTCTAGGATATTTTGGAAGAAAACATATGATGGAGAAAAAATATCTCAAAACTTAGCCATTAACTCTGTTGTCCATCACTGCTTTCCTTTTATCTTCCTCTTAGTTTTTGTTTGTTTTTCATGCTATAGCCAAAAGAGCATTGATTAATTTCATTTCATTCTGAGAGGATACTTCTCCTTTTATTCAATAGATTTAGGACTGGGTCCAGTTCTCATTATATCTGAATATGGGTTGAGTCAAACTTTTGTTGAACTTTCTCTATGCTTGCTATTGAGAGAACACTTGTTTTTAGAGTTTGGTTTTGTTTGATTTTTTCCTTGCATAAATCCGGATGAGGAATCTTGCGGTTTTTCATATGTTAATTGTATAAGGATGCTTCTGCTCTTGCTTGTTTATTATTTTGTATATCTGTCGAATTTAACAATATGTTTCTATTAATTAAAATAGAGTACCTGGAATGTTCAGTTGGTGTTAGGTTTTGCAACAGCTTGGCGATTTTTACAACTTCAAAAATAAATTAAATAAAAAATAACACAAGTCCCTGATTTTTAAGCCGAGATTGACTTGGCAGTTCCCTTTATATTAATTGTATACATACCAGTTTCCTGCAAGTAGTCAAAACACTAATGTTTTTACTTGTACTTTTAAAGCCTTTTTAAGTGAACATTGCCAGAATTTACAAGAAGCTGATAACTGCCATACTGTTACAGATGTTTCAGCTTCTGCAGTAAGAACTCAAACAAGATTTTCAAGAACGTATTTATTTTTAGCATTTTGTAACTCTAGTGACCATTATCAAGCAAAGGCTGTGAGAAATTAGATATCTTAAAAGTAGCAAATGGCAGCTTTTACAGTTATTAAATAAAGGTTTGATTCATGTGGATTGATGGCACAATTACAGCATGTTTAACCCAACTCTTGAAATATGATTAACATAAGCTGATATTGTAGTTAAATATTTAGGTGATGCATATGACATTTTTTTTCTCCTGGATTCCTGATTTTGTTGTCGTTTTCTGGAAATGTCACAATTTGTATCACACATACCTATAAACTTGGATAAACTCACTTTTCCTTTAATTTCTCCTATTCATATAGGGGAGGATTAAAGTTATGCTAAATTTTTCATAAGTCTAATATCAATAAATGAATATTTAATGAAAGAGAAAGCAGGCATACAGAATAAACTGGTTTCAACAGCTGTGAACATGTTTTCATTTAGTACATGCCATACTTACCTAGGACTCTTGACTCAAAGAAATTAGATTTGTTATGAAAAAAGGACTATGAGTACTAACGATTTAAACAGCAGTCTTTTTTCCTATATAATCCATCAGTTGTGAGATCTTCTTTCACAACCCCTAAAGCATTGTTCCTTTTCATTTTAGTCAGCCAAAGCAGCTGGGTCTTTATAGCTGCAAAATGTTTGCTCATGACCAACTGCTGTTTTGTACACTGCTTTTCATCACTAACAAATATTTTATTTTTCGCTGTTACTCCGCGCTTGTCATATCTTGCCGAGGAGCAATGTAGTAACGTATATCCAATTAGTCAATGGCTTCTCTGTCTCTTCTGACTGGATTCCTCCCATGATGTATGCCTAGGGAGGTGTGCACTCTGCAGAAGATCCCCCAGACTAGCAAAAGGGTCAGTGTGGATGCAGAAATACATCTGTAGGACTCTAGCAATAGGATGATCTCTTCAGACCTTAAAACATTTGTGGTAGTAGATTGAAAGTAATTCATTGGCCAAAATTATTCTGAAGATATTTTAAAATGTGATTGAGATATCTTATGACAGTGACATCTGATCCACTTTTGAAATGGCTCCTGAATACCCCCAGCCATTTGGTTTATTATAAGATAACCACGTCAGCCATATGGTTTGTAATCTGCTGCTGCAGATCCATCAGGACCCTCAGGCTGTGATCTCATCCTCAGGGCAATGATTCTGATGAGTCTGTGGTGTTACCCTTGTCTAACAGTAGTGGCAATAATAATGATGATAATGTATACAAGAAATACAAATCAAACATATGGACATATGCATCTGATACTTTGTGACTGTGGAAGCTCATCAAGCTCATGACAGTCTAACACTAAATGTGAGACTGCCTGGGAACTGCAGGTCCTCTAGGCAGACAGAAAGTCACAGCACAGCATCAGAGCTCAGAAAGGCAATAAAGTGAGTTTTGCTAATGTATAATTGTACTTATTTATGAAAGATATTTTAAAGCAACCATCCAATTATTTCATTTATTTAGAATTGCAACATGCTTTTGCCAGATGGTGTTTCATATCAGGTCAAAAAATAATGAAGGAATTTGGCGTTAGAACTGAAGTAACAAGAAAAGATGAGTGACTAGGGATTGCAGATTTGTTATAGCTTTTTGTTTTGGATTTTTTTTTTCCATCAAGCTTTTGTAATTTTTTTACATCTCTTCCCTGTGGATTTATTTGTATTTATTTCATTTTTGTCACACCTTATTAGAAGTTAGGAAAGATAATTTATGATGTGGTGAAACAAACCCCCAATTCCCAGGGAAGTGTAGACTTAAATAATTTGTCCTTTCCTTTTTTAGATTTTATTAGACATGTTCGAGGGGTTTTAACAGTGGCTGGGGATGGAAGGAGGTGATTTTAAATTGCCAGGAGAAAGAAAAAGTTTTTTGAAGAAATTCCTTCAAAGCTCATTATGTCCTGTTTTACTATTGATGGTGTTTTGAATGGGAATGTAGGACTTGTTATGCTGGACAAATAAAACATGGAGGGCTGTGGTTCAGACTCATTAACAGCGCACCAACATGAGTAGATTCTTCAGAATACAAACACTGTTTTTATATTTCTTTTTTTCTCCCCTTTCCTACCCTCCCCCCCCACCTTTACAATCCATTCTTGGGAACAGTTTCAAATTTTGTCATGGTAATGGTGAATGAGCCATTGACTTCTGCCTGAACTAACATTACCACTGGTAGTTCTTATAGTTTTTCAAGTTTAAACAACAATTGATTGCTGAAATCTTTGCGTAATTAAGAAATAAAAGGTTGAGCCTGAGCCACTCAATACAGTCACGGTCTCAATGGACTCTGTTGGAATCACAAATATTTCAAGGATTATTAGATTTGGACTTCAATGAACACGTCACAAGGAGATAGTTTTGCATTTCCTACCAATCATTTCAGTCAGCTGTCTCATTTATTCATTTTAAGTCTTCTACCAGATATTATCAGTAGTTCTATGAATCAGGTATGCCACTTGAACTTGAAATAATTTTTTTCATACTATTTTGGGGATTGGTTTTAAAAAGTGAAAATCTAGAATTTCCCAGAAGAATGGATGTTAAAATGTGAAGTTTCAATCCATCTTTAGTATTTTAGAGAGGAAAAGCTTTTTCTATAGGCATTTTTTTTACCAACTTTGAATAGATCAAAGGTACAGTTCTTCCTTTAATGGTTCTTTCTTTCCTGGGGAAAAATGCTTGTTTTCCTCAACCATACATTTAGAAATTACAAGTGATTCTGGCGTTCTACTTCTATGAAAAGCATGACTGAAATGGATGAAAAAAAAAAAAAAAAGCCCTGTGGCTAAGATCCAGAAGTGAAAGACTAAAACCTGTCTTTTGCTATGCTAGAATCTAAAGCCAGATGTATAATACAAATACTCTAGTGGAATATGGAGGGGAAAAAAAGAGATAATCTCATATGTACAGATGCTAGCAGTCAAAATCACTCAAGCTGTACTGAAATGTCCTTTGCACCTGGCACTGGAGGTGTTAGCCATGCCAGTTCAGCTCCCCAACACAGATGTTCTTGTTGTACCACTTCTTATATGTAACATTTAGGTTTCTGTTTAGCTCGGCATAGCACACATAAATACTGTACTCCAAAGGCCACCCATTTATTAGTGCACCTGCACCTTCTGCTTTCTTTAATTCCCTCTGTATATTGCATTCCCCTTGTGCTGCTGATCCCAGTGCAAAGCAATGTTATGGAAAAGAAACTGAAGTAAACATCACAATGCATGAATTACAGTAATGTGTGATTGCTTTTGAAAAATATTTTTCATCATATTATACATGTAAGGCTGAATATTCAGATGACGGAAATGTGTAAATGTGAACTTGCTTGTTGTACACAACCTTATTTATATTGCTTTATAATTAGTATTCTGAAAGCATGTACCATAAAGTAGTTACCATAGCAATAGGTCTGTATAAACAGAGCACCTAACAGTCATGCTTGAAACATGCATGTGGTCCTTTGGATATTACTGAATATTCAAGCTCAAATGGTTTGTTGGGCAGACACCAACATTAAGGTCCTTTCAAAATTTTTCTCAGAGACAACACTTAATTTCCTTATCTGTTTCTCATGTACTTTCTCTTATCCTTCATCGTTCAGAAAAAAAGTAAGAGTGAAAGAAGACAATCAAAATAAGATCAGAATTATTTTGTTGGTTTTATAGTTCTTCTATTTTGCATTACAATCCTTGAAAATATTTTTCTTACCATGTCTAACCCCTCTAAAGACAAATTCAGTTAGGATCCACATTTCAGTATGCCTTTTCAGCACAGGATTGTGTGAGGAGTTAGCTCTGGGCAGGGACTTGGCTTCTGTACTTCTCAGATACCTGAAACATCATGAGTGGTGCTACAATGGAATAGTGTGTGCTCAGATCATTTTTTTATTGGAGCATTGTGGCTTTCCTTTTGTGGCAGAATAAAGTTTAAAAAAATAAAAAAATGTAACGAGATCCAGTCTTGCTTATAAGTAGTCTTTTCTTGTTCAGAATGAAGTAAAGTTTGTTTTTTTCTGTGAGATACTGTCCAGGACTAAATCGCTAAAAATAACTTGCATCTTGCTGCTGTGATACTTCTGGCTGACTTTGGTCTTTCTGTTCTTGAGAAGAGATTTGGAACTGTTCTGTACTTGATTATGGTTATGGAAATACCTTTTCTTCCTATGAGTGTTGTAAATAACTGTTGAGAAAAGATATTGAGAAATAGCTTCATGTCAGTCATTAATACTTAAAATATTGAAAGGTATAATAAATTAATTTCTGCTTTCTTTGTGGTCCTTTGAATTGTGATTCCATGTAAAGCACATCAAAGACATTTTCTTGCAGCCCTATTAGAGGTAACTTTCCCATTTGCTTTGTCCAATAAAAAAGGTTTCCAAAGTGTATCCCAGATATGTCTTTTTGTAAACCAGGAGCAGTATAAAAGATAGTGAATATTTAGCAATGTATGTAGCTCAGATAGGAAGAAAAATAATGGCAATTCTCTGTATGTAACTAGACTAGATAGCAGAGACCAGATCCTACGATGACAGCTAATGAGAACAGATCAAATGTAAGGAAAAGCTCTAGAACAATCTACTCACATACTTGGAGCTTAGTCCTGGAGCTATCAGCAAACTTGTTGTCCATCAAACAGTGAATAAGTAGAGGGTGTATCATTTCTTCAGGCCTTAACCTCTGTAAAGAAGCCAACACACTGTAATTTTGAGTGGCAGATTTAGCAGAACTCCTAAGTTGTCCAAGTGTGCTAACTTGTCTTGCAAATTCATCTGGATGATGAGAGAAAAATATGCTTCTCTGGAAAACCAGACCTCTTAAACTCTTTCTCTGAATCCCTGTCAGGGGAAAACAAAGCCTCTTTTCAATTCTCCCTATATAACTTCTTCACACCATTAGAGCCCCTCTCGAGATACCATCCTTTCATCTGCTTCTTGTGTTGCTCCTTTGTCAGGCTTGTCCTGGGAATGTCCTGGAGATCCTAGACCACCCCAGACAGCACCAAATATATTTAGTTTAGTGGGAAACTAAATCAAAGCTTCTTTAACTTTGAGGACTGCAGGAAGTTTAGGAAGATTGTCTGACTGATGAAAGTGGTAGAAATGCCTGCCCCAGAGTTCACCGGATTTTACTTCAGTTGTCCATGCTCCTTCTATACAAAGAGAGGGTCTGAACAATGTAATTGAAACTGCAATCAAAAGTAAGATTGTGGTATTTATTTAATTAAAATAACCTAGATACTGAGAGCGAGGGCAAAGAAACTTAGGAGGCAAACTTGCCCCCAAAAAGTTGAAATCTCAGCAAGCTCAATAGACTACCTTGATGCCTTCACTGCTGTGATTTCCTTCCTCTTAGTACCTATCCAAACAACTACCTTGGATGTCTTTACCATGTTGAAGGCTCTTCCCCAGTTGCAGTAGAAGTGCATGACTTTAAATGCTTTAAGACAGGTGTTTTACCCCATCATAAATGATGAGAAGAAATCTGTGAGGCATCTCATTGATGTTCAGAATACTTTCCTGAGTTAGGTTCTTGGTTAATAAGTAAATAATGCTGTTGGTTAAGCTCGTATCAACTCTGCATGGTGTGATCTCCAAACACCATGGAATACTAACATGGTAGAAGAAGAAAATGGAACTGGCTCTCATGAAGAGCAAGAGAAATGAAGATCGTCTTTGTGGTTTTCTGAACTCCTGGACCAAAGTCACTACCACCTTAATCAAAAGGAGTTTTAATACTCCCTTAAATGGGATGAACATTTCTTTCTGGCAGATGACTAAAAAACTCTTTGGTGGATAAATATAGGGATAATGTTGTTAATAGAGTTTGCTACCCTGCAGAAAGGGAACATTTATCCCGATAGTACTAGTTCTCCTAGAAGTGTACAAATCAAAGCTGGTTTTCATTGATCGGATTTCTACATTTTCATAAATATTACTGTATTTTTCTTTTCTAGGCATTTTTATAGGCTAATGAAATTTCCAATATTACTAGGAGCCATTTAAAGTGAATGCCAGAACTACTAAGGAGTAATTTGAGAATTAGATCTATTTTTGTTAGTTGAAGTGATCTTGACTTGCTCATATTGTATCGTACCTGATGCTCAGTAATATGATAGTACCAATACAAATAGGAAGATATCCGGTTTGAAGTTCTTAAATATCTATTAAAAGTGGTGAGCAGACCAAGCACATTAAAGTTCCATTTTCCCCATACAAGTGTTTGGTGCAGATGACCCCCACTGATCTTAAATATATTTCTGTATCTGTAACTGAATAGAGGTTTTCCGTACAGCATGTTCTAATGGCACTCTGGCCTTTAGCCAACAAGGCACTGAATAAGGCTATTTTTAAAATACAGAAACTGGGAACAGCTGCAGCAATCAAATTTGATAAAAACAGAGAGGAACTTTGCTTTTTTTTTT